>BDMV01000001.1:43493197-43897537 GCA_008326285.1 Oryza officinalis | reverse complement strand
TCGTGGTACGGATTCGAGGTGAGACGTCTCTCTCTCTCCGAAGGGAAAGTTACTCTTGAAAACCTACACTTAGAATTTTCAAAGGAAAAGTGTTTTAAAAATGATTTGCTAAACAAACTCAGCCTGTCTTTGATGCTTGCATGTACACATTTCCTAGTGGTTGCTGAGTACGAAAAGTACTCAATCCCCCATTGTTGTTGTTTTTTCTCCTCTTGGCTTGAGTTCAGGAAGAAGTTGAAGGTTGGAGTTTCGTCCCTAAACCCAAACTACTGCCGGTGGATTTGGTGTCCTAGCTTCGCGAAGTTTCACTGCTGCTGACTCTGATTGGAGGTTGCAACTCAGGGATTACCCGAAGCTGCAACGGAAAGGTATATTGTATTTATCTAAATCTTGCGTTGATTCATCATGTTACCGCTGGTACCAGCATCATTATCCTGGGACTGGTACCTGTTTTGCGGTTCCGTGGGAAAGCGGTTCGCCGTTCTCCTGCGGCACGCCCTCCTCGGTGCCATTTGTACAGTGGCGCAGGGGTAGGGTGTGACAGATGTTCAGCCCGGAGAAAGCCTTCGATAACCATATTGTTGGATACGTCGACAGACAAACTATGTAAAGTTTGTGGGCAATTCCGTAAAATATCACTAACAGATACACAATATAGTTTCCAATTCCAAGATTTTGGGATTATTAGTGAAAATTCGGTCCAACAGTTCTCCCAATCAGATGCCTAAAAATTGAAATCCCATTCCACGTTCTTCTTGCTCTCCACTAGGAGGAGAGTGTTGGCTCCCAAGTCGCCGTGACCAGATTGCGCCGAGGGAGGGGCGCCCACGATCACATGGGGGAGGGAGATTGATGACTTCTATTGGTAGTTTGGATATGGCCCATTTTGATGAAGTCAAATTTAGTTTATCTATTAAAGAAAATTATATCTTTTAATCCTTTAAATCCTCATTAGAGATCCTCGGAAAAAGGTTTAGGGAATATATTTTTGGGTAACCGTAGTGATGCTCTACCTGTAGTTTGGATTGTCTAACCCTTCTTTGAAGTGGATGATTTCTTATGGAAATTTTAGAGGAACAAACTGTATAATATGAAAATCCAGTACAAATAATATGTTCCAAAGAAACCTTCAGTTGAGTTATTCGTTGTCTCACCGTTGTATCCATAGTTTCACTAGTTATCAAAAGTTGTTTTAGACGTCTATGATGACTTCATTGATCCTAACATATACCGTTCAAATTTTTTTAGTGGTGTTTATAGGGATAGTGCGTGCATGTGCGAGTTTGTACGGTAAGTGTACACGTGTCTATATGAAGGCACTACTACGGAAACAGTTTTTCGTGGCGGCCATTTTGGGTCTTCGCTGGCGGCAATTGGGGCCGCTACAAAGCAAAGGCCAGTGAAGATCAAGATCTTCGCTAGCGGTTATAGACCGCCAGTAAAGAAATATCTTCGCTAGCGGTCGCTTTATGTCGGCCGCCAGAGAAGAACTATTTTCTCTAGCGGCCAATTTACGTCAGTCACCAGCGAAGCCATATCTTCGCTGGCCGCTGGCTTAAGACAGCCGCCAGCGAAAATATTCTTCTCTGGCGGCTTACACTCTTTTTGGACACGTGGCCCGCTAGGAAAAAAGCCCATCAGTTTCTGGGAAAGGACACATGGCCCGCCAGTAAAAATAGGACATCGTCCTATTTTTGACACGTGGCCCGCCTGCGAAGATGCAATATTTATAAAAAAATATTATATATTATTTTTTCTTACCTTTGTTCATGTATTTTAGAGTCACACGTGGATGATATAACTAATCGAGCTATCGATAAAGTATGTTCTCTTTCGTGCAGCCGCCATTGATGATTAATATACATGCACGCGGAAATAATATATGAAGATTAATATATACATATATTAATTATATATACAATTTCTAAACACCTATATAGATAGAATTGGACCGACACCACATATACAAGTAGTTGAATGTCTTACAACCCGACCGATATACATACGCGTGAAACCTATCTATATTATACTCCTGCTCCAGTTAGACAGACATTCGTTCTCCGATAGGGCCAAAACTCCATTGTGGTCGAAAAACCTCCCAAGCTGATGTGCGCACTCACGGTGGATGAAGTAGCACATGTCCCGTTGTATGTTCTCAATGGTTTTATCATCGAGCTCCCTTTTAGACTTGGGAATTTTTGGAAGCTGCATCGAGATCATGACAAATTACGAAATTGTTCACAGTAATGCAAGTTAGCGATTAACTTAACAAGAGTATTGACGGTTTGTACTTACATCGTCGTAATGCGTGCAATATCTCCCATTGACCTTAAGGTATTCGCAGGTGTAATATCCGCATAGTACGGTTCCCACCGGTTGCTTATGACACTTTCAACATCAATTATGAAGTATATTAGTTAATTAAATGGAAAAACACATGCATTTATAAAAATTAAGTAGTATTGTTTGGCATCCAAATTTACTTACCGGCCACTTATTGCGGATGAGTATGCGTTGTCTGGAGTTTTTCCGTTGTCCGCCTTGCTGGTAATACCTTTTATATGCACTGTTTGCAGAGATAATTAATTTAAATTCGTCAAAGATAACAACACGTCATGAGAATATATAAAAATAAGAAACGTCCATGCATATAACTTACAGATCAATAATTCTGAGCATTTCTTGATATGTATTGCTGTCTTTATCAAGAGAATCCAAGACGACGACTTCATTGTACTTTGGATAGAGAAGAAATACTATCCAATGGTCGCTGCAAAAGAAATGGTTAGTCCAGCCGTGATTATATGTATATACTCGTAGTTGATATGAAAACTTACTCAAAGGCGTATGGCGCGTAAACACATTCCTTGTCCTGCGTAGATTCAAGTGCTATAGCTACATAAGTAGCAACATCGAGAATCTTTTCCTGATGCCTTTGTTCTATATATGCATCCCTCTCTTGCCGCGTCATCGCCTGAACATGTGCCGGTAGCTTGTTCTCGTCTAGCAGGTAGGTGTGGTTCGGCTTGCTTATCCGGCACGGGTTTAGGTAGCCGACAGGCTTTCGCATCGCTTCGGCATGCACGTAATTCATCCTTCAAAAAATGTAAGGTCAAATTAGGTACGCACATAGGTACAATGATTTATTGACACGTTCCAGTCATGCACTTACAGACACCAGATGCCGACCAAATTGGCGTCGAGCCTCTTCCGACGGTAGAGGGCATGCATATCGGAGAAATGGACTTGGAATAGGCATGGCCCGCTCCAGAAGATGTTCTCCTGCACGGCAACTGTGAACGATGAAAAACCTTTTATGGTGCTTGCCCTGATGTACCATTCATGCCACCTCCTTAGTTGCCACGGTCCTTTTGTTAGTTGCCAGGCATGGATGAATGGTTGGACATTCTGAAACTCATGCGGCACATCCGGGCAGTTGATATAATTGAGATAATCTTCCATGGTTTGCTTGAGGCTTGTTAACTTTCTGTCATCAAAATCGGCATCTTTGATATCTTTGTCCCTTCCTCGGAATGCCGTTATCATATATCTTTTCTTCGATTCACTTTTTTCTTTGTGCTTGTGTGTCCTTACCATCACTGGCACATCGGCACCCTTAGGTTCCTCCGGTTGCGATGGCTGTGGTTGCGATGGGTCTAGTTCATCGGGCATTGTCCGCTCAGGCCCTGATTGTGCACGCTCTGATTGTTGTGCCGGAGGCACTTTCTGAACTTGTACTTCTGATTGATCCTTTTCAAGCCCTGATTGTACTTTTGTCTCCTTTTCAATTGGAGGTGATGCAACAGCAGGCTCTGATCTTGGAGGTGATGCAACTAGATGATCTGATTGCGGAGGTGATGAAACTGGAGGATCTCTCGGTTCTTCGTCCCTTGGTGGACGAGACGGTGACACCGGTATCCTTGGTGGACGATCCGTTCCATCCGTTGACCCTAGTTGAATATCATTCTTGTGCCACAGTACAAACTGGTCAACGGCATCTCCAAGGTACACAATCCCCTCGGGTGTTGGAATGTCGATCTCGTGCATCGGTGAGCCTCATTGACCGTCCGGACCTCTACCTTGGCATAGTCATCCGGAATGTCTTGGCAATGGAATCTGCGGCCCGGTATGAACCTCCCAGTTGCAACCTGTATTTTCTTTCCTGCAACAGTGAAATGAGCTTCTTTCAGTTGCTCCACTATCGCGAGCTGTTGCAGCACAGTGAAATGAGCTTCTTTCAGTTTCTTGTAATCATCGTCGTGGATTCTTTTCTGCCCTTTTGTCCCTCTTCCAGATAATCTACCTTCATGTCGAGGTACCGGTAAACCAATTGTTTTCCCCTCTTTTAGGTAATCAATGCAACACTCAACGACTTCCTCGGTAGTATATCCCTCTATCATCGATCCCTCTGGGTGGGCACGGTTCCGTACGTAGCCTTTTAGAATGGACATGTACCGTTCGAATTGCCACATCTGATGCAGGTACAGGGGACCAAGTGCAATAATCTGAGGCACAATATGAACTATGAGGTGTTCCATCATATTGAAAAATGACGGCGGGAAACACATTTCAAGCTGGCACACGGTCTCTATAGCGAAAGTGCGGAAAGGACCTAACTCATCAAGTTCAATTACTCTCTGTGAGATTGCATTGAAGAAGTAACACAGCTTTGTGATGACCACCTTAACGTGTAATGGTTCGATTGCTCTGATAGCGATAGTGAGGAATACTGTGAGCATTACATGGCAATCATGGGAATTGTAGCCTGAAAATGACAAATCCTTCATGGATACCAGTTGCTTAATGTTTGAGGAGAAACCAGTAGGCACTCTCACCCTACGTAGGCATTTGCACATTGCCTTTTTCTCCTCATTTGTCAAGGTGTAGCAGGCCAGCGGAAGATACACTTTTCCGTTACCCTCATCTACAGGGTGAAGCTCTTTCCTTATCTGCATATTCACGAGGTCCTTACGGGACTTCAGCCCATCCTTTGTCTTGCTAGGTATGTCTAGTAAAGTACCCATGGTGCTATCGAAGACATTTTTCTATAGGTGCATGACATCGATAGAATGACATATCTCTAAATCTTGCCAGTACGGAAGGTACTTAAAGAAAATGGAGTGCTTCTTGAATGGCCCGCTAGCGCTTGCTGGCTCTTTGGCCTCATTTCTCTTCCGCTTGTTGGTTTCCTTCTTTTTGGCCTTCCCAAAAACAACCTTGAGCTTTTTCGTTATTGTGAACACTTTATCACCCTTCCATGGTTCTGGTGGATCACCATCCTCAACAGTGTTGTCGAAATATTCTGCTTTGGAGCGGTACGGGTGATTCTTTCTTAAGTAACGTTGGTGCCGCATGTACACTAGCTTCTTCGATCCCTGAAGATACCTGTACACTGTACCATCAACACAAATAGCGCAACCTGTCTTCCCCTTGAGCTGTCCTGATAGGGAAAACAGTGTGGGCAAGTTGTTGATGGTGACAAAGATAATTGCATTAAGCGTGAAGTAATTCTGCATGAATTCGTCCCAAACCCGGACCCCGTGATTCCACAGATCAGCCATATCTTCCAGCAAAGGCTCCAGAAACACATCCATGTCATTGCCAGGTTGTCGTGGTCCCTGTACAAGGATGGTCAACAAAATATACTTTCTTTTCTGACACAGCCACGTAGGAAGGTTGTACATGGTTAGGAGTACTGGCCACATGCTGTATGAACTGCTCAAGTCACCAAATGGATTCATTCCATCGGTACTCAATGCAAACCTTACATTTCTTGGGTCCTCTACAAACTCATGGTACTTTCTGTTAAATTCCTTCCACTGTCGAGCATCTGCCAGATGTCGAATCATCCCATCCTTTTTTCGCTTTTCATGATGCCAGCGCATCAGTTCGGCATCCCTCGGGTTCGAGAGCAAACGCTTCAATCGATCTTTCACCAGAAGGTACCACATGACTAACTGGGGTATCTTCTTCTTGTTGTTGTCTTCTACCTCGTCTTGGGTAACATCCTGACGCTCGGACTGGCTACGGCTTGTTTTGTATCGACTAGTGTTGCACGTTGGGCATCTGTCCAAATCCTCGTACTCTTTACGAAACAGTACGCAGTGGTTAACACACGCGTGTATCTTTCGCACACCTAGAGATAAAGGGCAAATAAGCTTCTTCGCTTCATAGGTGCTGGTTGGCAGGGAGTTGGGTTGTGGAAACAGTTTCTTCAACAGAACCAACAAATCGTTGAAACTACTGTCCGACCAACCGTTTCTGGCCTTTAATCTCATAAGTTCAAGCACCGTCTGCAACAATGTGAAATCCTTCATGCAACCATTTGCCTCATCGTACAAAAGAACCTTCATTGCCTTTTGTAATGATTCGAAGTTCTCCAACCCACGAGCGGGCCCAGCTACAACCTCAGGTTTAGCATGACGCAACATCTCTTCCAAATCAAAATTACCATCATCTACGCAAACATTACCATCATCGACATCATCAACTATACTATGCTGACCATCATCGCCACCAACATCATCATCAACATTAATGGGCTCTACTTCCTCTTCTCCTTCTTCTGCTACTACCATCAAATCCTCGTCCGTTGAACACTTCATCATGTACTATCGCCCGGTTGGGAACTTGTTTGCTTGGGATCTCTCCATGATGTGACCAATTTGTGTAGCGTGCAACAAATCCATGCATCACCAAGTGTTGTTCGATTATAGATGGGTCGATCCAAATTTTCTGATTCTTGTAATGTAAGCATGGACATCTAATTTTCTTCGTCTTCTTAGATGCAACATTCTTCTTAGCAGCTTTCATGAATATGTCAACTCCTTCAATGTATGAGGACCGGTATCTCTCTCTATACATCCATGCTCTGTCCGCCATCTATGCATTATTTGCGAAAAAATATGTACAACTTCGTCACTTTATATATTTTTGATAATATGTCACATTAAAATTATACTAATTAATATTAATAACCACTGTAATCTAGACAAGATAATTAAAGCTAGCCAAAAATTTACAAACTACAAACAACTAGAAAAAATAAAAAACTAGCTCTTTTTCTCTTCTTCTCAGCGTTCTCTGCAGTTAACTAATAATATATAGATCTGCTACAAATAAACATATCAAAACTAGATATATATATATATGGAACATCGATCATGCACAATATTTCTTACAAAGTTTGGCCATTTTAAGCTCCAAATAACAAATAAAAAATATTTTTCTTCCCCCGTGTCACATAATTTTTGCTATGCAAAATCTCAACAAACAACCAATAAAAATGAAAAAAAAACTTTACAAATAGAGTAGGAAAAAGTATATGTAACCTCTGGTACAGTAGATCTTTCAAAAGATTGAAGATCAAAACCTTCCCCCTATGTATTTGTTCACAAGAGAGAGAAAATCGTGCTCAAATGCCATGGCTGCTAGCTGGACTGGTGATATAGGTGATGGTATTTTTCCTGGCGGTCAACATATGTCGGTTGAGTCAAACCGCCATAGAAAATATTTAGGGGTGGCGGCGGCTTAAGTGGGCCGCCAGCGAGGATGTAGGAATCTTCGCTAGCGGGCCACGTCACTTTACCGCCAGCGAAGATGTGAAATGTTCTCTGGCGGGGTCTTAAGATGGCTGCCAGAGAAAATACCACATCTTCTCTGGCGGCCAGCTTTAGGAGGCCGCCAGCGAAGATGTGTTTTCGCTAGCGGCCCGAGACCCACACCCCCCTATCTTTTGAGCCGGCGGTTTCACCTCGTAGCCGCCAGAGAAAAGTTTTTTCAAACGTCATGAAAAATTGTTTTCGTAGTAGTGAGGTAGTGTATGTACCATGTTTTAAAAATAAGATTTTTTCCGTTGGATTTGTAAATGATGAGCCTATTCTATATTATAATGGTATAAGTTCATTGGTACATTATATATCAAAAATACAATTAAATTATATTTATATAAACAACAATATGTTAACTCCAATTACGTTTTCGTATATATGAACCTTACTGTTTTTATTGGCTCTTGATATGTAGATTTAGTCTAGATAATAGGAAAAACTTACGAAATTTGTAGGACCTAATCCTGATAGTGAAGTTACCTACTTGGTCGACTCCAACAGTTCTAAGACATTCATATGAAATGGCTTAAGACGAGAAGTTTTTGAGAAAAAGGTAGCATATGAGGTTCGATCTCACATAAACTTTCTTTTCAGTTTTTATCTAATCTATATTATCTTTTACAATTTTTTGTTTTATACTTGTATTTTTAACAAAAATATATATATTTTTTATTCCTACGTTCTACTCAATCTTGCGTTTTAAAGTGGATGTTGTTTGGAATAACAATCAGGTCAAAGACTGAAAGGGATTAGTAGGAAGCATTGGCGCACAATTTGGATTTTTCTTGTAACAAGGAAGTAGTGCAGAGTAGCAAGTCTCCAACTCTCTTCACCTTAAAATAAATTAATCTAGCACATGATATAACATATTTTAATATATAAATTTGGACGAACACATATCAAACTTATACTATATATATTATTATGATGTTCTCTATTCTAATATAAATGTATCTAGTATAAGATTGACATATCTTATAATATTTAAATTAATTTTATTATATATGTGTATTAGATATATTTATTTTGTAACGAAAGAAGTATGTCATATTTTGTTTTGGAACGAAGCGAGTACGTCAGACGGCTCTTGACTTGGTTCCAACATCCAAGTCTAGTCTACACCAGTCTCCATCACAGTTTCCTTAGCCGCGTCCAGAGTCACGTCCCGAATCTTCCCGTGCAATTCCTCAGCTTCCCCCTTCACCTACGCTCATGGAGACTCACTATCTTTATAAGATGCCACCCCAAGCATAAACAAAATCCAAGTAATCAAACACACAAACGTAAGGGGTGCAAGACGGAGCTAGAAATGGCTCCAAGGCTCTGCTGCTCTTCTCAATTCTTGCTCGCCGTGTCCTTCTTGGCCGCCTTCGCCGCCGTCTCCAACGCCGGCAAGGTGGCCGTCTACTGGGGGCAGGGGGCGAACAACGGCGACGGCACCCTCGCCGAGACATGCGCCACCGGCCTGTACGACTTCGTCAACATCGCCTTCCTCAACGTCTTCGGCAGCGGCCGCACCCCGGAGCTCAACCTCGCCGCCCACTGCAACCCGGACGCAGGGACCTGCAAGTCGCTCAGCTCCGAGATCAGCTCCTGCCAGCAGAGCAACGTGAAGGTGCTCCTCTCTCTCGGCGGCGAGAGCGGGCAGTACTCCCTCTCCTCCGCCGACGACGCGCGTGGCGTCGCCGACTACCTCTGGAACACCTTCCTCGGTGGCAGCTCGGACTCTCGCCCCCTCGGCGACGCGGTGCTCGACGGCATCGACTTCGACATAGAGAAGGACGGCGACCACTACGATGAGCTCGCGATGGCCCTCTCGTCGCGATGCAACGGCGCGTGCCTGCTCACGGCGGCGCCGCAGTGCCCGTACCCCGACGCGAACCTCGACGCGGCGATCAAGACCGGGGTGTTCAACCACGTGTGGGTGCAGTTCTACAACAACGCACAGTGCCAGTACGCCGGCGGCGACACGAGCGCGCTGCAGGCAGCGTGGGCGCAGTGGACGAGCGGCGTGCCGGCGCCCGGGGACGTCTTCCTGGGGCTCCCGGCGGCGCCTGATGCGGCGAACGGCGGCTACATCGATTCGGACACACTGCTGTCGCAGGTGCTGCCGGCGGTGAAGGGCGCGGCGGCGAACTACGGCGGCGTCATGCTGTGGGATCGCTGGAGAGACGTGACCGCTGGTTATGGCGCCAAGTTGCAGGGGAACGTTTGATCCGAAGCTACGAATCATATTCTCAAGCGTTTCGACTGAACTGAAAGTTATGGACCATATTTACTGTTTCTATTGGACATATAGTGTTATATAGTGAAATAAACATAGCGTATTTACATATTTTAAAGGCTTTTTTTGGGAACCCTAATACACGAGTGACCGCTGGTACGGAAGGAGCGCGATCAAAAACAGAAAAAATGGCACATATGTGCGTTCGACGTCCGCATTTTTCATTCGTGATATCAGGAAACGACAAGGACTCACGTGAATGCATCCCAGCAAAGCCCATGTACGATAGCTTTCTAAGTCCATGTAAGTTTCAGTCTTTTTCTTCGGACATTCGAATATCAAGCCTACATGAGCACATAAGCTTTCTTTAAAATATTTAGTGGTCTTTTTTTTCTGTTGGACACACATATTTGACCCAAAAATCACTCTTTCTTAAAAAAAACTAACATGCATATTTTTAACCTACTATATGTATTTTTAATTCATGTCCAACTTTCTACCTATAAACTTTTTACATATAAAGTTTATACGATTACACATATAAACTTTTTATCTATAAACTTTCTATGAACAAAATTTCTAAAAATAAAGTTTCCGATATAAAGATCAAATTTGAATTGGATTTATTCGCATGAGCAATTTTTAAATCTCATCTCATGAAACATTTATGTGAATTTTTAAAAAACTTTATTTTTCTTAAACCGAATTCATACGTATTCATATACGAATTAAAATAATAATAATAATAATTTGGACTGTTACATCATTGACTAGTTGTATGAAGAACCCACTCCATTTAGACCTACATCACGCACGCACAAGGCCAAAAAAGAAATGGGCCAAAAAAAAAGTAAATATCCTACCGGGCATGGGCGTTCGTGATTGGCCAAGTCCGAAAGCAAGAAAGCCATTGCCTAAAATAGAAAAATGCATGAGCCTAAAGTGAAAATATAACCGATCTTCTGGACGAGCGAAGCGTGACCTCTCGCATATTAGTATTTTCGTATTTTTCGTGCCCCGATAGAGAGCACCATATCATTTAGTACTACCTCCGTTCCAAAATACTTGTCGCTTTGAGTTTTTGTTTGTAATATTTGACCATTCGTCTTATTCAAAATATTATGAAATTATTGTTTATTTTATTTGTGACTTGCTTTATTATTAAAAGTATTTTAAGTATGACTTATCTTTTTTTTATATTTGCACTAATTTTTTAAATAAGACGAATGATCAAACGTTACAAGTAAAAAATCAAAACGATATTTATTTTAGGACGGAGGAAGTATCATGCTTGGTGGTGCTCGAGCATCATAGGCTTCAGATTTACAGGAACACTACTGTATCAGCGCTTCTGATTCTTCATTTACACATTCAGCAAGCAGATGCTATTTAATATTTTGATACTACAATGATCAACTCATTGTATTTTTCTTGTTAGAGTGCTAATCAAGTAATTACCCACCTTGAATGAGTCAAGCCGTCGCTTATAAGCACTTAAGCACTATTGACACCGTAATACAATAGTAATACTGCATAAGGGGAGTGGATTCTAATCTCTCGAGGAAATATCCTTTTGTGTATTTTTTTTCAAATTTAATATAAATAGTTATAAAAAAATCTAAAAAAATTAACAATATAGAGTATAATGATATATATCTGTCCATCAAAAATCAAGTTAGAATTCGGGCTACACATCGAGAAAAAAAAGACAATTTTAGATGTGAACAATGTGTTATTATTTATACATTGATTTTTTTTATTCTTCGACCTTTGAGTTGAGTTTGGACCTAAGATTTTGTGAAGTTGTATAGATATGTTGTATGAGTGTTGCCAATTTTTTTAAAATAATTTCATAACTGTTTGAATAGTTTTTAAGGGAATTACCGTACGGGATCGGTTATCTCTAACGGGCTTCAAGCGTCATCTCTAGTGGGTAGGGCTCCGTCACTAAGTAAAGGTCAGTGATGTGAGAAAATATCTCAATCGGGCACCAGGCCGTCACGGATGGATGTTATCTCAATCGGGTCTAACAATGTAGCCCGTCATAGATAAGATTGACCAAGCAATACAAGTCAAACCAGATTAGGTAGGAACCCGTCACGGATGACCAATCTCAATCGGGCAAACTACTAAGCCCGTCACCGATGACTAACTATCTCTAACGGGCCTTTCGGAACAGCTCGTCACTGTCACACCCCGCCCCTGCGCCACAGTACAAATGGCACCGAGGAGGGCGTGCCACAGGATAACGGCGAACCGCTTTCCCACGGAACCGCAAAACAGGTACCAGTCCCAGGATAACGATGCTGGTACCAGCGGTAACATGATGAATCAATGCAAGATTTAAATAAATACAATATACCTTTACGTTGCAGCTTCGGGGAATCCCTGAGTTGCAACCACCAATCAGAGTCAGCAGCAGCGAAACTTAGCGAAGCTAGGACACCAAATCCACCGGCAGTAGTTTGGGTTTAGGGACGAAACTCCAACCTTCAATTTCTCCCTGAACTCAAGCCAAGAGGAGAAAAACAACAGCAATGGGGGATCGAGTACTTTCGTACTCAGCAAGCCACTAGGAAATGTGTACATGCAAGCATCAAAGACAGGCTGAGTTTGTTTAGCAAATCATTTTTAAAACACTTTTCCTTTTAAATGTCTAAGTGTAGGTTTTCAAAGTAACTTTCCCTTCGGAGAGAGAGAGACGTCTCACCTCAATCCGTCCACGAGTTGCTTTGCAACGACTCGAGCGGAAAAGTCAAATTTTAGCATTCATAGCACTTCCTTCTTTATTAGCTTCTTTTCACTTTCAAAATATAAACCAACATTCTCTTCAACAATCATCCGTTAACCAAGTCTCAAGGTTAACAACTCCGGATCCGGTCCTCTCGACCTGCCAACCCAAACTCGGCCATCTTGACCCCTGAACCGGCCCTCTCGGCCCTATGGTGCCAGACGACACCCCAGGTCACACAGGCATGTTCCCAACCATGAAGGCTGGTCGTCCGTCACAAAGAAGGACTCTGGTAACGGTTCCCATTTCACGAACCAATTTATTAAATGAGTTTTAAAAACAAATCTACGCTATGGGCATCACCTCACATTCGCCCTTGACCGTGGGCACGGCTGTTTGAACAGTTCAATCAAACCTCTGCAGAGACTGTACGCTTTTCCCACAAGACACGAAGCTTACACCGATACTGGCCGGTATCGGAAGTTCGTGACAAAGCCTTTCTCTAACCAAACCATAAATGTCCCGTGTCCCACAGATGGATGGAATCTCTCCACCAAGCATCAGGCCAACTTTCAAGCCCTCATTTACTCAGGCCCCACCGTATGGACCCCCGACACATCCCTACTACAGGAGATTGCCGTAAACTCCACCATACCGGTGCTCCTCACCTGCTAACCTGCTAGACATCTATGTTTTAGCTAGTTACTCATCTAGGGGCATCCCATTCTACCCATGTGGTCGTACTGTGAGATGCTCGGATGTAAAACCCAAAGGAATCGGTCCTTATGCGCGACTACGAAACCAAACCACACAGGAGAGGATTCGCACTGCAAGTTTTCTCCCATAAAACCTTTTTATTTTTCAAAGTCACCGACTCCCCGAGTCGGGTTTTATAAACCTTTCACAACCCAAGTTTTTCCACATCGATAACCATACATAAACCTGACATAAACAAAAGGTGCAAAAGGATACCTATGCCCAGAGAGCGTAAGTATTGAGGTACTGCTATGGTGGAGCGACAAGGGTTAAGTTTAACAAGTTCCTACGGAAAATAATGCAACTACATAGGTTGGTCCGTCGGTCGTGTGCTCATAGACCGATGGTCGATCAAAATAATTGTGTACGCTAAACATGCAAATTTGCAATCAACACATTTTATAAACTAGGAGCAATATGATCGAAGAGTGGCTTGCCTTATTGTTGGTCTTCAAATCTTCGAGAAAATCCGCGTCAGCTGCACCTCCGAAACGTCCACTACGCGCTCGAAAAAAGAAAAACATCCAAAACCCTATAGAATAGATAATAAATATTATAAACTAATCATGCCATTGGATAGATCCCATTTTTAGAAAGATCGAGGAAGTTGAACGGAGTCAATTGGACTTACGGTTGGGGAGATACGGATTTTGGAAGATTACTGGATTTTTCGGAAATGTGAAAGTGAACTTATTAAATTGGAAAGGAACATTCCCAAGAATATTCCTTGGCTGTGATGTTCAGAGGGAGGAATCATGGACTTCATTTTGGGAAGGCTTGGGCTTTAGCCCAGAGATGAAGGAGGGATTCAATATAGACTTCTAGGGATTAGTTTGAGGTGTAGAGGGATGCAAACTGAACTTTTATGGAGAAGGGGCTGGTGGATGGGTTTTGGCCCGAAGGATGTAACATGGACTTTTAGGGGTCCATTCTTGGGCTCGGCCCGAGGAACAAAAGGGGTGTTTTACGGACTTGTGGATAGAGTATTAGGCCGGTTGGCCCAATGAAGTGGAGGGGCAAGATGTAGAATTCGTAGGGATTTTCATGGGGCTTAGCCCGATAACAAGAGGGAGGAATTGTACACTTTTTGGCGCACTTTATGGGCTTTGGCCCGACAAAGAAGAGGGACGTCATATAGACTTTTCCCGAGTCTTTGGGTCCGCGGGGAGAGAGTCAACCTAGTGGGGCCCACCGGTGGGTCCCACCTTCTTTTTTTTTCTTCTTTTTTTTTCTTTTTCCCTTTCCTTCTTCTCTCTCCTTATCTCTTTCTCATTCTTATCCTTCTCTCTCTCTCTTTTCTCTTCTTCTGCTGCTGCTTCCCGAGCGGAGGAGAAGGCGGAGCGCCGGCCGGGGAAGGCGGGGCGGCAGCGGCTGGTGCGGCTTGGCGCGCGGCACGGCAAGGGCGGCAGCGCGCGGCGCGCGGTCGGGCAGGAGGAGGCCGGGGCAACGGCGCGCGACACGGCCGGGTGGCGCGTGCTACAGCGCTGCGGGCTCGGCCGGGGCGGTGCGGCGCGGCTGGTGCACGGCAGCGCGTGTGCCGGCCACGGCGCTCGGCCGGGAGGCGGCCGGGCATGGCGGCTCCCTGGCGTTGGCTCAGCCTGGGCGACGCCCGTCAAGACGGCTCGGGGAGGGTACAGGCCGGGCGGCGGCTGCGGCCAGGGTTGGCCTCGGCCGGGAGGCGTGCGCGGCAGGGAAGATTAAGTGGGTTGGTCGCGACGGATTCGGGACTTCGGTGACTCGGCTCCAGAGCGGTAAAAATGGAGTGGTGAATCGGCTGAGGAACTTTACGGTAAGTTTTCTCCGGTATTTATACTGTCAAGGTGATTCTGGAGGAAGGATTTGGCGACGAGAACGGCCATCGATGCACCTGTGCATGTTTCTCCTTCTACAGGTTCCCCTGGCGTTAGCTGCTGCCTGACTTGCTCGGCGAGCAGCGCGGAGCGGTGCCTAACTCCAGTGGAGAAGACGGAGACGACGCCAAACTCTCACTGTGTACTGGCAGGACGGTGCCTAACCGTCGGTTTTACAGGGAGCTTAGGAAAGTAAACGGGGCAAAGAAATGTGTTTGAACGGGTGTTGGATGGACCTAATTAACTTGCCTGACTTAATGAAAATGTAAAGAACCACGGGTGCAGAAAAAGGACAGATAATCGCCGGGCGGTAGAATTCCAAAAATATTTCAGAATATTTGAATGGGAAGGAAATGACTGTTGATACGTGCGCAGAAATATTGATTTTAATATGCGCACGTATAGGAAATATTGGTCCGGTGGTCGATGTCTAAAAATAAATATTTTTAGACTCTTTGGATGGAAAGGAGATTATTTGACGACACGGTTAAAATCTTGAAATTGAAATTTCAACCGTACGAATTTTTGGAAAGGTTAAGGAGTGAAAATTCGAACTGCAAAATTCGAATAATGGAAAATTAATTTTGGGAGATGATATCACGATCAAGATTCTGGGTTCACAAGGGAAAGAATCAATTGAGATCTTTGGCACAAAAATCCTAAATACACTCAAAAAACCAAATTTTTGAAAATAGGATTTTTAATAAAATAGAATTTTTGACGGGGGAAAATCAGGGTGTTACAGTCACCGATAAGTTTGACCCACCTGTTGAGTCAAAATAGTCCTGGTTCGGATGATTTATCTCTATTGGGCTTAAATTAAGAGCCCGTCAGTGATGACTATATCCCTATTGGTCTTTGTTTGGAGCTCGTCACGGATTAATATCTCTTTCGGGCATTTTTAAAATGCCCGTCAGGGATGAGTATGTTAGCAAAAAAAATAAAATTTGTTTTTTTGGCTAGCCTCAGGCCTTTGCTAGCCATGCCTGCTACAAAAATGACAGAAGCATATATGTATAGTCCCATTCCCAGCATAATCACATATTCCATCACATATTCAGTTAATATTTCAGTTCAATCACATATTCCATCACAGCACAACCAATTCACAAAATCAAACATATATACATTTACATCCACAGATCCATTCACATATATAAGTCATTCACATCCTTTTTTGCTATCCAAACCGCCGACTTGCATCAAAACCTGTAAAACTGAGTTATAAATTGGAATAAGTTTATATGTAATTAGAAATGCAAATATATACAGAACATCGCGCAGAATTGTATTACAAAGAATATTTACATAAAGTAAATGTTTATCGCAAGCATTGCAAATGTTCAACCATTCAGAGACGAGCTAGCTAGGACTTGACTCTAAACATTCCTTTGGGTGACAAAAGATCATCTAGTATAAATTGTGCTATCTCCTCTCTAATGATATCGAAGTTGATTTCCGGAATCGTTGAAAGTTTTTTCTGCATGTGAGACGCCAAGTTAGTCTACATACTTAGAAAGTTAGTCTACATGTAGTATGAATCATGCTATCTCCTCTCTAATGTATATAAACAATTAAAGCATACACCACAAGGTCGAGCAATGTCACCTTGTCTGCGAGGCTCCTCATGTTATGGCAGACGTGGAACTCACACTGGTCAGCAACTTGTTGACGTATTGGGAAATCTTTTTTGTGACTGAGTGTGGGATGCCCTTCCTTATGCCTCCCGCCTTTTGCCACGTATTGGTCCCAGGCGTCGTTCAAGGCAGCTTCGATCGCCGACCAATCGTATATGTCTTTTTTGATATTGGAGTTAAGGTAGTATACCAAACTCCACTTCGGCACTATGACCAGAAGAATCCAATGACGACTGCGACATTAATAAATTGCAAGTTAAATACTAAAGCTATACGTGTCGCACATTTGATTCTAAGTAGAGTACACGCTTACTGTTCAGAGTAGACACACATAATGAAGTCCTTGTCTTGATGGGACCATAAGCAGTCCTTGATATATTCTACCATGCTGGCTCAATCGTAGTTCATAGTTGTCTCGTTGATGACAGCTGAATCGAGTAAGGCAACATGGGGTGCATTACAATGGATATGCTTCCAAGTTAACCTAGAAGCAAGACAAGAATCCGGGTAAGCGTAATATATGGATAGTTATTACCATATCTCGTACGCAAGAATACTTACAAGGAGTAGCACTTAAGGAGGTTGGTGTCGACCGCTCGCACCCTGTAGAGGTCCAATAGATCTTTAAAGTCTACGGCGATGAAAGCTTCAGGGCCGAGGAACGGCTGTCTATCGTGGTGGCCCGTCATGGAGGTCTCTCTATGCCTCCTCCTTGCGTTGGACCTCTCCATGTTGTACCCGTGCAACTCCTTGCATGCAGGGCCCATCTTCGATAAGGCGTCGTCTCCGACCAATGGCATGCCTAATGTGAATTCGGCCGGAGACTTAGGAGGAGCTGATGGCGCCTTGCCAAGATCTAGCTTCTTCGAAGCCAGAAGCGGCCCTTCCACATTTCCTCTTCCTTTCCCCCTTCCAGCAGCTCTTTTGCGTGTTCCAAGCTTGGATGGAGAAGATGTCGTCCTCTTTCTTTTTTGGAGACTGGGGAGAGGTGCGCTCTGCTGTTGACCTCCGTACCATCATCCCCAAAATATGTATCATACTATAATTGGAGATCTTGATCTCCTTTTTCAACGGCAGGAGGGGCAGATACAAGAGTTGGAGGGGGACGTGGCGGCGGCGGACGAGCACTTGGTGCTGGCCTAGGAGTTATATTGATCTGAATGTTGTGCTTGGGCCATTGGATAAAGGTCCCACATGCAGCTCCAGGGGTCAGAATCTTGTCATTTGGTGGGTGCGGGAGAGTGAAGCCAACCCAATCAGGCTTCACCATGTCCACTTGAACTTTGGCATGGCCGGCTACCAGCTGCCCCCCATGCACTCGGGTCTCCGGCATAGGCTTGAACGCAAGACTCTCTGCGACAGAAATTGCAAATGCATGTGTCACCCTAACGATTAGGGTGCACGATGTGGGTCCCTGCAATAGATTCATACGTGTCCTTATAATATGTTATAATGTACTATGGTGCTAAGACAACATATACGTTTTTTTGTTGGTTTTACCGTTATATGGTCCACCGCAGTGGGGGCTGATGGTTCTTGTGCCGCCGCCTCAGTTGATGCGCAGCTGCTATGCCTTTGCGTGGGGCTTGTTTCTACTATGGGAGCGGCAGCGGGCTTGCTTTCCCTGAAGCGTGCTTCCACTCGAGCCTCCACTTGTAACAACTTCTCATCAAACTCTTCTCGGAGCTCGTTTCTAATCTCCTCCCAAAGTTGTTCCTTAAGGCGTGGATCTTTCTGCGCCTTTGAAAGATTGTGCTTCCTGTACTGCCACGTGTATTAGGGAAACCCAAGCTTCCATGGAACATTGGAGCCAATGCCCCTTGTCCGTTCACGGTGTTCTTCGGTTCCCAAAGCTTTCGTGAGAATGTCATCCTCGCGTCTTTGTGAGCAGACCTCTTGGGAGACCTGTCTCTCAGCAGTCAGGTCGACTTGCGATATAGTTAGAACGAATTAAATCAAGAGTACGATACAACCTAACGAAACATGCTCTACGTGTTGTACTTACGATTTTCTGGTACACCGCTTGATCTCCGGGATTTGGGAACGCAACTGTTCCATCACTATTCTTCTTCACCCTTGCCCTTGCCCAGTTCCTTGTTCGGGTGGTCGGGATATCACCAAGAACTGGTGGTGTGTTAGATTCTGCAGCAGCTTCATCCTCCTTGACCCATTCCTGCAGCTTCCCGGCGTAGCATCCGGTGCCAAGCTAGTGCTGGTGGTTTTTTGCCTGCAACTCCCTATAGGCCTCGCTTTTTGCCCGAGACTCAGGGGTTGATTTTGCGGCATGGAACTCTTCCCACATGACCCGGGAGATGAAGGGTACCTCCCAAATGGTTTTAGCTAGGCGGGGTTGAGGACGTAGTCGGTGACCAGCGTGGTCTTGAAATTTTTCCACAAGTTGCTCATCTTGCGGATAGCCTACCGCTTGAGTCTTGCCTCGGCCTCTGGGGGGTATTCGAAGCTTTCCTTGAACTGCTTCCAGGCCTCATCTTTTTCTGCCTGTGGGATTAGATCGATGTGGTCCTTAAAAAGGGTGAAGTTCCGCCTTCCTAGGACTCCGCATATCTTTGAGAACTTTTTGACAGCTTTCGCAGGAGCCGTCGGAAATCCTAGATCGTCCACCTCTGTTATGGTGTATACTTTCTTAGGAATTTTATTCTGGGTCCTAGGAGTCCGGCTCGATGTTGTCCCACTAATAGTCGCTGACATGGGTTCGTCTTGCTGCGACATTTTCTATATAACTGTTATACGGCAAGAAAGTTAAAAAAAGGTGTACTACACATGTATATCTTGATTAATGTGACAAATAAACCGTATATTACATCTCCCTCACGAATTCTCCACCATTGTAGTATACAATGTCGACATGACATTAACAAGAGGCTAAGAAATCAAACACACGGGAAAACGCACTGGGTAGCTCTAACTTAATTTTGACATAATTTTATCTTTACATTTAATCCCATGATTTGATGCGCCAAGGAGACATGGGCACATGGGTACGAAACTTAATATAAAAAACATATTTAGAATCACTTCTAAATATTTAGAATTCTTCCAAGACTGCTTCCTAGCTATACATGGAATTCAATAGTATTTTTTAAAAAAGAAAATGATACCAAACAATTCATTTCTAGCAGGAGCATACATATTTTTTTCTATTGTATGAAAATGATAAAAAACTATTACCAAAATTCATACTAAATTCATACAAATTTTATACTAATTCATACTAAATTCATACTAATTTTATACTAAGTCATGGAAAAGTTCATACAAATTTTACACTAATTCATGGAAAATTCATACTAAATTTTATACTAATTCATACTAATTTCATTCCAATATAATATTAATTCATACTAAATTCATTCCAATTTAATACTAATTCATACTAATCCATACAAATTTGACACTGAATTCATACAAATTTTATACAAATTCATACTAAATTCATACAAATTTTATACTAATTCATACTAAATTCATACTAAATTTATACTAAGTCATGGAAAAGTTCGTACACTAATTCATACTAATTTCATACTAATTCATACACTAATTCATACTAATTTCATACACTAATTCATACTAATTTCATACCGACGGCGGTCGGTGAGGCGGCAGTGGCGTTGAGGAGGAGGACAGCGGCAACGAGGAGGAGCACGGCGGCGTCCGAGGAGGCGCCGGCGGCGAGGAGGAGGATAGCGGCGACGAGGAGGCGAGGCGTCGAGGAGGAGGATGGCGGCGGCGAGGAGGCGACGGCGGCGACGGCGAGGATGCGGCGGCGGCGTCAAGGAGGAGGCGGCGGTGGTCGGTGAGTAGGCGCTTGAAGGGAGGAGGTGGCGGCGTGAAGGTGTCAGGACAGAGAGTGAGTGAGACTGAGAGTGAGATCTGGATCTGGAGAAAACCTAGTCATAGGTCATCACCATCGGGCACAAGTACAACGCCCGATAAGGAAGAAACACATTCGTGACAGGCACAAGTACAACGCCCAATATGGATGAAACACATCCGTGACGGGTGCAAGTGACATGCCCAATAGAGATTGAGTCATCCCTGACGGGCATAGGCTATATGCCCGATAGAGATGAGCTTATCCCACTATAGAATTAAAATATTCCTTACTAATTATATTTAAAAATGATATTTAAGTTATAAAAATCATTTATAATTAATTGATATTTATAATCATTTATAAAATCATTTAAATGATATTTAAAAAAGATATTTAAAATTGCTATTACATTTGATTTATCACATATAAATAACAAATCACTTTTTTAAATAGTGTAAAATTGCTATTAAATTTTAAAAATCATATGTAATTAAAATATGCCTTGTTAAAATAGTATAAATTGTTATTAAATTATAATAGTCACGTGTAATTAACAAATGCCCTATTAAACATGGTTTAAGTTACTGGAATGGCTTGAAACAAAATATTTCATTACTTATAACAATTTGCAAATTACAAAGACTTCATTTACAAGGATATGCCTTCCGAATGGTCTGAACAATCATATGCCACATCGTCTTCGGGATCATCTTCAAGGGCGATCTGAGGTGTCACATGAAGATTCTGGTTGTATTCTTCTTCATCGACGACGTTGTCAACCCCAATAATTTTTCGCTTGCCATCCCTAACGACGTGCAACTTCTTGTTTGTGGGGTCTTTTATGTAGAAAATCTGCTCGACCTGCTTCGCTAGGACGAATGGTTCGTCGGCGTATCCAACCTTAGCCAGGTCCACTAAAGTGAATCCTTCCTTGTCGACTTTGACACCAGTGCGAATATTCAGCCAACTGCAGCGAAACAAAGGGACTTTGAAGTTCATGTAGTTCAGCTCCCAGATTTGCTCTATGCGACCATAGTATGTGTTCGATCCAGCTTGATCTTGATATGCATCTATACGGACTCCACTCTTTTGAACTGTGCTTTTCTCATCTTGTGTGACGGTGTAAAATGTGTACCCATTGATATCGTACCCTTGCCATGTGTCAACATCCCAACATGGGCCCCTTACCAACCTACGAACTGTCAACATCCCAAGTTTCCACACCTTCTTTCCAGAGAATCTCAAGATCATCGATAACAGGCTCCAAGAACACATCGATATCATTGCCGGGTTGTTTTGGACCTTGGATTAACAAGCACAACATAATATATTTCCTTCTGAAGCAAAACCATGGTGGGAGGTTACAGTTCGCAATAAAAACTGGCCAAGTGCTGTGAGAACTGCTCATGTCTCCGATAAGATTCATGTCATCCTTACACAAACATATCCTCATGTTTCTGGGGTTGGCAGCAAAATCTTTGTGCTTTCGATCGATATTCCTCTATTGAATCGAATCCGCAGGGTGTCTTAGCAAACTGTCATTCCTTCTCTCTGTGGCATGCCAACGTACTAACTTTGCTTCCTTGGGGTTGGCAAATATTCTCTTGAAACGATCAATGATAGGTAGATACTACACAACCTTCGTCGGACCACCCCGCTTTTACTTATTTCCCTCCCCCACACTTTTCTTTCGCTTGTATCGAGAAGCCTTACAGACAGAACAAACATCTAAGTCCGCATATTGCTTGTGGTACAATATGCAGTCGTTAGGACAAGCGTGAATTCTACGGACCTCTAACCCCAGGGGACATAGAACCTGCTTTGCTTCATATAGCGTCTTGGGCAATGTGTTCTCTTCAGGAAGCATGGCCTTCAATATTCCCAAAAGATCTGTGAAACTCTTGTCTATCCATCCACTACTTGCCTTCAGCTTCATTAGGTTCAAGGTAGCTGATAATTTGGTGTGTTTTGGCTTGCATCTGGCGTATAGAGGTGTCTCTGAGTCACTGACCAACCTGCTAAACTTCATGGAATCTCTCTCGTTGTAAGTTGGATCCTCAACGTCACGTAACATGTCTTTCAGCAGATCAAGATCCACATCAACCATTTCACCGCCCAATGGAGATGGTATAAACATGTCATGCTCATCTTCATCTTCTTCTTCATGATTGTTTGCACCACTTCTGTCTGCAACTGCACCACTTTCCGATTCTTGCTCTCCATGCTTCACCCAACATGTGTAGCCCTTCATGAATTCCTGTTGTATCAAGTGAGAGTGTACGTCCACTCTGCTTTCAAACATATTCTCATTCTTGCAATCTCTACATGGACAACACATGTATTTGATGTTTCTTCTTTTCCTATCCTCCTCCGCGACGTTCATAAAACTTAATACGTCATCTCTATACTCCTTGCAATGACGTTTGAAAGTAGTCGCATACATCCAACTTCGATTCATCACTGCAAAAATGAATAAAATATTAGTTAACATCTCATGAGATAAGTACTACTAAATTAATAAGTTTTTTCTGTTTTTCTTTGAAAAAAAAATACAAAAATTCGCCCCCTTCAACCTCCCACCAAAATAGTCAACAGTGGGATAACTTCAGACAACAGTCGAGTGGAGTATTTATAGTGTGCAAAATATATCTCAATCGGGCCAAATAAACGACATCTCTAACGAACGCACAGTTATCTCTTACGGGCGTAAAAGAAAGCCCGTCATCGATATGTATCATCGGTGACGGACGTTTAAACGAATCTCAATCGGGCCTTATTTGAAGCCCGTCACCGATGACACTCATCTGTGACGGGCTTTATACTTGGGCCCGATTGAGATAGTGGAGGTAATCTCAATCGGGCCTAACCTTGTGCCCATCACAAATGAGTGTCATCAGTAACGGACTATAGGATATGAGCTAGCTTAGTACTAGGTTGCACTTATATTGAGACGAAAAAAGTAGCTTATACTCTTACTAAACTGGCTATGAATTCGAGATCTTGCACGAAGTGGAGGTTGTGTGTTCCGGCAAGTATCATGGATTTGCTAAACCAGATATTTAATCCCTATTTTCTTAATTAATAAAGCTGTCTTTTTAATCTACAAAAATTATTAAGGTGAGGTACCAAATCATGCTTGTGTACTAATCACATTCGTGTTAAGGTGAGATACCTATGTTCCTTCTCTTAAAACGGTTAGATTTTTTATCTTTTTATTAAAATGTAATAAATTTAAAGTTGAGATTTTACATATAAATGTAATATGCACCCGTACAATTTAATTTATATTTTTTGAGATATTTGTCAATTGATACGCACGTAATACATGCAAATCTTGTGAGCATAGGAGAGTTTTTATCCACCGATTTCTTTTCCATCTTGATCTGGTTTCAACTTCCAAGTCTTTTAGTCTAGAGTAGGCTCCATCACAATTTCCTTAAGTCGTGTTCAAATGGGGAACTCTTCAAACTCTGGGAGGGAGTAACGTTCTCTCGTTATTTACATATCATTTAAATGGCTATAAAATAATTTTAAAAAATCAATAAGATAGATTAATATAT
Source organism: Oryza officinalis (assembly GCA_008326285.1). Lineage (NCBI taxonomy): Eukaryota > Viridiplantae > Streptophyta > Magnoliopsida > Poales > Poaceae > Oryza > Oryza officinalis. Next base: position 43,873,331 of record BDMV01000001.1, on the reverse strand, counting down.
GATAGATCACTTCACAAACATGTAAAATCAAATTTAATTTTCTATAAGTTGCAACTAAAATACAAATTAACTGTGAATATACGTCAACTAGCTATTGTTTGATTTGTTCCTTTTTAACTTCTAGAAATCAAAATTTAACTTGCATAAGGAGCGATATATCATATATTAATTTATCTTATCATTTTTTTAAAAAATATAACTATTTAAATGATGTGAAGTGAGCGTAACTCAATTGGTTAGACTCTTGGCAATGGAGCCTACTTACCTGGGTTCAAGTTTTAAATTTGACACAGGTGCTCGTATTTATGGCTAACTATTCTTTCAACGGTAGGTGATGTACTTGTCGATAGCGAAACGTCTTAGTTTTTCAAGATGCTTATAGGTGTAGTACAAACATGTATTTTTATAGGAATAAATGTGCGTATGAGCGTCTGTGTTGTAAAAACTATTTGAATGATTGACCGACAATAATGAAATTTCCCCTTAAAAGTTTAAAATCGATTCTCCCTCCAAAGTAGCGTCACAACCCGAACTTCCGTGCAATTCCACAATTACCCTTCACCGACGCTCTCTGGCACTTACAGTCTTTATAAGACGCCACCCCCAGGCTCACTGATCACCCACTGCATCGCAAGGACAGAGCTAAAAAATGGCTCCAAGGCTCTGGTCTTGGATCTTGTTCACCGTGTTCTTCTTGGCCGCCTTCGCCGCCGTCGTCTCCAACGCCGGCAAGGTGGCCGTCTACTGGGGGCAGGGGGAGTACAACGCCGACGGCACCCTCGCCGACACATGCGCCTCCGGCCTGTACGACTTCGTCAACATCGGCTTCCTCAACGTCTTCGGCAATGGCAGCACCCCGGGCCTCAACCTCGCCGGCCATTGCGACCAGGCCGCGGGGACCTGCACGTCGTTCAGCTCCCAGATCAGCTCCTGCCAGCAGAGCGGCGTGAAGGTGCTCCTCTCCCTCGGCGGCGAGAGTGGGAATTACTCCCTCTCCTCCGCCGACGACGCGCGTGGCGTCGCCGACTACCTCTGGAATAACTTCCTAGGCGGCACCTCGGACGACGATTCTCGCCCCCTCGGCGATGCGGTGCTCGACGGCATCGACTTCGACATTGAGCAGGGCAACGGCGCCCACTACGAGGAGCTGGCGATGGCCCTCTCGTCTAAATGCAACGGCGCCGGCGCCGGCGGGTGCCTGCTCACGGCGGCGCCGCAGTGCCCGTACCCGGACGCCCACCTCGACGCGGCGATCAAAACCGGGGTGTTCAGCCACGTCTGGGTGCAGTTCTACAACAACCCGCAGTGCCAGTACGCCGGTGGCAACGCGAGCGCGCTGCAGGCCGCGTGGATGCAGTGGACGAGCGCCGTGCCGGCGCCCGCGGATGTCTTCCTGGGGCTCCCCACGGCGCCGGCCGCTGCACCGAGCGGAGGCTACATCGACGCGGACACGCTGCTGTCGAAGGTTCTGCCGGCGGTAAAGGGCGCGGCGGCGAACTACGGCGGCGTCATGCTGTGGGATCGCTGGAGAGACGTGACCGCTGGTTATGGCGCCAAGTTGAAGGGGAACGTTTGAAACAAATTAAGCTACGCCTACGAAGTACGAACCATGCATATTCACAGGCGTTTGAAATAAGCATAGCCTATTTAAGTAATTTTATGGATGTTTTTCCGTGCTCCACTGCTCTTGAGCAGGGTTTCAAAAACCGCCGGGGGCCCGGTTACCGCCACCCGGCGGTACGGCGGTTACCGGCGGTAACCGCGGTAACCGCGCAAAACCGCGACAAATTTACAAATCGAAATTTGAATTCAAAAATTCGGGCAAACCGCGCGGTTTGGCGCGGTTACCGCGCGGTTTGACGCGGTAACCGCGCGGTTTGGCGCGGTTACCGCGCGATGTGTAACGGGTCGCACAGTAACGGGCCGGCCCATTTTTTTTTCTTTTTCCAATTTTCAAATTTATTCTCCGTTTTGCTCTCAAATTTGAATAAATATTACTCTTTTTTGAGAAATTTCTTCACCATAAAACACTATAAATCAAGCACTACCTTCACTATTTTTTTTTGATTTTTTTCTTTTTTTTTTAAATTTTTGAATTTGGACGAATTTTATTAAACCGTACCGCGCGGTTACCGGCGGTTTTTCACACCCTGCTCTGGAGCATGTACATCTTCTGCCTGGTTCGGATAATTTCCATCCGACCGGACCTTGTTGAATTAATTTGCAAGTTACATCTAAACTATGTCTGTAATGGAACTATATTTAAGTTGCATCTAAAGTGTTTGTAAAACTATCATGTTATATCTAAACTACTGTCTGTACTGAATTGTTCAAGTTGCATCTATATGTACTGTGACTGTTATGTGCTAATGTGTATGACTTTGTCATTGTGTGCAAGTTTATGGATGTTTCTCCTTATGGTATTATTAATCGCTAAAATTTGGAAATAACAAGTTATATTTTTTGGTTGATTTGTGAAGCTTAATTTGAGGGGTTTTTATGTTCCAATTAATATTCGTTACCGTATTTGTTTTGATTTGTATTTGCTCCGTATTTGTATTCGATAATATTCGATTCCGTTTTCGCATCCAGGTTTTGGATTCTGATTTTGATTCCGAAAAAAATATAAAAATAAGAGTGAAGTGCACGGACGGTCCTTAAATTTGTGCGGGTATGTCATCTAGATCCCTAAACTCTTAAAATGCATTTTTAATCCCCAAACTTGTTATGGGTGTCCGTGAGCTGACGTGGCATCCCACAGTAACACCTATATATTAGTGGGATCCATATGTTAATCACATAGAAAAAATAGAATTTAAAAAGAGTGAAGGGAGAGAGAAGAAAAGGATGCTTTTAATTTTGAAAAAATATATAAAAAAGAGAGGAGAAAAAAATATATTCTTGATTTTTTTATATGTGACTGACACGTGAGTTCCACTGACACGTAGGCGCCACCATGGCATGTCACCTCAGCACACGAAGCGGCTGGAGCCCGTTTGGACCTAAGTGACACCTAATGTAAATTCAATGATCCCAAAGTGCATTTTGAGAGTTCAGGGATCTAAATGACATACCTATACAAGTTTAGGGACCGCCTGTGCACTTTACTCTAAAAATAAATATGATAGAGCTAGTTTTTGACCGTATTTGATCCATTTACATCCTACCTGCGTCCATACCAATTTATCATTTTGTCATGTATCATGCTTGGTGGTGCTCGAGCATCATAAGCTTCTGCTTCATAGCACTTCTGATTCTTCATTTACACATTCAGCAAGCATATGCTAATTAAACACCATGAAGTCAAACCTTACTAATGTGTGTTCTCTCTAAGGAATGGAACCATTCCATTCAAACTCACGTTTCCGGGGTTTTAAGCGATGCATGTTTACAAAAACTTTATACATAGGAACTTCTTATAAACATGTTTTAAATTCCTTTTTCTACTTTATAATAATAGTAATTCATTCGTTTGTAACCTCGAATAGTTATTCCAAAATCATCCATTCATATATTCCATGACAAAAAAGGTTATTTGAAGTCATACCATTGCAAATTTATTGATTTGAAAAAAAATACTACTATTAACGATATCAGTGCTTGCTATAGGAATTTTGCAAAAACCTAACCATGCCACTCCATCATGATTTCTGTCAATACCCTTGTCAACTTCAACTCCGGCTAGCGCCTCTATTTCTTCTCCAACTCTGGCGAATCTACGAAAGCGCTCACGAGGACTCGTGGATGACAAAGCGGAGGGGGCAGGCTCAGCACCCAGCATGACTTCGTTGGCTACAGCGGCTGGGGAGAAGAAAAGGTGACACGGGTCTCTGTCCTCAACCTCATCTCCACCATAGCGTCATTGGCTGCGGACACACGGGGCTCCACCAGCAGCCGCCTTGCCTGTGCAACCTATCGCCTCTAGAAGCTGCAACCGATAGTCCCCTCCAGGTCCACTGCTAGCGCGGGGTTGGGCCTGTCGGATCTGGAGGCCGCGATTGACGCTCGCCTCCAGCTCTACCTCTCTTCACCTGGCGCTGAGTTCGCCGTCGTCGCCAGATTTGCATCCACAGCCGGAGAAAGTCCCCTCTGCGTCACCGTCTACGAGCCTGAGCGTCACCAAATATTTGCCAGAGTTGGAGAAGAAACGGAGGGTCTCGCCGGAGTTGGAGCTGACGGAGATGTTGACAGAAATTGTGACGGGAGTGACACAGTTTGAATTTTGTAAATTTTCAGTGGTACATATCCGATATCGTGAATAGCAGTGGCAATTTTTTCAAATTGACAAATTCTAACGGCATGGATTCAATTAACCAAAAAAAATACAGATAAGATTTATACATCAGACCCCCTTGAGCGATGGTGCTCGACGACGAACCTACGGTTGCACCCTCCTCTGTTCCAGCCAGAGATAGCAGCTAGCACCTACCTGGTACCTGCGCATTTGCACCGTCGCCACCAACACCAAGCTCGCTTTACAAACGTGATCCACCCCAATGGCCGTGGTCACCACCATCAACCTCGTAACCTCGTGAACACAGTTAGCTCATCGTGCTTTTCTCTGGTGTGTGAGAGGCTGTCGCGAAAAAAAGCGACGTCTCCTTAGTCCTTCGTGCTCGAATTTCACTGGACGATCGAGGCGAGATCGTAAGACCCTTCTCCACACGCAGTTCGCGACCGACGGCGACCTGCCCCCTCCCGTCTCCATGTACGGCAAAAGTACCTGGCGCAGCAGATGATGGATCCATCATCCAGCTGCCGGTGAGCCGGCCACCAGCGACCTGTCCTCGCACTGGCGATCTACCAGCCACCGGCCGGAGATGATGCACTCACGTGAGGGCTTGGCGCCGCCGAGGTGCGGTGCCCCTCCATACAGGTGGCGATGCCCTTGCGGTGAGCCCGTGATGCCGTCGACCTTGTCATCCGATTGATCACGCCGCTTGCAGACTAACTACAGCGGCAGCATCTTTTGCTCACTCGCCCTTGAACCTCAACAAATCATGTGTACAAGTCGCACACATGTTAAGGTGAGGTATGTATAAGCTGTTCCTTCTCTACTCTGTTTGGTTTTCTTAGTGGAAATGCAATTTGAACCACCAGAATTGACCCAGGTTAATCAATCTTGTAAATACTAATCGAATTGCAAATAGCAAGAAGCAAATTCATGTGCGAGGCCAGTTCATCGGATTATTTGGATACAAAAAGTAGGGTGCCCTTCAGGAGTCAGGATAGGCCAAAAGAGAATCACTGAACAATTGACCTATCATCATGCTATGATTGATAGAAAACACGCATACTTTCTCTTTTGAAAAATGATAATCACACGTTGTGGTTTACTAAAGTATCCCCTACCTGCAGAATTTGAAGACTTTACATGATAGCTGATGGCCCGGCAAAACATGCACCATGCAAATTTCACAGCCCCTCTGTCCTCCAGACTACAGAGGGACCCCTCTTCTGAAGTTCACATGGCCGGAGCTTGTTCATTACACGCCCCATCATCGCCATTGCTGCGATGCTTGGAAATTGACCTTCAAGATCATCCGATGGCATGTCAGACTTGGCTTCCTGTCTTTCTAGATTTGAAGTTCCATGAAAAACAGGGGTGCCTCCTCGGCACCATCTTCCTATCCAACGATTAAGACTTTTTGCCGACATAGGAGAACCTTCTTGGCTTTGTTGATCAGTGAGTCCTTTACATATTAATTTGTTCTTCACATGCTTGATCATGCCAGTACTGTCGCTGTCACAGTCAAACACTTGACCAAACACAGTACATGTTCCTCCAGCCAATGGACCATCTCCAACCTTTGGTTTCTTGGAACAAGGAACATGAGAGTCTGAGGTATCATGTTGCAGGCGTTTCAGCCACTTCTCACTTGGATCTGGACATGCTGGTGACTCATTTAAAGCATTAGGAATTGGATTTCTCAGTCTGCTTATTTGGAAAAGAACTAAATCTAAGTTCATGCTTGATGTTTTTGACATGCTCCATTCTTGATTGTTGGCACAAGTTGCTTTTGAATAGAAGTCGTGGTGTTCTGCACTTGCGTTGACTGCTTCATTTCCTTTACTGCCGCTTGATACTCCTTTAACCGATGAAGTCACTAACTGTTCAGTTTTTGCAGAGGATGGATAACTGGAGTCCTGTTGAAAAATTGTTACATATTGATAACATATAAGAAGAGTATAAAGGTTAGGATATGTTGTGCATCAACACATCTACATATGTTCAGATTCTGACAAAACCATTGGAGAGTATAACTGGCTTTCTGATCTTATCGACGTAGTTTAGGACTTTAGGTTATTTCATGACAAGAAACTGCAACATCCATAAAGGCAGCACACTAGTGAATCTGCAATGCTTTTCAACTCTGAAATAGAATAAGTTGATTAACTTGCGACTAAGCAAATTGAGTTGTATTCTTGAAGGTAGACATTGGAATGTTGATTTATGTTGCAGGCACATACAAAGTACGACACATTCTCTTAATGGATTTTAAAATATTTCATGCTTTCCCACATGATATTTTTCACTGATCACCTGAACTTGTTTATAGTTGCATAAACTAAGCTGATATAAATGTAATGTGGACTTGTGGCGTGCTAATACCTTTTGCATTGATGCTGAAGCAAATCCTACAAAAAAAACATAACAATCATATCATTTAATATTTGATTAAAACCGTTACCAATATATTCTTCATTTGAATTAGACTGAATCTTGGCTTTTCACCATCCAGGTGTGCCGGGGGGGGGGGGCAAGCTCAAAGTCTTAACTAAGACTTTCCACAAAAAAAGAAAGTCTTAACTGAGACTAGATTGTACAATAGCAAGTCTCACCTGCTGTAGATTTTGATGCATGGTGAGCTTCACTGTAAAAAGTATCAGTTTTAGTTGAAAACTGTTTCTGTGCTCCCAATAAACCACTGGCCATGTTACCACAAGATTTCCCTGAAGATGTTCGATCTATGGAACATTTGACATTTGATTTCGTAGGCTGTGTAAACATTTCAAATAAGAAGGGACCCTTTCGTTTGTTATCTGTCAATTTGTTGTTTGTTCTCTTTTCTTGGGCCAGGGATTCGTCCTTGCTCTTCAGTATCATTGCACTATCAATTGCATCAGGTGTCTTGCAGGATTCTGTCAAATTCACTGCAGAATCTACTGTGTGTTTATTCAGATACTGCTGATCACTTTGTAACAAATTAGCAAAGACCACATGGCGGCCATTAGTATCCACATCACCCTCGTTGGTAATGGCAGTAGTTTTAACTGGCTTGATTTCATGTTCTCTATGCAGTAAAGACTCATGGAAAGCAACTCCCTCTAAATGATGTTGTTTTTTGCATGCCACATAAACTTCTGATTTATGTTCCAACAAAGAACCTTCAACAATTTGATTTTCCATTTTGCTTGCTGAATACACAGAATTGTTCTTGCAAGACCGATGAGGTGACTTCTTTGAATTTGGAATATAATGGCTAGCACAGTGCTCGTCTGCAAATGAACATGACGAGTCGGTGTCATCTTTGCTGCAAGAGCATGGTTCTTCAATTGATAAATGGCCTTTCAGCTTTTTCCCTGCATGGTCAGAATTGAGACCAGTGTAATTATCAAGATGAGATAGCATGCCCCTTGCAGATTTGCATTGCCTATTCTCATCAGTTACCTGACGTGTGTGCAACTGATATTCCTTTGATGAAAATGACATCACATTAGACATAGACATATTTATCTTCACAGATTTTTGTGGTAAAAAAATCTTTTCAGATGATGTGATCAACGCAGACCGCCTTGGGTTAAGAATACTGTCGATTTTCCTGTTGATTTCGAACATTGGAAAGTGATTCCACTCTGAACTCAGATTTTCAGCGCCACAAAGTTTACAAGAATCCACCGATATATCTGATATCTTATGAACAGAATATCTTTCAGATACCACCGTCTTAGCAGCATATAAGTTCACATTTTTCTGCATCACAGAACTTTCAAAGGAGCTACCCATCTGATCAACATTCTTGCATTGAACTTCTTGGCAAACATCACGTGCTACACCCCACATATTAGTACTGAATTGCCGAGTATTTCCTGCAGAGGCACCTCCATGGCTCACTCCCACCATCAACCTTTCAGCTACTCTAGCTTTCATGAGCTCAAAAGGTAAAGCCCCACAATCTTTTGAATAGCCAACATCATCAATTTCCTTGAGTGGACTACAACTCTGGCCATTTTGAGGTTCTGGACTGATGCTTGATCTGGCCCAGTGTGCCATCCATAGGGAATGCTTGTGGTAAGATGATTCTCCAACGTCACTTCTGCTTGGCAGAACTTCTAAGTCTACCTTCTTACCAAATCTGTTGGCAGAAGACTCTGGCATTATCAGCTTCAAAGATTTGGCTTAAGATTCTGCAAAAAGAAAACAATTGTTAGAAATGAAATTTAATTTGTGGGATGCAATAAAGATCAATTATGCCCAGTGAAACCAGCAAATAGAGGGATGGAGTATTGCAACAGTGCATACTATGAAGAGACAAATCTAACCTCGTGAGACCGCCTAACAGTACAGTACATAGTAAACTGATTTCTAAACAAACAGAAAAATAATTAACATCTAGAATACCAAACAAATCCACTGTCAAGACATAGTTCGCAGTGAATTTTAATGAAACTAATTTGATGTTGTAGATATTGGTGCATATTTCTATAAATTTAGTCAAAGTTGGAGAAGTTTGACTTAGGATAAAACGTAAACACCTTGCAATATGGAACATAGGGAGTAAATAGAAGTTAACACTAACTAATACAGAAAATGCAAAACAAAGATTGTACTCCCGAAAACACGGAAAAAAGAATGTACTCTCAAAAGGTGCTGAAAGGTGTTCTACCAGCTTAAGTGAAAAAAAAAAACAAAATGTCTAGCTAAATCATAGAGCACAATCAGCTACTTGCCTACGTCCACCAAAGACTTATCGCCAGCAAGACATATGAAAGAACTTTTCACCACATTCCAAAAGAATATGAATGAGATCCGATAGAGGTGCTTGCTATTACTTGCGACTTGCGAGGCAGCCTGCATCCATGATCAACTTATTGCCCAACTTCTGTTATGATAGCACACAGTGAACAGTAAACTCTACATCTAGGTACAGATTTTATCTTTGGGGTATCTGTTTCTTCACCTTGATACTTCCATGAACAAAATGACAGAAATGATTTTTCTCGCTGGGCCAAAATGACAGAAATGATCAAAAAACACCTTCTTGCCGCTCAACAAGAGATCTTTAGAATGGGAGGAGAAACTAGAAAATCTTTCCTTGTTGCGTGAAGCAGGGAAATCGCAACAAAAGAAAGATATTTTCCGTGACATCCTAAAAGTTAAGAGGATCCATCAAGCCTATAGTACTACAAGTTACCCCAAACAAGGGGACTTTTCAATTACCAATTTACCACGAGTTTGGTTTGGGTAGCAAATCAGCACAAGTGCACAAGCAACAACCAACAAAGGGCATTTCAATTACCTGAGAAAATCTCTCCCCTTCTTCGCCGCCAACAAAAATTCAGATCCGAGCGTCTCCACGGCGAGCTCTGCAACCAGCAAACACGACACGGCGAAACCAAAGCAAGGCCTTTCGCTCGCCGCTAGCTCGTCCTGGTCCAGAAGGAGAAAGGTAAGCGCCCCGACGCAAGTAGCCGGCGCGGCTGCGGCACCTGTCCTGTCCGCAGCGCCCGCCCAGCACCAGCAGCTCGCTCCACAGCCAGGAGCGGGTCGGAGCGCTCAGCCCCACTCCTTTCGCACACCGGCGCCGTCCCAATCACCACCAGCCCAGCTGAATGTATCCCCTCTTCCCGCGGAATAAAAAGTGAGGAGGAGGAGAGAAACGTGTGGGCGCAAGCCGCCCGCCGCGGTCGCGCGAATTGGGCGTCAATTCCCTCCTCGTCGGCTGGCTGGCTGGCTCGTCGCTACCCAACCAATCGCTCGCTCTCCTCGACCCGCGCCCGCAGGAAGGGGTACGCTTGGCTGGCGCGGAAACCGCCGCGTCCGTCGTGTGGCGCGGTGGTCGCGGTCGCGGGGGGATAAAAGCCGCCATTAAAGGCGGATGAGACGGCGCGGGGAGGACGAGGACGACGTCGGACGGGTTCGTTGGCTGGAGCGATGACGTCGCGGCGTCCCAGCCATGTATCTCGCATTGCTCAGTTTTTCTTTTCAATTTTATTTTCTTCCGTGTGGGGGTTGGATGGTGGTGGGTCAACGAGTCAGCGAAAATATCTTGGGAGAGCTTTTGCGCTTTTTGGTGTCCCCGCTCCGCTGGGCTTGATATTTATGGATCCCACATTGACACGTTGCTTAGGCTGAGTTGGTGGTTGTACGCAAAACGGAACGGCTCATTAGTATATAATTAATTAAGTATTTATTAATTTTTTTTGAAAAATGGATTAATATGATTTTTTAAAGCAACTTTCATATAGAAACTTTTTGCAAAAAAATACACCGTTTAGCAGTTTGAAAAGCGTGCGCGCGAAAAACGAGTGGGTGAGTTGGGAAGTCAATGAAACGAACAAAACCTTAGCCTAATCTACTCAGCTACCCGCCAAATTGCATACTGTTTACGGAGGTTTTAAATTGTACTAGTTGCACAATGGGCGTAATAGTGAAAGCAAATCGAATAATGTGGAAAAGTTTGCAAAACAGTGGAGTAGACGATGTGTTAAAAACAGTGACGAAGGGAAAGATGTCATGAAACCCAGTCAAGTACTAGCGTTTTATCGTAATCGACTAATTTTTCGGACATCAAAGGCTATCTACAGTGAAGACGTGAGCAACGGAGCTCGGACGGCCGTCCGACCTGTCGGGAGCTAGCTCCGCCGCTGGTTAAAAAGCTTCATAGATCGTTTCTAACTTCTGTGGGATATGCCAAGTTGTCAATCTCTGGGATAAATTGAATTAACTAGAGATAAGAAAAAACTTTAAACAAATCAAATATATATCTAATTAATATTTAGATATGTTAATACCTTTACATAATAGGGTACTACTATGTAACGTATCGTCCCTTTCTGAATTTTTTATATTTTGGTCCTTTTCAAAAACTTATTTTACAAATAGATCTTTGAAAAAACTTATTCTGGGAATGATCCTTTTTTAGGCGCTAGAGTGATCGTCGTCGTGGTCCAACAGTATTGCGTCACGATTCCTAGCGCCGCCACCCTACCAACGTGGCACCACGGGGCCCACGACTCTAATGTGGCAATAGAACGGCGCCCTCCCCACCACGGCGCCAATGCCGCTGGCGCAGTCCTTTCGAGGGGTGGGTAGGACTTAACCATGCGGGCCCCACCTCCCGCACCATCCCCTCTCATTCGCCCCCTCCTCCCTAGCCCGAGCCAGAGCAGTTCTTGCTCATCTTCCTCTCCCCTCTCACCCCTCCTCCTCAAATAAACTCGATTTGGAGCCGTTTTTTGCGGGGTTTCTTGGGAAAATCAAAGAAAAAGGTATACTTTCTTGAATGGAATGATGATAATGTGGAGATTGGTATTTATGGGAGATACAATGTCGGTTAAGGACATAAGTATATATTGAAGGTGCTAGGTCAGTTGGATTGGAAAATTTACTATGATCTGGTAAAAGACTCTCAGTTTAGATCTCTGGAGGTGTTTGCTTCGAAGATATTACGTACCCTAGACAATTTGGACCTAAACGAGTATCCCCGTTATCATTATGTTGAGAAGAATTTTGTGACGTATTCTTCTTGTGGTGGAGTGACCCGTTGTGATAATGAGGGAACCAGTAGATCAATATCAAAGAGTGAGTTGGTACACTAAGTCTTGGATGATCAAGGATAGAATAAGAGACCATTGTTTGAAAATCAGTTAGAGGAGGTAGGGATATCAAAGAAACATTGCGGTAGTGATGATTTCGACAAAGCAAGGAAATTGAAACGAAAGTTAGTACAAGATGGAATTGATCTAAATGAAGGTTCGCCAAAAGATGTAGGTAACAACCTAAATTGGGCAACATACAGAGACAACTCTGAATACTCAACGCAAGTAGCAGGCCAAGGTTATGACCCAGCTGATTACTTTGTTGTGCATTTGAGCAGTGGTAACGATTCAGTTTCGGAAGAAGTCAATAGAGAGGACGTAACCGAGGAGCCAAGTGTTGAGCAGTACGATGTTGAATTTGCTGATGACTCCGATGATGATCGTCCATTCCCTCTACTAACTAACAATGACAAGTTAGCATTAGAGAAATGTCGTGCGTTCAAGAAGGTGTTTAAGAGGAAGCCAAACATTCTTGAGTTTAGGGACCTACCACATGCGCATGGTGCAATATTAGAGGGCAGTTTCAACATGGATCACTTGCTAGAACCATTCCAGGTGGATGGCCTCAAGAAGGGTTTGGAGTTCCCATCCATGGTTGCATTGAAGCTATGGCTCCAAGAGTACGCCATTGTGCACCATCGTCCATACCATGCTGTGAATTTTGTCGCAAATAGGAGGTACACTGCTAAATGCAAACACATTCAATGCAAATGAAAGGTGCACGCTACAAAGAGGTCAAGTGGCACGTGGAGGATATCACGTGTTGATAAGGGGTTGTGCTAGTGCAGAAGGTTCAGGGAGCCACCACCAATTGACATCTAAGTTCATAGCAAATAGGTTGTGTAATGCCATCAAATTGCAACCTACACTCTCTGCTTCAGCGTTAGCTCTCTATATATTCGAGGTTTTTCAATATAGAGTGAAGTATGATAAGGCTTGAAGGGCAAGAGAGAAGGCTATGAAGCTCATATATGAAGAATGGGGTGAAGCATACGTTCATTTGCCCACGTTGCTACAAGCTATCAAGCAGAAAAATCCGAGTATGGTGTACCACATCGATACCTATCCCAACAAATTAGTGAACATTGGTGGTGTGACAAAGAAAGCCTTTATGCGTGCATTCTGGTGTTTTGGTCCTTCTCTTGTGGCATTTAAGCATTGCAGACCAGCCCTTGCTATAGATGCAACCTTCTAATTGGGAAATACAAGGGAGCCTTGATGACTGCACTGTCGGCTGATGCGGAGGACCGACTTGTACCATTAGCTTTTGCCTTGGTGAAGAAAGAGAACTTGCAAGATTAGAGTTGGTTTATTGATCTTGTCTGATGGGTTGTCATTGGGCCGCATAGAGAAGTTTGTATTATTTCTGATCGACACGCCGGTATAATGAACGCCATAAGGACTCCTATTCCAGGTTTGCCACCGGTTCACCACCGATGGTTCATGAGACACTTTTGTGCTAATTTTCACAAGGCCGGCATGGACCAGCGTCAAACGAAAGATCTCTTAAGGATATGTCAGATTGACATGAAGTGGATATTTAAGCGGGATGTCGAGGTACTAAGACTTTTGGTACCTGAAGGTCCTCGTAAATGGCTTGAAGACGAGTTGTTGGAGAAAGACAAGTGGTCTCATGCCTACGACAAAAATGGCCGCCAGTGAGGTTACATGACAACCAACATGACGAGCAGTTCAATAGTGTGTTGGTTGGTGTCCGTAAGCTATCGGTAACTGCCATAGTATCGTTTACCTTCATGAAGTGCAATGAGTTATTTGTGAACAGACATGAGGAAGCAATGAAAAGCTTCGGTTAGTGGAACGTTAGTCTGAGAAGGCCGCTAGTAAAATGAAGACGCAAAACACCAAAGCGAGCAAGCACACTACCAGGTGCTTCGATAAGGAGAGCAAGATGTACGAGGTTACCGAGAGAGAAGGTATAACCCATGGTGGTGTTAGGTTTGGTGCAAGGTCATTCAAAGTAGAAGGTGAGAGGAACTCATATACTTACCAAATGTCACTGCTATACCATGTGCCTTGCTCGCATCTCAGCAATGTTTGTCGGATCTATGCAATTGACTCCGAATCTTCGAACCATATGTCGTACTACTTCTCATCCAAAGCTGTTGTGAACATATGGGCAAGTCGTTTTGAGCCATACCTCGCCCCCACACAATGGCCACCGTACGATACTGAAGAATTTGTTGGTTATTCGGAGTTGAAGGTTAAAACTAGGGGAAGAGGAGATCGAAGCGCTTTAAGAATGGTATGGACTCGGTCTCGGTGAATCAAGAAGAAAACCTCCTTCGGTTCTCGAGGTTGAAGCCGCGTCGGTGCAAAATAGGTGTTCGCTATGCCACTAGAAAGGTCACAAGAAACCAAAGTGCCCTAAGCAGCCAAAGAAAAAGAAGTCAAAAAGAAATAGCGAGGGTAGGAAGGTAACTTTTTGTAGCTGTATTTAAGGCAATGGATTATTTTTAATACAATGTATATTAATTTCTTTGATTGCAAAAATATATTTGTCATATATTTTCTAAATGTTGGGAACTAACACTGTCTTCATTTTCTCTTGTTGTAGGACGGACATGGAGGAAGACACGCCGATTTATTCAGCCTTGGATGAGTACTACGAGCAGAGACATTGCAGGGCTACGATTGAGCGGGGGAGGGTACGTGTCGACCTCTATCCATATGTACCTAAGTTTTCTTAACGGCTCTTGGATATTGTACTAACCACTTGATTTTTAAATGTTATTGTAGGTGCTTCAACCGCTCCGAGTGAGAGCACACACACCGCTGCCGTTCGACGAGCGTCACTCTGGCACCCCAAAAAGAACAATTCCCGGAATAAGTTTTTTCTAGGGGTCTATTTGCAAAATAAGTTTTTGAAAAGGACCAAAATGTAAAAAATTCAGCCATCCCCTTGTGATCAGGGCATGAGTAATTGCAAATGCTTAGGATGATGATAGTCTAAAGTACGATTGATAAGTTGTACAAATATAAAGGAAGCAAACAAAAAAAAGTAAATTAATACCTATATTATTCACCTGGAGAATAGACTAAGATATTCTTTAAAAGCCCAAAATCAAGTTTAAAATTCAAAATTTGGCTGCAACTTATAACTCAAAATTTGCACAATGAGCATAATAGTGAAAGCGATTCAAATAGGGAGTAGATGATGTGGACAAATTTGCAAAATAGTGGAGTAGATGATGTATTAAGAGCTTCATAGACCATTTCTAACTTTCTGTGCGATGTGTCAACCTTTAGGGTAAGCTGAATTAAATAGAGACGAGAAAAACCTTTAAACAAATAAAATATAGCTTCATATATTTCTAATATATCTTGATGTATCTCTAACTTGAGATATTAATTACCTTTACATAATATGGTGCTACTATATAATGTGCCATCCCCTTGTGATCGAAGCATGAGTAATTGCAAATGCTTAAGGTGATGATCGGTTAACCTACGGCTGATAAGCTATAGAATTACGAACGGAGCAACTAAAAAAAGTATAGGTAAATTTTTTTATATCTATATCATCATGCTTCAAAAGTCTAAGGTTGGAAAATAGAATAAGATTAAAAAATGAAGAAGAAGACCAAAGTCAGGTCTAAATTTAAGTTTTAAATTCCAAATGGCTGCAGCTTATAAGTCAACGTGTAGAAAAGGGTTAGCATGTCGTGGTTAAGGTAACCACACAAGAAGCCAATGACATTATGATGTATCATGTTAATGTACCCACGGAGGGAGTGGATGGCATGAAGATGCACCACAAAGAATACATTAAGGGTTTGTTTGCTCTCTTGTCAAAGTCCCTACCAAAATTTGATAAAATCAAATCATGGCATATTTTGATGTTTCCAAATTTTGGTAGTGTTGTATATGTTTGGTTTAGGGCCCTTTTGAATCGTAGGAATGAAAAAACGGAGGAATAGAAAAAAAAATACAGGATTTTGACAGGAATGAACGTGTAAAACATAAGATTACAAAACACAGGAACGATCATTTGATTGGACCGTAGAAAAAACACAAGAATTTTAGAAGAGATAAAAACTCAAAGGAAACTTTCCCATGAGGTTCTACCTCATGTTAAATTTCCTCCAAAACTTGTATGGAATGAGGCATTCCATAGGAATTTCGTTGGATTCATTTCTTTGATTCAAAGGGTTCTATAGGAATGAAATCCTTCAAAATTTCTATGATTTTCCTTGGATTTATTTTCCTTTGAATCAAAGAGGGCCTAAAGTCTTATTAAATTTCAATAGAGTTTCTAAGGGCCCCTTTGATTCACAGGATAAGAAAAATACAGGAATAGAAAAACGCAAGAATTAAAGTAGTATGCTTCTCAAATCCTACAGAAATCAACAAACACAAGAAAGACAATATGAGTCCTTTGATAATGCCATGGGAAAAACAAAGGAAAGTTCACAAAGAAGTCACACCTCTTGCTATTTTTTCTATGAAATGTGAAGCATAGGAATAAAATCCTATGAAAAGTTTCCTTTCTTTCCTATGAATCACAGGGACATGTAGGAGAAAATCCATAGGAATTTGAATCCTATGAAAATCCTTTGCCAATCCTATGAATCAGAGTGGAAATTTTCGGAATTACTAGACTCTGGTGGGTAGCAATGTTAAGAATAATGTTTGCTTTGTGCCCTCCTAAAAATTGGCAATACCAACAACATTTAGTAGAGTTAAATTGGCAAAAAAAAAAGTGAATAATCTATAAAGCTAGACATAATTTGAAGAAGTGATCAATGTTGATAGTGAGAATATTACAATTAGACTATGTTTGGTTCACTTCTACACATTGCCACAATTCTTTGTCAAACCTTGCCTAAAGTGTGGTTAATAATTTGCTCACCACACCTTAGCCAAGGTTTAGCAAAAAAAAAGGTCTACAATAAGTGAGACTACAACATGACAAGCCAGAGTTAATTAAGGCAATAAACCAAACATTCGTCTAAGAAATAGCGGTATATCTAGGCTCTCTTTGTGTAGGCTTAGTTTTTTAAGTTGACTTTTTGGCTTATATGGTTTATAAGCCAAGCGGGTGACTTTGAAGCCTTGAGTTCAATCTAGAGTGATTTTCATCCTACGTGGCATACACGTGGCAGTCTAATCAGTATTTTTTATAAAAAGAATAATTGGTGGGACCCACCTGTTAGCTTCTCTCCCCCTCTCTCTTTTTCATTTCTTCATCCTTCTCTCCTCACAGTGGAGAGGCCCTCCCTGTCGCCGACAGCAGGTGTGTCGCCCTGATCTCCTCCTCCCAGTCGCTTGGCCCTGCTGCTCCTTCGCCATATCACCCTCCACCTCCCAGTCGCTCGTCGATTCGTGCCCTCATCATCTCTAGTGACGACTCCTACTCTCGCACCTGTCTCCAACGACGACGATTTCTAGTCTTAGCGAGCTCGAGCACCCGTGGTGGGTCCCGCTGCTACAATGCGACAAGCTCGGAGGAAGGGGAAAGCGGCGAAGGTTGGGGAGAAGCTCAATGGTCGCCGACCTTGGGGAGGATGGAAAGGGCATCGACGAAGGTTAGGGAGAAGGGTGATAAAACGGCAGTGGTCGAGAAGGAGGTCGAGATGCCTGCATGCCCGCCGCCTCCAACATCCTCCTCGGCGCACACCTCCGCCCGTCGTGCCGCACCCTCCTCGGCGCACCCCTCGACCTGCCGTGCCACGCCCTCCCCGCGTCACCGCCACCCGCCGCCCGCCTCCTCCAGCTCCCTCCTCAGTGCAACCCTCCGCCCACCGCGCGCGCGTCCTCCCAGCGCCCTTCTTGCCGCCGCCTGCGACGCCCCCCTAGTGCCAACAGCCACGCTAGAGAGATGTGAGAGAGTTTAGGTACATGACAAGTGGGGCCCATGTTTTTTAAACTTTTTTTCGATTAGATTGCCTGGTTAGCACCACGTAGGACCAAAACCGCTCAGGTTTGGGGCAGGGTGATAATTCGTCCGGTTTAACAAATTTAAGGTGTGAAATGTCTGGTATTCGAATTCAGAGGTGTAATTTGATCGACCACAATAGTTCAGGGGGTAATTCGAATTTTTTCCATATAAAAACACAGGGTCGGTGACTGGCCTACTAGGTATTGTAGACTACTAGCCCATCTGCAGTTATGGAGCCAATTAGGAATTAACATGTAGTGTATGTATATCTTTCCACAACCCTAACCCATTCCAATTCTTCATTCTCTCCACGATTCCATCCTTAGACGCCGCCCGCCCCAGTCTTGCCACGCCATCGCCTGTGCGCCGTGTCGGCGTGTGCCCGCCTCGACGCGCCACCGCTTGCTGCGTGTCGCCGTCTACCCCGACCAATTGCCGTATGCGCCACCGCTTGGGGCCTGCTGCTCACCACCGCCTACACCGTGTAGTCATGTTGCCACATCAAGCCATCAAGGGCTCGAGACTGTGAGGGGACCAGTCACCGATCCATAGGACTAGGACTGAAGTGAATGTGACGAACCAAGCAACACAACGGAGTCCATGCATTCTTGTAATGTACATATGAGCCTCAATCCTTCAACCCTTGTTTTGTTTTTGTAATTATGTTGCCATTCACTCATTCTGTCAATTTACCATGCCTGGTGTATTTGTGTGTTGATGTGACTAAATCTGTATTAAAATGTCGAACTGCTGATTGTTGATTAAATCGTGCAAGTGTGTTGGTTGCCTGCACGCTACATGCACACCTGAGACCTGCATATGATGGTTCGGTCTCTTCGGTCTGCTGGACCGAGACCGAAGTTTCAGATAACCGAACTATCGATCATCAGCCTTATGAGGGCAACTTCAGTTGTTAATTCTAGAAGACCGAAATTTTCAAAGACATAAAAAATCGGATCGAAGTCTCGGTCTAGACCAAACGCCCACCCCCAATCCAGAGAGCACAATATGCTTCTCAAGCAAACACATCAAACCAATTGTTTTCAAAATTTTCACTTCAATAACATCTTAGTTTTTTTTCATAAGAGAATACACCAAAGTAACACACTAGCCTGAACTTATGTCTTAAAGAACCTAAAAAAAAGACATCACAATACCATGTTTAATCAAATTCTGACAAGAGCAAATCTTGCAGGTATACCAGTAGAGACAAAAAAAAAAAGAAAAACCTGACAATCCAGCAAAAAGAAAGTAATGCCGCCCTGCAGCCTGCAGGCTTCGGGGTTGTCGAAGCTGCTTCCAAACTTCCAATGCTGACATGGTGCATTTGTTCCAACAACAAACATTTAAGGTGAGCTTGGCCACAATCTCGTAAGCCGGGTCCCTTCTGAAATCCGGCGGGCAGGGGCGAGACTGAGGTGTAGCTGTGTAGCAGGGGCTAGGGCGGCGCTGCTTGATTCGTTCGGGAGAGCTATATTGTCAATAATAACCAAATCATGGGTCGACCCGTAACTGTAGCTTGGACCATTGTGTATACTTTGTGGGCTGGCTGATGGGTAGATGGATCAGCCCGACTTCAGTGAGATAGCTGGGTGCCTGGGTTAATGGGGTGCCACCGTGCCGGCGATCTTGCCGCGACAGTTTCCAGTAGGTTGCTTCACCGGCGAAAAAGGACGGCACGAGCCAAGAAACATCATGCCGAGATCAGGCGTAAGAAAGTTATCAAATTAACTTACGTGTCCAATAAGCTGATTGAAAAAACAAGCTAACAAACGTAGCTGCGGCTGAAGAAAATGACAAGCACCATGGATCGCATGGTTCATCAGACAATATATTGAAAAGGCAGTCAAAACAAAACACGGTGCAAAACAGATCCCTATTCCACAGTATCCATGAGCTCAGTGCTGGAGCTACTACATAGATTGGTAAATTAAGCAGAAGTACTCAGGCAGATATTATGCCTTTCAAACAGCCAAAAAGAACACTAGGGTGATACCACAGTCGTTTACCAGAACATGATAAGCTAAAACAAGACTCGCCATATCTAGCCGGCGTAGCTGAAACCTGAGATCTTGTAGATCCGGATGGTTCCATCTGTATAACCAGCATAGAGGGTGCTTCCATCTGCGCTCCAGTTCAAGCTTGTGCAGTACAGCATCTGCAAGAGAGCAACAAATAATCAACAAAAAGGTACATATTTTCTAGCAAAAATGATTGCTGTTCACCGTGCATCAAATGGCAACACACCAAATGTAACAAAGTTACATCCTTGTCACCACTAATCAGCCTAACTCAGAGAAAACAGGCTACCAGCACAAAAGAGTGAAGATAAAGAAAGTGAAAAATCCTAGAGAAAATAAAACATAACCAATCATTCATCTTAACAAGCCAAACTACCCATAAATTCTTTCATAAACAAAGAAGAATCCTCAATAAGAACCACATGCAAAATGTAGCAAGTTAAACATGAACATATAAACTAGTACTCTAAGCAATTTACTGACAAATATATATGATGTGATACTGTACAGATAGCAAATGAGCTAAAGATTACACCATTCCATGACAAATATGGGGAATAAAATCTTTATTTGATAGACAGGAATATAATTGAACGTCTAACAATTAAAAATTCAAGATTTCAAGACAGAATCATGATGCCAAGAATAGACAGTATAAGCTGATCAGACCATATATAGGGATCATCGTACTGATTTGGAACTGCCCATAATGGTCACAAGTTCTAAGCTAAAGCAATGACTATGCAGAACATTAGAGTATGGCCACACAAATACTGTCTTCCTGCATAAGTAAAACGTTCAAACAAAGAATAACTAGAAACAAGTGCTCACAACAAGTTCACAACCATAGTTGTATGGCTGCAATGAGGCACAAGTTATCCCTTTAAACAGAGGTAACCATACAAACTCTCTCGTTTTATCTTATAAGTAGCATGAATAATCATCATACGAATGGGAGTGACAGTAACATACTAACATTAAACTACATCTAACTAAACAACACGCTAATCCAGCAACAAACAATAGCTCACCACAAAAGAATATCATTATACAATAGCTATAATTTACATAATTAACAAGATGATCAATACGAAGCATAAGGTGGGGAAACAAACCTGGTTCTTGGAGACAGGGATCTCGGGCTTAAGGTCCTGCACAATGTGCTTTGACTCAAGATCCCAGATCTTGATAGAGTCCTGGGTCGCCGCGCAGAGCCAGTAGCGGTTGGGCGAGAAGCACAGCGAGTGAATGATGGAACCCGCGTCAAGCGAGTAGAGCCTCTTGCCCTCAGCCAAGTCCCACAGCAGGGTAACGCCGTCCTTGCCACCGGACGCGCACAGCGAACCGTCGGGGCTCACCGCAACGGCGTTGACGTAGCCGCCATGGCCCTCGAGGTTGCAGCGCAGCTTGCAGTTTGTGAGGTTCCACACCTTGACGGTGCGGTCCCAGGAGCCAGACACGATGGTTGGCTGGAAGGTGTTGGGGGAGAAGCGGACGCAGGACACCCACCCGTTGTGGCCCTCGCCGCCACCGAGGTCGCCGCCGATGGTGTACTTGCACTCGCCGAGGGTGTTCCAGAGCTTGATGGTGCGGTCGCGGGAGGCGGAGACGATCTGGCGGTTGTCGACGGAGAATGCCACGGAGAGGACGTCCTTGTCGTGGCCGACAAAGCGGCGGGTGGTGACACCGGTGGAGAGGTCCCAGAGGCGGAGCTCGCCGTCCCAGGAGCCGGAGAGCGCGAACTGGCCGTCGGAGCTGAGGACGACGTCCTGAACGAAGTGGGAGTGGCCGGTGAGGCGGCGGAAGGGCACGCCGTACTCGGTGGCGCCGGCGGCGTCGCCGACGTTCTGGACTGGGTTGGTAAGGTCCCACACCAGCAGCGACTTGTCGCGGGAGGAGGAGACGATGAACGGCGAGTTGTCGATGGGCGTCGCGATGGCCGTCACCACGTCGTTGTGGCCGTGCATCACGCCGGCCAACACCAGAGACTCCTGCGCGCCGGCCATGGTGGTGGTGAGTGCGGCGAGGGGTAGGGGAGAGCTAGGGCTCGGGGAGGATGGAGGCGGCGGCGGCGGCGCTTGGGAGAGATTGGAAGCGAAGCGGGTGACTAGAGAGGCGAGGCCTTTTATACTGAGGGCGGCGCGGGCGCTAGGGTTTTCGCTGGGTTAGGAAGGACTTTGGAGTCGAGTGGTGGAAGATCCTAGCCGTTAGATGCCAATGGTCAGGGTATTTGGGCCGTCCAGTTAAATGGGCTGTGTTAAGCCCATCCAAGATGTATCAGAATAGTCAGGACAGCCCATGGATTATTCAGGTCCGTGAGGCATGGGCCTACTATAGTTTACAACTGCAACGGCAGCCAGAAATTCTTTGCTTTGCTGAATCATCATCTCCTTTTCTGAAAGATTGGTGCTACTGCCATTACCAAATTCAACTGTAAGATGACTCAGGGAAAATGATATTTTAATGGTTATTTCATTGCCGGCTAGTAGTAACTGAAAGACACGGATGGACTTAGTTTGTGGCAGGAGTAGTTTCATCCATTTTACAGGGAGCAGCCATCTGAAACTGTTGAGGTATCCGTTAAGTTCAGTGTTTTGGCAACCCTTGATCCAGTTATTAAGAGACATCATACTGCATTCTTTTACTGTACAAGAAATCAAATACGGAATAATTTCAACATTGCTAGCTGGTGCACCACACTATTGATACTTTGATAGGCCTTAGAACCAACCCAAAAGGCTCAATGATAAACAGACAAAGTGAGAGACCAAACCCATTACTCCAAAATCTTCAGAAAACGCTACTGATTAACAAGGACAACTGCTCCTGGCAATCTGTCAACAGTCTCAACAAACAGCAGACCGACCAAACGGATGAGAAACCCCTTCTCCGAACTGTCCTCCATCACTGCTGAACCCCAAACAGTAATCCTGGAAAATTCGAAGAAACGGAAAGCAATCTAGGTAGTAGCCAAGTTTAGCCTAGGTAGCCAACAAGTTTAGCCGAGGCACGAAAGAGCTCCACGAAATCGAGGGATCAAATCAGCTCACGGGATGCGAGACTGCGAGAGAGGCGCCGAGTGTGCTGCCGATCGAGATGACAAAACGAAATTAAGCTGCAGAGAGGATTGGATACGACCACACACAGGCACCGCGAGAGAGACCACAGCCACCAGATGCCATGGTGTGCCAGGGGTGACCGGATGAGAGGTCAGGAGATCGAATGGAATAATACGTGTGAATCATGCCACGGTGTGATGCCAAGGATGGCGACTCGAGCAATGGCCGGTCATTCCATGAATCATTGCACCAGGTAAGTTTGCAGTTTAAAATCACTGGGAAAAAATATTGTAACTCTTGGTCTAGTGAAGAAGAAGAGGTATAGCTCCAGGCCAATGAGAATGGGGCTTGGCAGGAAAACATTATCAGTTTCCAACAATCAATACCAACTGCCAAGCACTTTGTGGAGCATCTATGACAGCACCTCCAATCACCCAGGTTTGTTCTGGAGAGTAGTAGCTAGCCCAATCAAAATTTCATTTTGACCAAACTAATCCGTTACTATCAGTTATCGTTGGGCCACAGTGCAACGATCAGGCAGCACGAATCACGAGGCAGGCCAGATCAATCAGTTGTTTTGAGAGCCAAGAAAATACTATAGTAGCAAGGAACTTAACCTTCTCTCTCTCTCTAGCTATATCTAGCTATCAACTTGGATGTTTGGGAGATATCCTAGTCCCGCCTTGCAAGCCTCCTTGGCTTGTCGCTGCTGCTGCGGCTGCTTCTCCTGCTCTCTTTCTTTGCCCTGCTCCCTTGCCCTCGCCGTCGCCTTTGCATCGCGTCCTTGCTTCTTCCTTCGTCCGTGGAGAAAAGCCCGGATCTTTTCAGTACACGCGTGCGTGCAAACTAGTATATCTCGATCGCAACCTCATGGCGTGAAAAAAAAAGCTCGCGGCTTTTCCTTGCATCGGCTGGCTTTGCAGGCCGCACGGCGTTGTCCTCCTCCTCCTCCTCCCAGGTGCGTAAACTAGCTTAGCCTTTTTCACCGGCGCCATGGCTCCTCTTTTAGCTACTAGAAAGATGGTTGGAAAGGAGAACTTTCTGTCTCAACGTGTGATTTGTTCGTTCGTGCTGATCTTTTTTATCCTGAATCTTGTCAGAGATTGTAAACAAACAACTCGATCTCAGGCGAGTTTTCGGCCATTGTTCTGAATTCTGAAGAATATCTGTTCTTGGCTTGTTCTTTCCAGTGTTCCAACGATCTGGAGGCTGCATGTTGCGCAAAGCTTCGTTTTGATCCGGGTTTGGGAAAACGGTAGAGGATGGGGGATCACTTCGCGCTGATGGCTGGCCGGTTGCTCACGGAGTCTACGCTGCAGTCAGCCATGCAGGAGGCTCTCGCTGTCGCCTCCGTGAAGATAGTTCATGATCAGCCTGATCTTCCCGTTCATGAAGATGTTCAGGACGGAAAGCCGAAGAGCGGTGTCATGGTGGAATGCAGAATCTGCCAGGAGGAAGGTGACGAGTCCTACATGGAGACCCCTTGCACCTGCAAGGGCAGCCTCAAGGCAAGGTTTTCTCTGTTCCCATTCTGAATGATGGCCGGTTATCCTGTGAAATCCGCATCATGGCATGATTAGGTATTGATATTTTGATCGTAACAATTATGTATGGAAGAGCTGGCTGAATTGATTAGTGATCGGGATAGAAATTATTTCAATCTCTAGCGCTGTTTTTTTTTGTTTGAAACGTAATCTCTAGCCCAGTTTTAACCCCAGGACAACCACAAGTTCAGAGTCCTTTTACGCACATTACGGAGTTTCAAATCACACAACAGTTTCTTACCAGGTCTTCTATCGTAGTATCAAACTGCTACTGCTGTAACAAACATTCAATTTTCCATATTGCAATAAATGGAACATTTGGGGTTTCATCCCTTATGCTGAATGCTGATAACTTGAGTCTTCCAATAGATGATACTTGAAGATTACTTCTACCTCAAGTTCACCCTAATTCAGACTTTTCTTGAAACAGAAAACTCCCGGTTTCCATTAAAAAGATTCTTGCAATTCAAAATATATCCATTCATTTCAGTGTTATTTCTGCCATTCTAACCCAGCAGATTTCCCTGCTGTCCGAATATTTACTTGAATTAGTTTGTCGCTGTCTGCAGTACGCCCACCACGCATGCATCCAAAGGTGGTGCAATGAGAAGGGAGACACAGTATGCGAGATATGCTTGCAGGTGAACCTTTCTGAAACCGTCCACTAATTCATAATCCAATCCCAACAAATTCAGGAAAGAAGCAGATGCAGTGCAGTCTGTCCTTTTCTTCTCTCAGAAGCAATTCTTTTATTATACTGAAGAATTCTACAGTCCAATTTTAATATTCGATTGAAGAAAACATAACATCAGTCAAACACCAGTAAAAAGTGCTAAGTAACAGTTGATGTTCTTCATTGATTTGTTATTTCTGCTCTTGTACCGCAGCAATTTACGCCAAACTACACTGCCCCTTTAAAGTTGTTTCGGCATGGAAGGAACCTAATTAGTTTCAGGTACCAGCTGATGCTCTGACTGATATTATAAGAAGGGGCCATCCAATATCCGCTGGTATCTAAAATCCTTTTCTCATTGTAGGAGATCTGGAGAAAGATCAGATAATGTTGATACTGATCACAGTCAAGAACACTTTGCGCAAACCTCAGATCAAGCTGCCGGTACATCCAGTTTTGACTCTCAGAATTCCAGCCCAAAAGGTGTCTTCTATTGCCGTGTAGTGGCCATATCTGTAAGTGTTGCAGAGCATGAAACTTCCATTTGGACATTAGTACTCTCAATCATGCCATCAAATGTTTCTGAAAATTTTTTTAAAAAAATGCAATCTTCAGCTGATGGCCTTGTTGGTGCTCCGTGATGCGATCTCACTTATCCTCGGCGATCCTGAGGTCTATTCGATGGCACTGTTCACTGTAAGACACTGATTTCTGAAACTCGATTAGCATCTTTCGTGCCCTGACATGACGATGAATGGACAACCTGATTACATATGACTGACACAAATCACCTGGCTGAGACAGCTTTTGATGATTAGAACAGCTGGAATTGTGATACCAATCTACATCATCTTGGTATCAGTTACCACATTGCTTCATCGGTACAGGCAACACCAGGTCTGTCAAAACCTCAAATAATTCAGTTTTCTCCCTGAAAGAAAAATAAGTTTCATCCATAATTTGGGTTTATGTGAGAATTCAGGCTGTGCACGAGGCAACGGATTCAGAACCTGGAGGAGGAGAGGGCTTGCGACCGATGCCACCTCCACAGCATGTTATCAGTATCCAGTAGAAATCTGCAAGGAGATTAGTAATCAGGCTCTGTAAATATCTTACATCTGAGATACGCTCCATCAGCTCAGCGGTCACATAGAGTCATTGAATGAAGTCCATAGTAGGATATGAAAAAAAACATTGGTTGTACAGCGATTTGATAGTACTATTGTACATATGAATTTTAGACAAAGCCACTCAACTTCACCGACCATGAAGATGCGAAGTGAAGATTAAGTGGGCTTGATGTGTATATTACAAGACAAAGATGGGAATTGGAGTGGAACGTACAGGTTTCCCTACATTCATGTCAAAGATCAAACATTTTCTTTCAGTTGAAGCACCGCAAAAGCAAACGTAACACGATGCAATTAGAAGAAAGTTCATTTACCTCGCCGCTGGCAGTGGCAACACTAGTATTCATCTGCAAGCTCCTTCTAATTTTTAAACTGAACAAGAATCCAAGTAAAGATTTTGCAAGGAACTTAAAAAAGACAGTGTCACATCATAGAACCAAACTTCATAATAATTAATCAACCAATCAGTGCCTCATGTTCACCAGTGAAATGCATATATCATGTTTGAAGGAACGTACAATATCATAATTTTCCCCCAAAACAATTTGATTTAAATTGAAACCAGGGAAATCTTTACTACAGTAGACTACATTCAGGACCAGAATTAAAAGGGGAAAAAGAAAGAGGAAGAAAAGCTTGGCAGATTATACTCGCTGCCTCTTGCTCTGAGGGGCGCCAAGCTGATCAGCACATCTCTTCTTCTCTTCTTTCAGTTCGCCATGAGCCTGAACTCCAGGCGGCTTCGCATGCTTCTGCGTGCGCTTTATCCGGAGCATGTCTTTGAATGTGTCCTCGTCGCCGTGCCGGACTTCGAAGCCGCTCCACTTAGTCCAGAACTCCTCGTCGCCGTCGGGATCGGCGTAGCCCGACGCGTGCACGAACACGGCGCGAGTGCGGGCGGCCTCTCCCAGCGCTTCCTCGAGCCCGGCGAGCCTGAGGCACAGCGCCACGGCGTCGCGGCGCGGGAGGCCGCCGGACTCGATCGCCTGCTCGTAGACCTGGCTCGCCTTCGGCACGCCGCAGAGATCCGCCGCCCGCGCCGCGTAGGCCTCGTAAACGCTCGTCCTGTCGCTCGCCGGCACGCACCGCGCCGCCTCGTCGTAGACGGACATGGCGCGCGCGGCGAAGCCGAACTCCTCCTCGTATCTGGCGTGCCGCAGGAAGAGGAGCTTCCTCTCGTGGGGAGGGGCGCGGTGGATGGCCTCGGCGAAGAGCTCCCGCGCGCGCTCCGGCTTGCTCCCGCCGTGCCTCGCCACGAACCTCTCTAGGTAGGTCCCCCAGATGGGCTTGCTGTGCGGGTGGCCGAACAGCTTGGCGCCCGTCTCGTACGCCGCGAACGAGTCCTCGAAGTAGCCGTGCTCCTCAAGGAACGAGGCGTAGTTGATCACCATCCGCGGCGTGGCGGCGCGCGCGGCCATGGCGCCCTCGTAGGCGGCGCGCGTCGACGCCAGCGTGCCCAGGCTCTCCTCCAGGTCGACGTAGAAGCTCCACAGCTTCACGGACTTGTGAAGCTTCAGCTGGGCAGGCTCGTCGTCGTCGCCGGCAGCGGCGGCGGCTTGCCGCTTCACCTCGGCCGAGGGCTCCGCGGTGGCTTGTCGCATCAGGGAGACGGCCTTGTCGAAGCGCTTGTGCCGGAGCTGCATCTCCGCCCACTCGCACCACACGGTGGCCAGGTCGTCGGCCGATCTGTGGCTCGCCTGCGTGGCCTTCGCGAACACCTCGTCGGCGCTGTCCAGGAGGCCGTGCGCCTCGTACATCTTCGCGAACGCCACCCACCTCGTACATCTTCGGAGACGAGGAGCTCGACGAGCTCGTCGGCGCGGGAGGGGTCGAACTGGAGGAACCGGCGGTAGATGCGGACGGAGGTCTCGACGGGGCAGGAAGGGAGGGCGGCGAGGCGGAGGTAGAGCGGCCAGACGCGGTGGTGCTGCGTGACGGGGAGCGCGCGCAGCGCGCGGTCGAAGGCGCGGCGTGCGCGCGTGACGAGGCGCTGCTCGAGGAGCGCGGCGAGGTACATCTCCCATATCCGCGGCATGCGGTGCAGCGTGGCGAGCGCGCGCTCGAAGGAGCGGTTCAGGGACTCGTGCGCCGGGTGCCCGCACGGCGGGTTGGCGCGCGCCGCGGCGGAGGTGCGCTCGAGGAGGTAGGCGTGCCAGAGCTTGTAGCTGCCCGGGAGTGCCCGCACCGCGCGCTCGTAGATGACGGCGCGCTCCTGGAGGGGCGCGGCAGCGCGGGCAGCGATGTAGCGCCGCCACGGGCGGAGGCTGTGCGGGTCGCGCAGGACGTCCTCCTCGTACGGCAGGTCACCCTCCGATGGCAGGGCCAGGGCCAGAGACACCGGCATCGCGACGACGGCGGTGGGCATTTCCTGCGCTGCTCGTGCACGCGTTTCCCGCTGTCTACGGCGAGTTCTCAAACTCTCTCGATCCGTGTAGCGCGGAGGCATCATGGGGCATGGCCATGCTTTTATAGTGGCGGGTGATGATACAATGGAGATCCGCCTCGGAATCGTCCGCGGCGTCAGGCGTCAGCGATAGGGGCGATTCCCATTGCGTATGGCCATGGGAGTCCGACACGGAATTCCCTGAAAATTCATTTGGAGCACACGCACACCCTCTGTTCCTTGTTACTGGAAAGGGTAGGGAACCGAAACTACAGCTCTGAAAATATAATTTCAAACAAAAATACGGTGAAAACGCTCATGCAGAATTAATAGTACAGATATGGATGCCAGATTCCAAAATTTGCTTATAAATGTCCTAATACCCTCTCTCCGGGTAACTGAAAAGGAACAGTCCCGTGCTCTAGTCTGGTATAGTAACAGTTACTATAACCGAGGATAGAAAAACGATTTTTCTGGACGAGGTCTCCGATAGATTTCAGATGGGCCATAAGTGACTGCGCCTAGAAAAACCGATGCGGCATCTTTTCGTGCGGGCGGCTTAAGTGGACCGCACGGAAAGAGCTATTTTTCCGTGCGGTCTCTTAAGTGGGCCGCACGGGATAATGTCGCACTATCCTGTGCGGCCCACTTAAAGGACCGCATGAAAATATAGATCTTTTCGTGCGGTCCACTTAAGCCGCTCGCACGAAAAGATGCCGCTTGGCAGTGAGACTTTATTCTCTACTTATTTTCCTTCTCCTCTTATTTATAATGCTATAATTTATTCTGTGGGCTGGATAAAATAAAGTGTACTTTTGTGGAGATAGATAAAAATACCTAGTTTTCATTTTCCTTGGTTGCACACAAAAATTCCTTATATTTTATTCTCAGCAAAATAAAGAAAATCGGCCTGGCTGAAATTAGATTGAATTTTTAGGGGGTCAAAACTAATAAAATAAATTCTGGAAAAATTATATTAATTCATGATAAATAAGATAGTATTTGAATAAATTATTTTCCATATACACTTTCATATAATTTAATGCATTTTTGGATGAGGTACGAGTTTTGCCGATTAGGGTTTAGGATTAAATTGGAATATAAAAATAATTTTACGGGTAGTAAATAATTTCAAATGGAAAAATTGTCAACAACAAAGTTGTATAACTTATCAAGATCTATAACTTTTAGTTTGGTCATTTTTCTATATAACATTTTTTGAACAGTTTGAATTTGAATTTGAAATAATGATAACTTCAAACAATATTTTCAAATACTAAATGATTTCAACTGAAAAAGTCATCAACAACAAAATTGTCATTTCTTCATCCGACAAAGTTGTATAACTCATCAAGATCTAAAACTTTTATTTTTGTCATTTCTTCATCCGACAAAGTGTCAGTAACATTGTTCACAAATTTTACATATATGTGTTATAGTTTATAAAACCAGATAAGAGATACGTCAATTTTATGAACAATGTTACTATCACTTTATCGGATGAAGAAATGATCAAAATAAAAGTTTTGGATTTTGATGAGTTATTCAACTTTGTTGTTGATAACTTTTTTAGTTGAAATCATTTAGTATTTGAACATGTTGTTTGAAGTTGTCATATTTTCAAATTCAAATTCAAACTGTTCAAAAAATATTATATAGAAAAATGACCAAAATAAAAGTTATAGATCTTGATGAGTTATACAACTTTATTGTTGATGACTTTTTCAGTTGAAGTCGTTCACTAACAAAAAATTCTATTTGAATTTCTCAAACTTTGAATTTCAAATTTCAAATTGTTCAAATAGAGTCAGATGGAGAAATGACCAAAATAAAAATTTTGCACCTCGATGAGTTCTACAATTTTGGTTTTGGTGACTTTTCCATTTGAATTCATTTATTAACCCCAATTGTTATTCAAAGTTGTCAAATATTGAAAATTCAAAATTTGAATTGTATTTACATTAATTAATAAAATTAATATGTGCATTGATATTTTGTTAGTTGTATAGTTTTACATGAAGTAATTAATGAATATAATAGTATTTACAATAAGTAATATATTATTTAATAAAATAGTATGTACACATATTCATAAAAATGATATGTGCATTGATATTTTTTATAAATATAAGGGCGGTGTTTTTTCGTGCGGGCGGCTTAAGCGCCAGCACGTAAAAACTATCTTTCCGTGCGGGCGCTTAAGCCGCCTGCATGCGATGATCATCACCGCCTATATAGGTGCGCGCGAGCTCCGAAATTTTCTAACACCCGACGAAATCTAGATCCCGCCTCCACCGTTGCTCTCTCCTCCGCCGGCGGCTTACGCCTCCGCCTCCCCACCGCCGGCCTCCTCCGCCTCCGGCCTTCACCGCCGCCTCCTCGCCGCCGGCCTCTTCCGCCTCCGGCCTCCACCGTCGCCTCCACCACCGCCGCCGTCGCCCACGACAACGCATCGCCGCCTCCATCGACTGCCGCCTCCACCGACTACCACCTCCACCACCACCACCTCCACCGCCACCACCTTCACCGCCGCCGCCGCCTCCACCGCTTCCACCGACCGCCACCTACCGCCGCCGACGACGACGATACCACAATCACAAATTATTTTTTTTATAATTTGTGATGTGAATTTATTTATAAATTTAATTGTACAAAAAAATTATTTGGGAAGTATATATGTGAAATTGTGATGATGTGAAATTAATTTTGTGTTATTTGTGATGTGAAATTAATTTTGTGTTATTTGAAAAGTATATACGACGGGATCTGCGCTACCGTCGCCGTCGGGATAGCTAGAGTTTTTTTTTGAATTTTTTTTTTCGAATTTTTGTTTTTTCGTGCGGTCGACTTAACGCGACCGCACGGGAAGATCGATTATCCCGTGCGGTCGGGTTAAGCAGCCCGCACGGGATAATGAATCTTCCCGTACGGGTCGCTTAAGCCGACCGCACGAGATAATCGATCTTCCCGTACGGTTGGGCCGTCCACACGCGAAAATGGTATTTTTCTAGATCTTCTCGTGCGTGCGGGCAGGCCTTCCGCACGGAAAGATGTCTTTCGACCCGCACGAAAAAACTGTTTCTGTAGTAGTGTGAGCAACACCGTACGGAAGGGCTAAACTAGGAAGAGCAACGATGATAACAATCTCAGAGGTGAAGTACGTAACTTCCTTCTCTCTAGTTCTTGTGACAGCATAATTGACAGGCCAAGAATGACTGGTTCTCAGTTCTCACACCCGTTGGAAGGCAACCGTGCACAACTGAGAACCTTGACCCCTCCAAACATAAAATAGTACTACTAGGGTATGTCCGGACATGATCGATGTACCGGACGATCTAGCCATCTAGGGCACATTACCTGCACCTTCAAGTGTTCCTTACCAGATTTTATCTCACTGAAATAAGGAGTTCGCATCAAGAAACCATTCAGCAAAACCGCCCGAGTTCCAAAAAGAAAAAAGATCAAACTGGATTCGAATTTCAGCATAGTTTCCAAATTTCAAATGGTATTCACAAATACCAAAGCCGCCGCTCAGGAATGAATTTTGGTTGGCTGCAAACCAACCGATACAACTATATCAGACTCCTTGCAAATTGCAAGGGTAATCAAAGAGAGATGGAACCCTAAATATGTGGCCAGAGACATTTCAGCCTGAAGAACACGACAGGAGCTATATAACCAGAGTGCTAGATTATTATGTAGCTGCAATTATTTTGTCAAATAAAAAACTCCAACGACATATGGTTCTAGGTGACAAAAACTTTGGCGTGGTCGTGGTTTGATTTGAGAGCAAATTTTGGCCTGCTACACAGCCCATAATAACTACCATCCGGAACACCCTAACACTATGGATTGGCACACTCTCAATCCAATTAAAACAGCCAACATACTAAGCAAATTGCATAACAAGATTGGGAAAAGGAAGAACGCCCACATACTTGTAGTCCAAGCATTGAAGATTTTCAATCTTCAGTTTTGTGCTGTGCTTGCTGTCAAAATTGAATGGCGTACATCGCTGAATCAGGGTTTCAAAATAACACAAATGATATTCCCTCCAGTTCGCATCAAGAAACCGTTCAGCAAAACCATCCAAGTTTCAAAAGGGCAAAAAAGCAAACATAATTCAAATATTCAGCAAAGTTTCCAAATTTCAAATGGTATTGTAAATACCAAAGCTGCCGCTCAGGAGCGAATTTCAGTCAGCTGCAAACAATATCAAACAACTTGGCAAATCGCAGCACAATTATCCAACAAGGACAAACAAGAGATGGAACTCTAAATATTGTGGCCAAAGACATTTCAGCATTTCAGCCTGAAGAACCAGAGTGCTAGATAGATAATATTACAAGTAGCTAGATTAGTTCGTCACACGGATACAGAATCAGTAAGGAAGCACATAAATCAGTTTCGCAAGTGTATCGATAGGGTCCTAGGCTATATAGTGACGATAAATTACGAGTTGGGAAGTGCCTTCAACCCAGATCGAACATGCTACCTAGAGAGTAATAAGCAACCTTGCACATAGAATCCCAGCTCTGCACTGCCATGATGAACATGCTCCCTGCCTCCAGTTAACTCACGCAATCCTGCCAGACAAAAACAGTATAGAACTTACAGTATATGGATATCAATGGTAGCCCTGCTAGATAGTTTTGAGTGATGTAAACAAGACGAGGTGCTGTGTGTGATCCACAAGATAAAGCAGAGTACAAATTTTATAATTCAAATGATGTAGCAGTCCTTTACAGTAGAATTACCTTGTAGCTAGGGGGGACTCATCAAGGTGTCGGAATGCATTGGTAGGGAAGGCAACCGGACGGAGGATCTTGGAGCGGACGGAGGGTAGCCTAGACAGCAGGATTTTCTTGCTGCACATGTCGAGCCCGCAAATGTGATACATTTGGGGGTCCCTTGGTCCGGTCATCGGTTTAGGCACCAGGAAGTAGAGGGTGCCACGTACCTGCGGCCTTAGGAAGGGCCACACGGGTACCATCCTGGGCAACCCAGACTCCTTGTAGTCCCGTTGCGACCATAGGTTCCCCAGTTTGATCTCCACATCCTTTTTCCAGCACAGGCCACCTTGGTCCAGTGTCCACACGGCCACTGTTGTGTTGGCTGCTGCAGTGTCGTCATGGCAGGGCTTGCCCGGTGCTTTGCCTGCCGTGGCATCAGTAGCCGCAGTGTTGATAGAGACGAACTTGATGGAGCCTCCGGAGTTGCCCATGGTCCGGTACATCTCCATTGGGCCAAGCTCCTGGAATTTGATAATGTCATGAAGCAGGTAGTTGGGGGGGAAGCCGAGGTATCTGAAATCCACGGTGTCGCCAGAGAAGAGGACATTGGTGTCGCAGTACATGAAACCCTGCGAGAGATCGACCCAGAAAGTGTTGCCCTTGAACGAGAAGATCACGTCCGGGCAGAAGAAGCCCCGGGGCCCCGTTGGGAGGCGCAGATCCTTCTTCTCCATCCACTGACCGGAGCAGCAGGAACTCTCCTTCTCCTCGGTAAACAGACAGAGAACGTCCCCGTTTTCTCCGCTCTTCTTCCCGAGGTCCCTCGCTATGACGGCCAGGTCATAGCCCCCAGTGGCGCGGCGCCTTAATTAGGACAGGCCGCGGGTGGAAGGGCACGAAGCGGTGCGGTGATAGGCGCGGGATCATGATGAGCGACTCGTCGATGCTGTCGTCGACGAGGTAGTAGATGTGGCGGCCGTGGTCGAAGGACGCGGTGAGGACGACGAGGTTCTCCTCCGCGGCGTGCAAATTGCAGACGAAGGTGACGCGGGCATTCATACTTGCGTGACAGCGGAAGAGGAGGCGGATGAGGCTGTTGTGGGTCTCCGTTGGCGCCGCGACCCTCCGCAACATCTCGTCGGTGGCACGGACGGCGAGGGCGGAGAAGAGATCTCTGGGGCCGTCGGTGCGGCGCACGTGCAGCGTCAGGCCCTCCACCAGTTCCTGACCGAACTCCCCGCATCCGTAGGCCTCCTTGCGTGCGCACTTGACGGCCGCCCACTTGGGATCTCGCATGTCGACGAGATCGGCATCCTTCACGTACCTGTCCAGCACGACCCACGGATGCAAAGCCGGAGCCGACGCCATGGATCAAGGTGGTGATGAACGGCGTGAGAGGGAGAGGGGATCTGCGTGGATAGAGACGCCGCTCCGGCCTCCGGACTCCGGAGATGAGACGGATGAGGAGAGGCGTGAGGAAAGGGGAACTCCCTGTAGTTTCGGTTCACGACCCCTTGCAGTACGCAAAATCTAACGAGTGCGTATGCCCTCGTTGGTCTTAACCAGCGACACCTTGCGTGGCCGTTGGATCTACTGGAGATGACGCAGCCGTCCGATCGGGGCTGGAACGTGACGTGTGCGCTCCCGTTCCGAGTCATCGAGAAGACACGAATCCATCCACCGTTCCACACAGATCGAGGAGATGTTTAACGTTTTGCCACTCTTACGTTTACTAAACCTATACATGATAGACACATAAAAACTCATATATTATAGACTGCGAGTGCCACATCTTTTCAAACAAAAATGCGGTGAAAAAGCTCATGGTGAATAAATACAGTACAGGTAAGGATGCCTGATTCCAAAAATTGCTTAGGCTTTGTTCGGCAGTACGTGTTACCAGCGCGTACAGTAAACACGGAAAACGGAGCAATCATTAGCGCGTGATTAATTAAGTATTAGCTAAATTTTTTTTCAAAAATGGATTAATTTGATTTTTTTAAACAACTTTTGTATAGAAACTTTTTGCAAAAAAGTTCACCGTGTAGTAGTTTGAAAAACGTGCGCGGGAGCGCGTTCCGACTTACTCTGTACTCTGCCGAACAAAGCCTTAGGAGATGTCCTAATACTCTCTTTCCGGGTAACTGAAATGGAACAGTCCCGTGCTGTAGTCTGGTATAGTAACAGTTATAACCGAGGATACATTGAGCTACACCGTACAGAAGGGCTAAACTAGGAAGAGCAGTGATGATAATCTCAGAGGTGAAGTACAAAACTTCCTTCTCTCTGGTTCTTCTTGTGACAGCACAATTGACAGGGCAAGAATAAGTGGTTCTCAGTTCTCACACCCGTTGGAAGGCCACCGTGCACACTTGAGAACCCTCAACCCCTCCAAACATAATAGTAGGATATGTCCGGACGTGATCGATGTACCGGAATATTTGTGGCACATTTCCTGCACCTTCATCCAAGTGTTCCATACCAGATTTCGTCTTACTGAAATCTTCTACTTCTTGCACAAGCTCATCCTTTGTGTGGTTGCACGATGTTATGACCTGAAGAAGCATCCCACAGGATGTTTTACATGAATTTGCAGAGAAAAGAGAATATAAGCATCAAACTTCGGTACAGGAGTTTTCTACGGTCATTGGGAGGTAAATAAGGTATGCAAAAGTTGATTAAAAACATGAGGTACCGAGTGGAATAAATATAACACCAATGAGCAGCAGATTAACAATAGGAGTTACTGGTAGATATTAGTACCTCAAATTAGAGTTACAGAGTAGAGATACAAACTAGAATTTCAAAGAGCATGCAGGATAAAGTACTGACCACAATGCCACCAGGTTCGACCAAGTTCGATACAGACTCCCAATACATTACTCTGGGGAAAAAAATAATGAAAAAGGGTCAAACTTAAAGTTGATACGTAGTACTGATTAACGAACCAAGTATATCTAACATTAAGTTACAGTCTCCCAATGGTATCACCACGAGGTGCATGGCAACACTCATCTATCTACTGTTAGTCTGTACAATCAAGTGTTTGTAAACCTACACCCACAAATCCTGTTGATAGTCATATTTATACAACATAGATACTAAATCTGTTCAAATATTGCAGGATGTCAAGACAAGCTATTCACTCAGGTGGCAGGACGACTAATGCTCCCAGTTTATTCCAATGCTAGCATGCAACGTTTGGATAGTATATCTTGGATGATTATATCTTCACCAAATATATCAACAGCTACATGCATAATCAATTTAATATTCAAAGCTTTGAATAATTCAGGAAATGCAAAAGAAATTAAATAAAGGGCTAGCTAACCAAACATTGACCAAGCAAGTCATGTTGCTGTACCTTTTTATACGACCATCAGGGTGCAATCCAATGGCATCCAATGTCCCTTTGTCCGTAACAATTTTGAATTTTCTATCTAACTTTGTCTCGAGTATATCATCAACCTATTACAGACGCAAATATAAGTGACCGCCGTCATGAAAGCACCACAGATGTAAGCACTCAAATAAAAAGGCATCGGTAAGTTTCCAGTCATCCAGTGTGAGCTGCCATGCTTAGAAACCATCAACCTCAATATGTGAGGTACAACAAAACAATATCAAAGATAAGCGAAAATGATGGATATTGTAGACATTATAAAAAAAAATATGGTTTCTTCTTCAGGAACCAAAACTTTTGGTTCATATGTCCCACTGCTGTTACAGTAGTTTGTTGTTTTAACTTTTAAAAACAATCACAACTGCTAGCTATCATACATGTTTTGATTAAAATATATATAGTATGCAGTTCATGTAATGATCTTCCAAACGTGATTTGGGTAAACAAACTAAGTGTTTACTATCAAACCTTTAGTTTTTCATTTTTACAGTGATGCAAATATGCTTCTAGGTTAAAACAAGTAGAGTAGCTATTGTTCCCATAGACTCCTGCTATTTGAGCTGCAGTGCATCTGACAACAGTAACTCAACATTATTTAGAACTTTACATAATATTTATGAAAAGTGTAGCTGGACAGGTTCTCTTCAAGTACAAAGTATTTGCAGCAGTCAAAGGAAGAAGAAACTTTGATTTGAATATAGTACACTAACCAAGAAATTTATAGAAGTAAACCCATCACGTGCAGCAAGGTTTTTTGCAAGTTCAATGGCTCCTTCACTGTAATCAGTCCCTGTTAAATTTGAAAACCTGAAAAATAAGATATTCAGTTTACTCTATTTGAAATGAATAATGAGATCAAGGGCTATCATTTTTGAAACACTATGTAAGCAAACATATCTTTTTAAAGTCCATTAGAAAATTTTAGCCAGGATAAAATAAGATATGGTATAAGCACATGCCTAAAGATATGGTATAAGCACATGCCTAACAAAGAAAAAAGGTTCAACAGGTGCCTAGTTAGTTCTAAGAAAGTCAGGAAGAAAACTTAAGTGCTGTTATCTGATAGTTTGATTCAAACATACTCTATTATCCACCAAAAAAGTATTTTATTAACTTTTTAATAATTAATAAGGCACAACTCTCATTGTTAAACCTTTTGAACTTGTATAAAAAGCATCCCAGTCCAATAAACAAAACAGAATGCAGAGGTGTCAAACATTCAGAAGACAAGTCCGAAACAAAATTCGGTGCAATGCATAGAAAGGGAGGATAACTAAACCATATTTAAAAAAAAAACATTAGGTTGTACCCCTGCTTGGCAAGCACTTGCAAAAGAAGGCCATTCCCAGTTCCAACATCGAGCACAGGGTAGTTGGATAATTGCTTCTCATCAGCTTCACAATCGATGCTGTCATTACCAGATGGAGTCTCACCATTAATAATGTCTGCACACAATTTTTTTGTCCAAACAGCCATGGTGTCCATTACATCTGCACCAAACCTACAAACAGAGAAAAGTTCTGCTCACAACCCAAAAGAAAATATTGAATCAATCAAATTTTAGAGAAATGCCAATGAATCATCAAGTAATTTCCTACAAATAAAAACCGCCCCATGAGAGTCAAGTTAAGTAAATAACAAGCCAAGGTGATTTTTTGATATCCAAATTCTGAGTTTTGAGGGATCAAACTCTGGCCACAGGTTTGCAAAGCTTGTGACTAGTTCACCTTTTTCCCTAATGCATATACGAATATATCTGTACCACTAAAAAAATGAAAAGACCTAAACAATCACATACATAATCAAAGCAGGTACTCAATTGAATTTTCAGCAGATAGTGAAAAAACCAAAAGAATGATAGTACACCTCCAACAACTTTAAGCTTACACTGCCAAGTTCCTTTACATTCCTTGGGAGGTGACTACTTTAAAAAAGAAAAAGAAACTCTACACAGCCATACTTGCATTTTTCTGAGTTTAAGCAATGTCAATTATCAACAGATAAAAAATATAATTAATTAGTGCCAAGTGTCAACGTCTTGGGCTTTGTGCATCAATTGATATAACAACACTTTGGTTTTTTATTTACTTAATCTGAATGACTGGACTTTTCGGTATAAAAAATTGTGGTATGTAGTCACCATATTTCTCCAGCATGCCCATGTTCCTGAAAATTTGCAAGATCTTCTGAATAAGAAGCGTCCCAATAACTTTGGAGCCCCAGCATTGAGCCTTCAACCTCGCTAGGATCTTGATCATCTTTGTCAGAACTGTGTCAACACAGCAATATTTTAGAATATTAAAACAAAAACTGCTGATAATAACAGACCAAGTATAAAACTAATCACAAGAAAATTCGAAGGAAAGAAATAGGCAGGCAACAGACACGTTTCCCTCTTGCCATTTATGCTCATATGCAACTGCCATAAAAGAGCTAGTATATTCATCCATCCTCAAATAGCAAAATGTACCAATTGTCTACAATATAATGTATGGATTCTGATTATACAGTCTCTGAGCATGATATATGTTCATTACATCAATTAATGTTATATCTATCAAAAAGTGCATAGATAGGCCACATTCAAATAATCAGGTGGAGTGATACAATCATACAATCTCAACCTCTTGGTCTCATCCATCATCGTGACATCAGAATGGACTTTGTCTTTCAGAATGGAGTATGTTTTCCCCCTGGAGGAACATACAAGGTTCTAGTGGCTTTCCATTCCTGTAGCGAACAGGCAGTCAGGCAGCTATGGTTGTACCTAATAATGTATTTTCTGCCATTTGTTAGTGGACACCTACCCGTAAACCAACCTATCTAGCAGCGACAGATAAAATACAATCTACTGCTATTGGATAGGCAATCAAGTGCATGTAGGTGATGGGTCCATATGATCCTTGAGTATCACTAACTAAACAGAAAAGGTCTTCTAAAAAATCGTCATGTGTAATGCGTCACAATTTTCAGTACAAGGAACGATTTGCACTGCCTCCAGGCTTAAACTCCAGCACAAAAACAAAGTGGGTGACTTTGCTTTGCTTCTCCACAATAAAGCGTCTAATTGCCTTGGATGGTTAACAACAGTCAAGTTGGACGCGCATATGACTTCCGATGCCAACTTGCCAGTTAATCATGAAGCTGGCAAAGAAATCTCTAACATTTCCTCTTTCCGCATATTGATTACAATCCTAAACACAATCATCAAGCTAGATGTAATCAGAAAGCACACAAAGTTAAAGGTACGGACAGCAACCCCATGAGAGCATGAGACCATAACCCTGTACGGTAGCTAGGAAAGCGAGGCGTCCACGAGATCAAGCATTACTGTTTCCAACAAAATTCACCAGATCCACATTCCAGAGCCGCTAGCGTCACAGTTCGCATTCCCAGACAGACAATTCAACGCGAGTTGGTAGGGCCAGGAGCCAAAATACCAGCAATCGGAGGCACCGGAGGGGAAGTTGGCGGAGGCCGTGGCCGCCGCGAGCACCTCGGCGGCGTCGGCGTACCGCTGGTCGTCGTCGAGCGTGCTCCCGTACTCGCTCCGCACGGACCACGAGTCCGCCGCCACCGACCGCTCGTCGTCCGACGCCATCTCGAGGCCGCCGCTGCCGCTGCCAGCCAGGGCGGCGCCTGCCGCGGTGGCGGCGGCGGTGCCTGCGCCGGCGAAGGCGGGCGGCAGCTGGGGGCGGGGCGGGGTGCCCTGCGGAAGCTCGGGCTCCTCCGGCGTGAGCCTTATTCCGGCCATGTGAGGGGGATCGGGAGGAGGGGTAGGGAGATCGCGGCGAGGGCTGGACGGATACGGCGGCGATTGCGAAGGGAGGAGGCACACGAGGAGGGGGCTATTGGACCGGACGCGAGGAAGCGTTTCGAATTTGGGTCAAGTTTGCGGTGGTGAATGGGTAAAATTCCGCATTTGTAGGAGTCTAGGAGATGAGGTTCCCTCGCTCGCTGGGTTCTGCACACACCGGAGCGCTGATGTGTTGCATATCCATCCGGAAAAGGGTTCGTGCCGTCTCATCGCCGCCGCACCGGTGCATGACAAAAAGTTTGGACCTGCCGTCCGTGGCACGTGTAACTTTGCTTGGATTTAGGTTTCATGAAAGCGGTCCACGTTTAAGTTAGAGATGAAACACGCGAAGCCACTAATCACGGACGATGAACCTTAGACCAGCAGAATTAGCTTGGCCTCTCATTGACGGTGGAAGAAGAATATAGAAAAACACACACTATATATATGTTCCTAACTATCGAGTGAGTGATTCAATTTTCAAACTTCACATGGTTTTGTCGTCACGCCGTGTACTTTACACCAGTTTATAAAGTATGCTAACATGGTACTCTAGTCCCCTATTACTACCTTACTCGAACACATCTCTAGGAACTACCTAGCACTCATATAATATAATGTAAATGTTCATGTGCGTAAAAAAGTGAATGATCATGAAAAGGATAAATATAGCACTCCTTAGTCCTTAGGCCATCTCCAAAATAATCATAAAATCGGACCAACAAATTGAGGGAAAAAAACTTGATCCGATCATACACTAAGAATATACTCTAGTGGTTACAGTGATCTGAGTAGCATACTAAGGTCTTGAATTCAAATCTCAGGCCAAGTAAAAAAAATATCCTTCTCTAAAAAATGAATTCAAATCTCAAGCCAAGTAAAAAAAATATCCTTCTCTAAAAAATAAAAAATGTATCGAACCAAAGGAAAAAAAATTATGGCCATGTACGAGCACCCCCAACTTTTTTTGGCCTACATCTCAGAGTAGGCTTGCAGGCTAGAGCCCTAGACTAAGTTCAGTGGCCCATGAGCGAGGAGGCAAGGAGTCAGGAGGGCCGCTAGGCACCCAGACAAAAGGCGAACTTCACTGTTAGCTTGCAGAGACGGAGAAAATTGCTATTATAGGACTCCAAACAACGTGGCTTCTCTCAAATAGGATTCCTAACGTTGGTTTCGCTCAAATAGGACTCTAAACAATTTCCATAAGCTATAATATGATTCTAGTCCTTTTAACCATCTTTTCCATCTCCCAAATAGATTTACCTTTTTATAATGACCATACTACCCTTCTGAGGATTACGATCGATCGATCGATCGATCGATTGTTTCACTTTCCCGGCCTCTACCGTGGCCTGCTGGCCGTCGGGCTGGCTGGCTGATCGATCGTAATCCTCAGAAGGGTAGTATGGTCATTATAAAAAGGTAAATCTATTTGGAAGATGGAAAAGATGGTTAAAAGGACTAGAATTATATTATAGCTTATGGAAATTGTTTAGAGTCCTATTTGAGCGAAACCAATGTTAGGAATCCTATTTGAGAGAAGCCATGTTGTTTGGAGTCCTATAATAACAATTTTCTCGCGGAGACGCGACTTGCGGCGTGCGTGAGACAGGTGGTAGCGAAAGCGTCCCGGCAGCAGGCAGCACGACGCTGACATCTCCAAATGTCGAGGTCGTGAACGCCGACGTCACTAAGCGGAGCAATAAGGCGCCAAGGCCGCGAGGCCCAAGCACCCAGCCCTAGCAGCCAGCGGCGAACGGCAACGAGGCAAGCGGCATGCCAACTCGAGCGGCAGCGAGGCTCGGAGGCCGCGAGGTCCAGCCCTAGCGGCTAGCAGGCAGCAGCGAGCGAGATGAGGCAAGCAGCGTGTCAGCGGCGAACGGTGTTCTCAACTTCTCAATTCTCATCTGAGTCATCTATTCGTCCTTGGGAATTAGAAAGTTGGAATCGGTAATTTACTAACTTGAATCAAGCCTAATGAAATTACATGACAGTATTTTGAATGATCCATCATTCAATTGGATTGATTATTGAATCAAAAGTAATGTGAATGTCTTCTCTTTTATTTATAAAACAGTAAGACATTCATTTCCCCAAATTCTCAACATGTCATCTAGAAATAGGAAGTATAATTCGAGTGCTCAAAAAGGTAAAAAGAAACAAAGATTAGATGATCTCAAAAGTGATATTGATAAATTTGTTGTAAGAGAAACTCCGAGTTCAACTAGGCAGGTGATGCTTTTCAGTAGAACATAAGAACATAAGGTCAGTACTACCTTTACTCTTTTAGCATTAATATTTGAAAATATATTTATAAATATTATACAAAATAACACATATTTAAGTTATATAATTGACTGAAAATGATATTGGTTTTTTAAAATTTAGGACCCCAATTTGCATTTCATTCCAAAGCCCCAAAATCCTGAAGACGATTAAAATAATTGTATGTATCAGCTAAATCCAATAAAATTTGACAAAATGATCGCTGTTGTGCAACCACATAGCCAACCTGTTTTTTTAATTGTTGTATGGTCTCACGTTTCGTGCTATATAAACCGCTGCATACACTATAGATGACTTTAGGTGCGAACATTATACACTAGAGCATGAACCAAGTTAATTCATCCTAGAGCCCGGCCGCATTCGTCCTTTGGTGCGAACCTGCACCATAGATGACATTAGGTCATGTCTCTGTATTGAATGTCTCTTGAAACAATTTTTTGTACCATTTGTAGAAAATCTAGGACTATAATGCATTTATATCCTTCTTTCTAAAAATTTGGGAAATACCATTATAAGGATATGTGAGTTGTAAAATACAATCTAACGTGAGAAATGATACGTGAGGTTTGAACCCACGTGTTAATGACACATACAATGATATTTTTCAACCCCAAGATTTTTGTGATGGTACTAGACAAATTGGTCCTCCTTTTTATGTTCCTGTTGCACTTTTTTCTTGTTATCAATGCTCTCATTCTTATCGTACAGCTTTTCTATCACCCCCATCAGATTGGCTTGGCTTTCATTGCATAGCTATGTATCTATCTATTATATTAATAAAGATAGGCATCACATTTGCTTTGGAAGCTAAGAAATTTTTACATTAATCAAAGAAATTTTGTACTGTTAGATTATGGTAGGTTTAGATTATAATGGTATAGATATATCAATATGGTTGCATACAAACTAGAATTATATGTTTGGAAGCTAAGAGTTAATTAATTGTATATCAAATTCAACTCTAAAGTTATCCAGTTGTTCACAATACCTCCATTAAACACAACATTTCTTTACTTATTCATTAAATCTCACATATACACGTGAATATTAAATGAGTGTGGTGTTGCCGATGCGACAAAAGGCCATGGCACAATTCATTGTCAAATCCTTTGACACTATGGATTGGTTTGGTTTATATCCTAATTGACCTTACCAATATTTGGTAATTTTAATAGTGTTTACTGTCTATTTGGTTTGAAGCCAAATTTTGACAAAGCCTAAAAAAATAAGTCATTTCAATAGTTAACTTAGGCTATTTTGGCTTCAATCCAAACACAACATTGTCTTGTCAAGATTAATCATGCTAAAACTTGTCAAAATTTGATATTGATAAAAATTAATAGTGACGGAGCGTGAAACTCCTCACCGGGAAACCGTGCAGGTCCCCCTTTGCCGGTTCGGCCGGGGTTGCAAGGTGAGGTTCTTAGCCCCTGATCTGAGGGATCTTAGCGAGAAAGAACGCGTGGACACAGACTGTTTAGACAGGTTCGGGCCGCTGAGAAGCGTAATACCCTACTCCTGTGTTCTGGTAGATCTGTGAATGTAAAGGGATCCAGAGAGAGTTCAGCCTCTAGACCAAATCAGCCAGAGTCCGATCCCCTCTCTCCTAGGCCTGGGCCTCCTTTTATATGACAAGGGGCTACCACATGGGCCACGAGCTGCCTAAGAAAGAAAACATTCTTTTACAATTAGGGCTATCCTACTGCCGGAAGCTGCCTCTGACAGACGCCACAGCATGAGAGACAGAGGGCTCTCATCATTCTAACGGGACGGGGCGAGGCGTGCTGCAGGCCGCCTGGCGCCACCTAACCCGCGATCTGACCGGTCTGTGATCGGTCACTCGCTGTGACCGGTC
Organism: Oryza officinalis; assembly: GCA_008326285.1. Classification (NCBI taxonomy): domain Eukaryota; kingdom Viridiplantae; phylum Streptophyta; class Magnoliopsida; order Poales; family Poaceae; genus Oryza; species Oryza officinalis. The sequence goes on along the minus strand of BDMV01000001.1, from coordinate 43,828,726 downwards.
ACGGACCGGATGGGCATGCGCCACGTCGCATTAAATGTGGCGTAGTGCGCTCGTCTGAACCGCCATAAATGCGGTTAGGTGAGCTCTGCCATGCTCACCTAACCTGCGCACGTGGCACCAAAACCACAGGGGATCGGGGCGCCCCAACCCTCGGGGCAGAATCGGGAGCGGCCCGACCCCGGGGGGAGACCGGGAGGGCGGCCGCCACGTCACCCTCGGGCCCGACCCCTCCCGGGGAACAGGCCACGTGGATCACCGCGGCCGTCCTTCCCTTTGATCTCGACACCCCCGGTCCCATGTCACCGACAGTAGCCCTCGGCGTTACGCCTGGGTGGCCACACACCGGGAGGGGCACTCAGGCTTGACGCCACCCCTCGGGCCTGGTGACAGGTGGGACCGGCCCCAGAGGCGGGCAGGACTCCAACGGTCGCGAGTCGCGCTCATCGGTGAGGAATGCCAATCGACATTAATGAGCGGTCTCTTTGTAACCGCAACATTACTCGAGGCAGCACGCGGATCGGGACACGTCGGTCCGTTTCGCCTGGGGATGTGATGATGGCGCTTTCTGCGGTAACCGAGCGCGATTAATGCGCACACGATCTGCCCCTCCTCAACCGCCACGGCCGCACGACTGCCGCGTGCACCGTAAGCGGGCGAGTGGGGTTAGTGGAGGTGTGGGCGCGAGAAACGAGGGGGCAAGGTAGTGGGCGGGGGAAACGAGGAGCCGGGCGCAGCATAGGCAAGGGTATAAAAGGCGTCGAGGAAGGGATTCGCTTCCTTCCTCTCGCCACTTTCTCCTTGCCTTTACCATCCGTGCTCTAGCTCTTCGTTTCTCTCGCCTCACTCTCGCCATGCGCGCTCGTTCTCAAGCTCCCCCTCCGCCGGCACCATGACGCGGAGCTCCGCACCGCTTGACGGCAGCGTGCTGCCGCCTTCTCGCATCACCAGCGAGAGGCAGGCTGGGCTGCCGCGCCGATTCATGCCGGAATCTGCCACTCGGGAGGTGGTCATGCTAGGCGAGGGACGCCCGGCGCCGCACTACCCGGGGCGGTCCGTCTTCTTTCTCTCCTTCGCCATGGCGGGTCTGATCCCGCCATTCTCCATATTCTTTATGGACGTTCTGGAGTTCTACGACCTCCAGATGGCGCACCTCACCCCCAACGCGGTGATGACGCTGGTCATCTTCGCACACCTGTGCGAGATGTTCATCGGGGTGCGCCCATCCCTTCGGCTGTTTCGGTGGTTCTTCACCGTGCAGCCGGTATCGCCGCCGACGGTGGTCGGTGGCTGCTATTTTCAGCCACGGGGGCAGGTGCTGAACCGCTACATCCCGTGTGTCCTTCGCAAGAAGTGGGACGACTGGAAGAGCGATTGGTTCTACACCCCCTCCCCGACGAAGCGCGCCTCCGACTCCCGAGCCAGCCCCAGTGCAGGCGCCTAGCTGGCGGGTGACGGTGGATCTGGGGGACGGCTACGACGCCGTCCTGGACCGCCTGGTGGGCCTGCGAAACCAGGGGCTCACGGGAGCCACGGTGTTCGGTGACTACCTCCGCCGCCGGATTGCGCCGCTCCGGCGACGCGCCCGGGACGCCTGGGAGTACACCGGGACCGAGGACCTCCTGAGGACCCACCAGGGGCGCAAGTGGGACTGGGACCCCGAGGACTTCAGGATGGTGGTCCAATGGGTGCTAAACCTTAGCTCCGTGGAATCATCCCTCATCCCTCAAGGGATCCTCCCCCTCTGCTGCGACCCGGAGCGCGCCAACATACTGGCCATCATGCAGGTGGTCGGGGCGTCAGGGGACCAAGCCCCCCGAGGCCATGATGGCGCGGGCAGCAGTCGTAGAGGGGATCAATCTAACCCCGGAGGGGGCCATGCTTCTTGGCCCCGCGACGGGGGCCCGGGAGGCAGCCGCCTTGCCGACGCCAAGGGGAAGAGGAAGCAGGAGGCGACCCCTCCTCCATCTCCTCCCCGAGGGGGCGGGGCGGTGCGCGCCAGCGGCAGGCACCCGGAGGACGCCGCACCGACGCCCCAGCCCGAGGGGGAGCGGAAGAAGAAGCGGCTCCGCAAGATAGGGGAGACCGAGCCATGCAGGGGGAGCCTGATCACGCCCCCAAAGTGGTTGTTCAGCCGGTCACCCCGCAGGTTCGACCCCTCATACGCAGCGGCCACACTCTTATTCCCAAACTCCCAAGGCAAGTCTTTACTTACCTCCTTCTGTTTCTTGTTTTTCTTCTGCCTCAGCGAGATCCCGTCCCGCCCAACGCGCCACTCCAAGGCCGGCCGGCCCGATGCCGGGGGGACGGCGACCGCGGAGGCCCGGAGGCGGGAGGCCGACCTGCAGGAAGCCGCAGGCCGCCTTCGGGAAGCCCAAGAGGCTGCTCGGGAGGCAGCCCGAGTTCGCCAAGCCGAGGAGGCCGCTCGGGAGGCGGCCAAGGTCCGCCGGGCCGAGGAGGCTGCCCGGGAGGCAGAGGCGACGCGCGCGCGTGAGGCACCGGCAACCGAGGCTGCCACCCAGGTCCCCGACCCGACTGTCCCCGACCCGACTGCGCCCGAGGCAGAGGCCGCCACCGAGGCCGCCTGCGACGATGCCGAGGGGGCGCGCCCGGGGCCCGACGCCCCAGGCGGCGCTCCAAACGAGCCGGCCTCGGGAGAGGCCCCCGAGGCCAGCGCACCGATCGGCGAGCCGAGCCGCGCTACGCCACCACCGAGGTGGCCTTCCCCTCTTTCTTCCGTTGCCCCGCTGAGCGCGAAGCCCCTCCTGCAGGCCTTGGCCGCGGCCAACAGCACGGTGCTGGACGGGCTAAGCGCCCAGATGGAGGCTCTACAGGCGGAGCGGCCGGAGATCGACGTGGCGTGGGCGCGCATCGAGGAGGGGCGGCGCTCTGTGGAGGCCATGGTGGAGGCCGGCCGTAAGGCGCACAACCTGCACACCTCGCAGCTCGAGGCTCGTCGCAGGAGCCTGGCGGAAATCGCCCGGGAGGTGGAGGAGGAGCGGGAGGCTGCCCATATCGCCACCGCCGTGCTCGACGGGGCGCGGGACGACCTCCGCCTCCAATACGGGAGCCGGGTGGCGGAGCTGGAGGAGAAGCTCGACGCCGCCCGGGGAGTTCTCGACGCCGCCGCTGCCCGGGAGCGGCGGGCGGCGGAGATCGAGGCGGCGACCCGCCAGCGCGAGGAGGCCCTAGAGGCTCGCGCCATGGCGCTGGAGGAGCGCCTTACCGCGTTCGGGGGGCAGGCCTCCCGCTTGCTGGCATAAGAGGCCGCCGTGCGCCGGCAGGCCGAAGCCCTTGACCTCCGTGCCCGGGAGCTGGAGGAGCGCGCCCGCGCCCTGGACGCGAAGGAGGCGACGCTGGCGGCGCACGAGGCCGCCTCCACCGAGGAGGAGTCCGCACTCTGCCTCCGCGAAGACGCGCTCGCCGAGCGGGGGCGAGCCCTCGAGGAGGCCGAGGCTGCGGCGCAGCGGCAGGCGGACAGCTTGCTCCTCCGCGAGGCGGCGCGGGAGGAGCAGGCGCGCCATAATCTGGAAAGCACCCGCGCCGAGAGGGACGCAGTGAACCAGCGGGCCTCTGAACTCGAGGCGCGGGCGAAGGAGCTGGACGCGCAAGCGCGCAGCGGCGGGGCGGCCGCGGGCCACAGCGATCTAGCTGCCCGCCTCACAGCCGCCGAGCACACCATCGCCGAGCTGCAAGGCGCCCTGGACTCGTCCGCCGGGGAGGTTGAGGCCCTCCGGCTGGCGAACGAGGTGGGGCCCGGCATGCTTCGGGATGCCGTCTCCCGCCTCGACCGCGCTGGGTGTCAGGCGGGTATCTGGAGCGGGCGGTACGCAAAGTACGCCGCCAACTAGGGGGGCCTCGCCCTGCGCCTCTCGGAGATGGTCGGGGACCTTGAGAGGCTCCCTTAGGAGATCGAGGAGACGATCAAGTCTTCCTCAAGGGACCTCGCCCGGGGGGCGGTGGAGCTCGTGCTGGCGAGCTACCAAGCCCGGGACCCCGACTTCTCCCCGTGGATGGCGCTAGAAGAGTTCCCTCCCGGGACTGAGGACGGCGCGCGCGCGCAAGTCCGGGACGCCGCCGACCAAATCGTCCACGGCTTCGAGGGGACGGCCCCTCGGCTCGCTTTCGCCCTCGACTCCGACAAGGAGGAGGGCGGCGACGATGGCGCAGGCGACGACAGCGACGGCGAGGCCGACGACCCGGGCACGTCGGAGTGAGCCCCCGGGCCCCCGCGTATCTTAATAATTTTTCCTTCATCTTCTGAGGCCTTCGAGCCAATGCTTGTACAGACTGGCTTTATTTTACCTGCGATCAAATAAGATTTTAATCTCTATGTCAGTTATGTTTGCTATATGCACATGATAAGGATGGTCTGTGTCGCGATCCTTCTGCATCTTGGCTTGAGCGAGGGCTTGTGCTCGGGCCCCAGCCTCAAGCGGCGCGGGTCGGAGCTAGTGCCTGGGGAGATCCGCATGTCGAGACTGACCAGGCCGGGAGCGCGGTGACCAAGGGTTATGGGGACCCGATTGTGGGCCATTGTCGATTCCCCCCCGGAGTTCACCGCACCCCGGGGCACGACTCTGTTCTGGACCCCGTTTGGCAATTTTAGACGACCCGGGCTGCCGAGGGCAATGTCGAGCACGAGCAGACTGACTCAAGTCAAGACTTTTCAAAAGGAAACGATAACACTAACGTGGTCCTTAGGAAATTGAAAATGCTTGTTATTGAAATGCTGGGTAATAAATTAAATAAGTATGTGCACGTGGGAGCCCCCGGCCAACCCTGCGTACCCGAGGGGGGCGCGGGGTTGGCCTGAGTCCGAGGTACGACACCTGTCCCCTTTATGGGTAGAAGCGGCGAGGATGCTCGATGTTCCACGGGTTAGGCAGCTCTGTGCCGTCGCCCGTGGCCAATCGAACCGAGCCCGGCCGGGGGACGCCGATCACTCGATACGGACCCTCCCACATTGGTGAGAGTTTGCTCAGTCCAGCACGCGTTTGGACGCGGCGTAGGACAAGATCGTTGATGCAGAGTGATCGGGCCCCGACATGGCGCTGATGGTAGCGCCGCAGGCTTTGCTGGTAGCGCGCGGCTCGGAGGGCCGCGCGCCGCCTTCGCTCTTCCAGGTAGTCGAGGTCGTCTCGGCGAAGCTGATCTTGATCAGCCTCGCAATACATGGTGGCTCGAGGGGACCTCAGGGTGAGCTCGGATGGGAGGACCGCCTCCGCGCCGTAGACGAGGAAGAAAGGCGTTTCCCCAGTCGCTCGGCTTGGAGTGGTTCGGTTCGCCCAGAGCACCGCCGGCAGCTCCTCGATCCACAAGTCGCCGTGCTTCTTGAGGATGTTGAAGGTCTTGGTCTGGAGGCCCTTGAGGATTTCCGCATTGGCGCGCTCCACTTGGCCGTTGCTTTTGGGGTGGGCGGGTGAGGCGAAACAGAGCTTAATGCCCATGTCTTCGCAGTAGTCGCCGAAGAGCTCACTAGTGAACTGGGTGTTGTTGTCCGTAATGATACGGTTAGGAACCCCGAACCGAGCAGTGATGCCCCTGATGAATTTTAGCGCCGAGTGCTTGTCGATCTTGATGACCGGATAAGCCTCGGGCCACTTAGTGAACTTGTCGATTGCGACATACAGATACTCGAACCCGCCCGGGGCCTTTCTGAAGGGACCCAGGATGTCCAGCCTCCAGACAGCAAATGGCCAAGAAAGAGGTATGGTCTGCAGGGTCTGAGCCGGCTGATGCGTTTGCTTGGCGTGAAACTGGCACGCCCTGCATCGTCGGATCAGGTCAACTGCATCGTGGAGCGCCGTCGGCTAATAGAAACCCTGGCGAAAGGCCTTGCCAACCAAGGTGCGCGAGGCGGAGTGGGCCCCGCACTCGCCTTCATGGACATCAACAAGAAGCTCGACGCCCTGTTCCCGAGGAATGCACTTCAGGAGGACTCCGTTGGTTCCGCGCCGGTAGAGGGTCCCTTCCACCAGCACGTAGCGTTTGGAGATGCGATGGACGCGTTCACTCCCTTCGCGGTCCTCGGGTAGAGTCTGATCTGTGAGGAACGCCTGGATCTCAGCCATCCAAGCGATCAATCTTGGGGGGGCCGGGGTCGGCCCCCCAGGTCCAGAGGCCTGGACTCCGACGGGCCTCGGGGGCCGCTCAGGTGCGTCCGTCTCCCCTAGGGGGTCGAGCCGCACCGACGGCTGGGCCAGCCTTTCTTCAAAGGCGCCCGGTGGGGTCGGGGCTCGCGATGAAGCAAGCCTTGAGAGTTCGTCGGCGACCGCGTTATCCCATCTGGGCACGTGCCAAAGTTCTATCTCGTCGAAATGGCGCTCCATACGCCGCACCTCGCGGACGTAGGCGTCTATCTGTGGGTCAGAGCACTGGTACTCATTGGAGACCTGATTAATGACCAACTGGGAGTCGCCTAGAACCAGGAGGCGGCGGATCCCCATTCCGGCCGCCACTCTGAGTCCCGCAAGGAGACCCTCGTACTCCGCCATATTGTTGGTTGCCCGGAAATCTAGGCGAACCAGATATCTGAGGACGTCTCCGCTCGGCAAGGTCAAGGTGACCCCCGCACCAGCGCCCTGAAGGGCCAGGGAGCCGTCGAACTGCATCACCCAGTAGGTGGCGTGAGGCAGCTGCGAGGGCCTCGTGTTGGCCTCGAGGACGGAGACGGGCTCGGGAGCCGGGGTCCATTCCACCACAAAGTCGGCGAGGGCCTGGCTCTTGATCGTGTGGCATGGCTCAAAGCGCAAGTCGAACTCGGAGAGTTCGATTGCCCATTTTACCACCCGTCCCGTACCCTCTCGGTTGCGCAAGATCTGGCCGAGTGGGTAGGACGTGACCACCGTGACCCGATGCACCTGGAAATAATGGCGCAGCTTCCTCGAGGCCATCAGAATCGCATAGAGCATCTTCTGGGCCTGAGGGTACTGGGTCTTGGCGTCCCACAACGCCTCACTAACGAAGTAGACAGGCCGCTGCACCTTTCGGCGGGGCCTGTCCTCTTCGTTGGGGGCACCGTTCCCGGGGCGCTCATCGTCCGAGGGGCCTTGCCGGGCCCACTCGGCTTCTGTGCCGACGACCTCGGGGTCGGAGGGCGTCGGGCGCAGCCTTCCCGCAGTGGCCCGAGGGCCTTCCTGGGGGTCGGGGGCGTCCGGCGCCGTCGGATAAGCGGGCAGAGGGCCACATCCGGTTGTCAGGGGCCTTAGGCTGCCGTCCGGCTCGGGGGCCTCTCCTCCCTTCTCTCTCCCGGGTCGGGTCGACACAGGGTGGGGGCGCGGGGGCCGAGGGCTGTCCTCGTCGCGCTCCACAACCAACGCCGCGCTAACTACCTACGGAGTTGCCGCCAAGTAGAGTAGCAATGGCTCATCTGGCTCCGGGACGACCAGGATCGAGGGGGGGAGCTGTGGTACGCCTTCAACTGGGTGAGGGCCCGCTCAGCCTCCTTCGTCCAGGTAAACGGCCCGGAGCGCTTAAGGAGCTTAAATAGGGGCAGCGCCTTCTCTCCCAGCCTCGATATGAATCGGCTTAAGGCAGCCATACATCCGGTGACGCATTGCACGTCCTTAAGCTTGCTGGGGGGCGCATCCGCTCTATAGCTCGTATCTTCTTGGGGTTGGCCTTAATGCCTCGGGCAGAGATCAAGAACCCGAGAAGCTTGCCCGCAGGCACACCGAACACGCACTTTTCGGGGTTCAGCTTTATGCGGGCGAAGCGGAGAATTTCAAAAGTCTCCGCTAAATCTGAGAGCAAGGTCTCTTGGTTGCGCGTTTTCACAACCAAGTCATCGACATAGGCCTCAACATTGCGTTCTATCTGACTACCCAAAGAAATACGAGTAGTACGCTGAAAAGTAGGACCTGCATTCTTTAACCCGAAGGGCATGGTTGTATAACAATAAGTTCTTACAGGGGTAATGAATGCAGTTTTTTCCTCATCCTCCCTAGCCATGCGAATCTGATGATATCCTGAGTATGCATCTAGAAAGCACAAAAGGTCGCACCCCGCGGTGGAGTCGACGATTTGATCTATGCGTGGCAGGGGATAAGGGTCCTTAGGACATGCCTTGTTGAGGTCGGTGTAGTCGATGCACATCCGAAGCTTGCCGTTCGCCTTGGGAACGACGACCGGGTTCGCGAGCCACTCCAGATGTATGACCTCACGGATGAATCCGGCCTCCAGAAGCCACGCCACTTCCTCGCGGATGAAGGCTTGGCGTTCCGGGGCCTGCCTCCGCACCTTCTGCCAGACGGGCCTTGCGTCCGTCCGCACGACGAGACGGTGCTCAATCACCTCCCTAGGGACCCCAGGCATGTCCGTCGGTCTCCAAGCGAAGACGTCGGCGTTTGCCCGCAGGAAGGAGACGAGCGCGTCTTCCTATTTGTCGTCCAAGAGACCACCGATCCGGGTGGTCTTGGACGGGCCGTCGCCCAGGGTGACCTCCTTCACCGGGACCTCGTCGCCTGAGGCCATCCGCTGCCTCGGGGCGGTCGAGGTGGAGACGCCGAGCCTCTCGTCGCCGCCCGTGGGCTTGGATACCGCGGCGAGGCGGTCCGCGCGCTGCTCCATACAAGCGAGCGCGACTTTGAGGTCGCCGTGGACGGTGATGGGGCCACTGGGGCCCAGCATCTTCATCTGGAGATAGGCATAGTGGGTAGCCGCCATGAACTTCACCAATGCGGGCCTTCCCAGGACTGCGTTGTAGGGCAGACTGAGGTCCGCCACATCGAAGTCCACCCGCTCGGTGCGGAAGTTGGCGGGACCACCGAAGGTGACCGGGAGCTCGATGTGACCCAACGGCCAGGTGTGCCCCGGCGTCACGCCGATGATCGGCTGGGACGGCCGGAGCTCCATCCCCGGGGCCTTGATAGCATCAAAGGCCGCGGGGGAAAGGATGTTGAGGGCCGCGCCCCCGTCTATTAGGACGCGCCCCAACTTCACATTACAGACGGTGGGGGAAACCACCATCGCGATCTGCCCTCCCCGGGCAACGCATGGCGGGTGGTCGGTCTGGTCAAAGATGAGGGCGACCTCCAACCAACGCGCCCGCCGCGTCGCCTCATGGGTAGGGGCCGCGACCAGAAGCTCTCGCTTCATGGCCTTGAGGCTCCGGCGAGAATCCCAGATCATCGTCGCCATCGTCGATGTCCTCGGCGGGGGCCTTCTGCCTGGCCTCACTTCGCCGGTTGCCGGTGGGAGTCGCTGGGGCCTTGCCCTCACGGCGCTCCTGCCTCCTCTCCTCCTCCCACTTCCTCGTCTGCTTGGCCAAGCTTTTGACCGCGCGGCAGTCTGCGAGGTCGTGGAGAGAGGTGTTGTGCACGGTGCACCATCTGCCGGCCGGGCGCTTCCTGCCGGGAGTGCCAGCCTCCTTCTTTTTGTCGCCCGCGGGCCTCCCCTTTTGGGGGGGCCGCGAAGCGCCCTCGATGGCGAGGACGTGACCCTCGTCGTCGGAACGGGCCGACCTCTTCTTCCTCCTCCTATCCCGCCACCCTGAACGAGCAGCGGACTCGGGGGCAGTCGGAGCTGCCACTCCAGAGCCGGAGGAGTTCCAAGTCAAGGCCTCCTCCTTGCGAGCCACACGGTCCGCGAGCTCGAAAAGCTGCGCGGTGGTCTGGGGCTCCTTGGAGGCGATCTTTTCGAGCATGCGGTTATGCCGCACGCCCCCCCTGAATGCGTAGATCACCGCATGTGCAGGGATGTATGGTATGGTATTACGGACTTGACAGAACCGCTGGATGTACGAGCGGAGAGACTCATCGTCCCTCCGCTGTACCGCGTGCAAGTCCGCCTCTTCGCCTGGGCGCGGGTATGTGCCCTGGAAGTTCGCGGTAAACTGCTGGCACAAATCCTCCCAGGAGTGGACCGACGCGGGTGGCAGGTTCATTAGCCAACCCTGCGCCTGGCCTTTCAGGGCTATGGGAAAGAAGTTCGCCATGACCCTGTCGTCACCCCCCGCGGCTTCTATTCCTGTCGTGTAGATCTGAAGAAACTCAGCGGGGTTGACGCTTCCATCATATTTTTCGGTGATGGTGGGCCGGAACCTCGGGAGCCAACGGACATTCCGAAGGCTCGCCACGAAGGCTCGACAGCCGGCACCGCCAACCGAGGACACGGGGGGCCGGCCCCCGTGACTGGAACAGAGCGGCGCCCCAGAGGAGGAGGCGCCTTCCGTTGCATGGGTGGCGCGACGAGCGTCGCGTCGGCGCTCGATATTGAGCCGGGCGTCTGGCCCCCCATGCATATCTTCTTGAGTCGGAGGCGTTGATGAGGGAACCGCGGACGAACGGCGTCTGTCGGCCTTCGTCCGCCGTGCCCTCCGCCTCGACGACATGGAGCCGGCGGCGGCAGCGCCAGAGGTCCCAGTGGCGGAAGACCGCCTGCCGGTGCCTAGGCGCTGCTGCGCCGTCATGACCAAGTTGGCCACGTCATCCAGCCAACGCTGGGCTGGGGTCTCTGGATCGGGGACGACGGGCGGGTGACGCAAGAGCGCGCCCGCAGCCTGGAGCGCGCCCTGGGACGTGCTGCCATCGCCGTAGGTGAGGCGACGACGCACTCTGCCTCGCCGTCCTCCTCCATCGCCTGCGAGCGGCGAGGTCGCGGATCCCTCGACCTCCTCAAGCGCCTTCCCCCGCCCAAGATTCCGGCGGGAGGGGGACGACAGGGTGCGAGCCCGATGACGCGGGTTCTGCTCCCCGCCATCACTACTGGCGCTCAAAGAAGGGCTGTACGCCACTGCCTCTTCAGCCATAGGGTTGACCTGGCGAAGCTTGGCGCACACGAAAGGAGATGGGGGCTCAGAAAAACACACGCGCGCGCCCCCTACCTAGGGCGCCAGATGACGGAGCGTGAAACTCCTCACCGGGAGACCGTGCAGGTCCCCCTTTGCCGGTTCGGCCGGGGGCGCAAGGTGAGGTTCTTAGCCCCTGATCTGAGGGATCTCAGCGAGAAAGAACGCGTGGACACAGGCGGTTTAGACAGGTTCGGGCCACTGAGAAGCGTAATACCCTACTCCTGTGTTCTGGTAGATCTGTGAATGTAAAGGGATCCAGAGAGAGTTCAGCCTCTAGACTAAATCAGCCAGAGTCCGATCCCCTCTCTCCTAGGCCTGGGCCTCCTTTTATATGGCAAGGGGCTACCACATGGGCCACGAGCTGCCTAAGAAAGAAAACATTCTTTTACAATTAGGGCTATCCTACTGCCGGAAGCTGCCTCTGACAGACGCCACAGCACGCCTCTGCTCAGCCAGCCGACCCATCCAGGGGACGCCCGTTTCAACCTTCATTAAATGGCAGGCGACTTTCTCGCCTCGCCTGCGCCGGAATCTGGAAAGCATCTGACCGGGACTGACATACTAACTCCGGGAGTTGGCACGCCAGCTCCGGCTGAGAGACGAGAGACAGAGGGCTCTCATCATTCTGACGGGATGGGGCGAGGCGTGCTGCAGGCCGCCTGGCGCCACCTAACCCGCAATCTGACCGGTCTGTGATCGGTCACTCGCTGTGACCGGTCACGGACCGGATGGGCATGCGTCACGCCGCATTAAATGTGGCGTAGTGCGCTCATCTGAACCGTCATAAATGCGGTTAGGTGAGTTCTGCCATGCTCACCTAACCTGCGCACGTGGCACCAAAACCACAGGGGGTTGGGGCGCCCCAGCCCTCGGGGCAGAATCGGGAGCGGCCCGACCCTGGGGGGAAACCGGGAGGGCGGCCGCCACATCACCCTCGGACCCGACCCCTCCGAGGGAACGGGCCACGTGGATCACCGCGGCCACCCTTCCCTTTGATCTCGACACCCCCGGTCCCATGTCACCAACAAATAGGATCAATTTTGACCATAAACCAAGCCAGCCCTATATATTCAAAGATATAATCAAGGGAGTATGAGACTAAGTAAACACCACTTTGCTAATGAAAGTGGTTATGTGGAGAGACAACAGCAAGGAGCAGGAGAGAAGGAATTAGGGTGAAGACTTCCTTAATTAGGATAGGTCAGAGAAGAAGATATGGGTATTTTTGTCTTTCTTTTCATAGTGACAAAGTCTTTAATTTGACTTACAGTCACATATATAACAGTTACAAATAGAGAGGTTGGGCAAACACAAAGCACAAAACAGATCATTGCTGCAAAACAGGTAATAAGCACATGCACTCAGCAGTCAGATGGCCACGAACCACTGGTTTCCTGTTCTTGCGAGGCTGGAAAATCAGGGGTAGAAGATGAATGTACAAGTAGCAACAGACCAACAGCATCCACTGATCCACTGCGCATGCAATTCCTATAAAATGCTCCATTCGTTTTATATTATAAATCGTGCTAACTTTTTTTAAGTTAATTTTTTAAGTTTAATTAAGTTTATAGAAAAAATTTAGTAACATTTAAAACACCAAATTAATTTTATTAAATCTAACCTTAAATATATTATATTTGTTTTATGTCGAAAACGTTACTGTATTATTCTATAAATTTATACTTAAAAAAATTAATTTAATTAAAAAAAATTAAAACGATTTATATATAAAACGAAAGAAGTATATAGTTTCGCTCAATTATTCGGGAGGTCAAGTGACCCCTTGAACGTGCAAACTGATCCCCACCCGTTGCCAAATGCCAATTCAGGAATTCAAGGTGACCCATGCAAACTACGCGCCAAACCGCCAACGCGACGTGATCCGATCGGGCAAATCACGGCTCCGCGCCTCCGGACGTTATCCGGTCAACGAACGCCTGGACGCCGCGGTCCGACGAGCCGCCGTCGCCCACGGCGGCGCGCGCCTTCTCCCCCAGGGTCGCCGCGCGCGCCGCCATCGCCTCCGCCTCCGGCCCGGCCGTGACCTCCTCGACGGACACGCGGAGCGCTTCCCTCGTCAGCGGCGGCGTCGGGGCGCGGACGCCCACCCGGTAGACGTCGACGACGAACCGCGTGTTGATGCGCTGGTCCGACCACCTCGGGGAGGCGACCATCGGCACGCCCGCGGTGAGCGCCTCGGCGGTGGAGTTCCACCCGCAGTGCGTCACGAAGCAGCCCACGGCGGCGTGCGCGAGCACGCTTCGCTGCTCGCACCACGGCACCACCTTGCCCCGGTCGCCGCCGCAGGCGGCCGCCACCACGGCGTTGAGGGCCCCCTCAGGGAGGAGCGCGCGGTTGCCGTCGCGCAGCACCCACAGGAACGGGCGGCCCGTGCTGGCAAGCCCCTCCGCTATCTCGACCACCTCGTCTTGGCCGATGTCCACGAGGCTCCCGAAAGCCACGAACACCACCGACCTCCGCGGCTGCGCGTCCAGCCACGCGGTGCAACCGTCGACGTCGTCGGCGGCGGCCGTGGATGAGCCGTCGACGCTGCCATCGTCTGGCTCGACGAGTGGACCGACCGGTATAAGCGGTATATGCTTGCGAAGCCCCGCCACGGCCTCGTGCTCGAGCTCGTCGAACGTGTTCACGAAAACCCATGGCGCCTTCTCGGTCATGCTGCTGAGATCCTCGACGAGCATCTGGCGCCACATTTCCTGGCCGCAAGTGTAAATCAGGAGTGGCCGTAGCTCGTCCATGTCCAGCTCCGGGAGCCCCGGGATGGTCACGGGGCCGGAAGAGTCAGCCTCGTCGCCGGACGGGAAGGCCGCGAGCGAGTACACGTAGTGGTAGTACACGGACAGGACGGCGCACGACTGGATCCACAGTATGGCGCACGGGAGTCCCACGTCGCCGGCGACGCGGACCGCCCATGAGACGAACGCGTTGGCCACGACGCACGCCACCGGCCGCCCGGCCTCGGCCTCCCGGCGAATGAGCTCCTCGAGCGCCGCCGGCCCGGCGGCCTCGACGTGGCGAGCCATGTCCCCAGGGACGCGGAGCCGTGGGTCGTCGGGCTCCCACATCCCTCCACCGCGGAGGCGCTCGACGTGGACACCGTCGCCGTCGCCGTCGTCGTCGTCGAAGAAGCGGATGCCGTCGCGGAGAGCCGTAGTGAAAGTGACGCGAAGGCCCTTGGCGGCGAGGCGGCGGCCGAGGCGCAGGAGCGGGTTGACGTGGCTCTGGAAAGAGCTGGAGACGAGTAGCACGTGCGGCTGAGCCTTCGCCGGCACCATGCCCGTGGCCGCGGCGGCGGCTGATTCTTGGCTCATTTCGCTGGCCGCACGCGACTGCACGGCAGTAGCGCGGCTGTCAACAACTCCCGTGTATATCGGATAAAGGAGGGGAGCCGCTTTTCTCCGAGATGAGACAACAAAAACAAACAAACTCCACTCCAGCTCGGCGTCGCTGTGTCTGCTCCTGGAACTGTCGGTATCATGGCGGAGGCATCACAATATCTTATATCTTCTCATTTTTTTATATCATCTAAATAATTATTAAAAAATTAAAAAATTAACAAGATAGATTAATACGAGACATCACTTCACAAGCATACATGTTCAAATTTAACTTTTACAAATTGTAACAAAAATAACAAATATAACTGCCGATATACGTTAACTATTTTTAGTTTAATTTATTTTTTTTAATTTGTAGAAGTGGAATGATATATTTTATATTAATTTTTGTTATTAATTTTTTTAACAAAATTGATGATTATTTTATATTTTATATATCATCTATGTTGTGGAGGGATCAAAATCTATCTGTAGGAAATCCTCAAACGCCCATCGGTTCGGCTTGCTGAGCTGGGAACGCTATGGCGGCTAACTGGTCTGATGATTGAATAAATCACCCAAATTAAACAAGAGTTTTTACGAGATTCCGTGAGAAGAGCAGAGCCATGGGAAGCTATCAAGCGTCAGGACAGGCCGGATACACGCGACGAAATGGTCGCGACGATCTTGCAATAAACATAGTTAAGTCAGGGAACCACGTGGCTGGCCCGACCGGGATGAGCTCTGCAGCATAGTGCGTTAGCATCTCCCACACACAAATGGACATACCACCAGCACAGACTTTGCCTGAACGGTGAATTGTGTGATGGAGGTTGCTGGAATGGTGAATTGGTGGAGGCAGAGAGTAGTAATCACATTAGAAAGTGGGTTTTTATCCGCACCCATTTCACGCATATATATATATATCTATATATATATATATATATATATAAAATAAAAAAGAGTAATGATGGTGGTTCTGGCCCTATCTCATCGTCAATTCTCAACTTTTTTTTAAGAGAAAAAAGAACAGTCACATATATCAACTAATCTCATTAACTCTTTTTTTTAAAAATAAAAAGGAACCGCGTGAGAGCAAAGAGTTCATATGTCAAAAACAAATATGTATAACAATTAAGAGATGTAATAATGGATTAATGATAATCTTTTTTAATTAAAATTTTGTTGTAACACACGGGCAATATGCTAGTCAACTAAAAATCATCAAAATCTTCTTTAAAAATGGTAAGATATATCATCATGTAATATTTCACTATATAAATATACAAGTTAAAATTTTGACTTATATAAATATAAACAAAATTAACAAAATATGACGATAAAAAATATGTTCTATTCCTTCATTCTCTAGTTGAGACTTGAGACTTGAGACGAATGGACTCATGCCGTTGGTGTGAATCACGGAGTTCTCCTCCCAATTACTTGCATGCAATTGATAAGGCTAAATAAGTGTAAAGCGACATCTCATCGCATAATCCGATTAACTAGTTGGGGTTCCAACTTAGCACTAAGCCCAACTTAACCCAAGTACACGACTACAAAGGAAAAAGTACCCATGACATAAGGTTCCTGGTGTTGTTATTGAATTATAAAATCATCCCTGAATCAAAAAATAAGATATATGACATCTCTTTAACTTACAAAATGAAATCACTCTAAATCTTTAAACGGTTTTATTCAACATAACAGCTGAATCTACGTGGGATTTGCGTGGGCCTCACATATCAACGACTATTTCACCTCCTCTTTCCACCTCTCTTTCTCTCTCCCCAGTCCTTTCCTTCTTGGTGACCGACAGCGGGGGAGGAGCGCGGCCGGCGATGGATGCGGAGAATCGAAGGCGCGCGACGCGGCAGCGGTGTTCGCTGGCGAAGACGGACGGCTGGCGGCGGAGAGGAGCTAGGCGCCGGCAGCGGAAGCGTCGCCGAGCTCGACCAGTCGTCCCTATCTTCTTAGCGACGGTCGACGGGAGAAGGGCCAGCGTGGCAAGTGCGGTCGACGGCCGGCGAGGGAGGAGTGCGGCGTGGCTCCCAGCCGCTCCTACGCCCGTGAGCTCATCGAGGTCGAATGCGCCCTCGAGCTCAATGTCGTCGTCGAGCTCCCAATTCACTCGCGCAAGGGAGGACGAGGACAACATCGGACCACAGGGCCTCCCGGGCCCTGGCTTCCTCCGCCGTCCTCATCCGCTCTAGCGCTCCTCCTCCATCGGCATTCTCCACCAATCGGTCGATCTCAGTGACACCACCGCCGCTGACGCCCAGCTCGTCTCTGCCGGCCGTCGCTCTTCCACAATGCCGTCGTCGCCGCCGCGCAGCCTGGGTTGCTCCTCCCCACCCCCGATCTAGAGACGTGTTGGTCCCAGGAGCCTGTCGTCTCCGATGTTGGCGGTGGCGACGACGGAGCCGCGTCGACGCGCTACCACTAGCCGGACCCGACCACAGCCACGTTCTTCGATCCAGACCTCTTCCATGGCGCCGTCGACGAGTACGCCCACTCGTTCCAGGAGGCCAACCGTCACGACGACGACGATGGCTTCTTCTTGTTGGAGAAGGAGGAGGAGGATTGCGGTGTCGGCTTTGGCATCGCAAGGACCCGCGGTGCTCCACCGCGCCCCTGCCTACGCCCAACTTCGTCGAGCTCGGTGACATTGCCGCCGCCGCCGACGCCCAGGTCCTCTCCGCCGGCCATTGCTCGTCTTCGCTAGCGAGCGCTGTCGCCGCATCGCGCGCCTTCGGTTCCCCTCGCCCGTCACCGGCCGCCGTGCCGGCCCTTCTCCCCGTCGGCCATAGCCAAGAAGATGGGACAGACGGTCGAGCTCGATGACGCCGCCGATGACGACGCTTAGCTCCTCTCCGCCAGCAAGCACCGCCGCCGCACCACGCGCCTCCAGTTCTCCCCACCCGTCGCCGGTCGTGCTCCTCTCCAGCGGTAGGTCACCAAGAAGAGAAGGACTGGATGAGAGAGGAAGAGATGTGGAGAGAGGAGGAGAAGCAGTCGTTGACATGTGAGGCTTACATGGGTCTCACGCTGACTCAGTTACCATGTCGGACAAAACCGTCTAAGGACCTAGAGTGACTCAGTTTTATAAGTAGATGGATGCCATGTATCTTTTTCGGTTCAAGAACGTTTTTGTAATTCAGCAACAAGATGAGAGATCTCATGTGTACTTTTTGACTATAAATTAGATTTTTTTGTCATGTGTAAAAAAGAATCATCATTATGTCAACAATATTTCAAACAACTGCAACGCCGTCTAACCCTAGTTGAAATATTTTTCTATCCCAAGTGAAACATTAAGATACATTGGTTAAACAATAGAAAACACACAAAATGTATTTGTCTATATATGTATTCTTCCTCTTCTGCAGTAGCCGGAGCTCTAGCTTCTCCTTCCCATTCTGACCACCCAATGGTGACAAAAACGACAAGTCTAGCTATTCACTCCCCCCTCGGAGTAGAACGACACGACGACACATGAGCTCTAGCGAGCGATGCAGTAGCTGGTAGCGACCAGCCACCTCGATGCCATGGATTCGTCCCCAAGCCATGGCAAGTGAAAGCGGCATCCTCCTCAAATGTCGGCCTCTTGAGAGCAGCAGCGAGGCGCACCCTTCGACAGCGCTCGAGGCCTCCTCGAGCACAGAGGCAAGGCGCCATGAGTACGAAGTTGTGGGGGTGGAGTAAGTACGGAAGGTAGAACGAGTGGGAAAGAGGTGCCCGATTTTTCATGACGAATCAGGCAACTAATGGAAGGCATTCTCCAACTTAGCCTTGTATGTCATGTCATCGTGATTCTTATCTACTAAAGAAAATTATCAAGGTCAGATATATGAATGCGGAATTTTTTGACGTGGTTTTATGATATACTACCTCTGTCCCAAAATATGAGTTTTAGAGTAGAACATATGTATTAAGAAAGTTAATGAGATTAAATGAGAGAATGTTGTGATTGGTTGACAAGAGGAGGTAGATAAATAATTTGAATGATGAAAGGTTGTGATTGGTTAAAAAGAGAATGTAGGTAAAAGAAATTGTTATATTTTGAGACAATTTTAGAAGACTAGAACTTATTATATTTTGGGACGGAGAAAACATCATTTTTGGATGGAATACCTCAGAGTTGAGCATCCACAAAACAAAAGAACATAGTATTTCACCTTGCCCCATTTACACTTTTCACCGTGCCGGTGGAAGAGCCAGCCAGCCAAAATTGATAATATCATTAGTGATGAAGTGCCAGTAACAACTACTACTAACAAGCCACCCCTTCCTTCCTCTCCACTCCGACAGCTGAGAGGTAATGCTTCATGATAAGGGGTGAATGTCGAGCTGGCTCGGGTTAAAAGGCTAGCTCGGCTAGGCTAACTTACCACTCGAGCTAACTCGTTTAGCTCGCGAGCCAATACATCCAACGAAATAACTTGCAACGCAAATACAGATTGTACAACCAAATATCCAGTTCAAGTATGCAAATATGCAATTGTATCTAAGTATCAAACCAAACAAATCACATGCTCAAATGTCAAACAAATGCATCACCATTCATGGCAGCTGCACCTTGAACAAATCACAAGCTCGCTGTTGGTGGTGACGTACAAAGGTGAGCATAACCACATGCACCTGTCGCCCCACGTCGACGAGCTCCATGCAGCGGCGGAGACCGGCGGCTCGTTGCCGTGCTCCATCTCCATCAACTCCTCCGGCATGACCATCACGGTCGACCTCACCAACAAGCAACAACTAGGAGCTGTGCAGATGGTCGAGGCGGCCGAGGGGGCGGCGCATCCGCCGTCGTCGCCGGACCTCAAGGAGGTGTGCTGGGGAGTTGCGTCGCCGGAGTTCCAGAGCGCAATGGCCTGCACCAGGTGGGTGTCGCGGCGTGGGGCAGCTGGGGCCTGGCTGCCTAGGCCATGGAGCGACGGCGACGCCGTCCGCTGGAATACTTGCCGCGGGATGGAGGAAGCGCCACGCGAGGCGCAGTGGCAAGGCGATCTGGCGTGCGGCAGATGGCGGATCGATCTGGATTGGGATGAGGGAAAGGTGAGAGAGAGAGAGATCTTGGAATAAGTTTCACTTGCAATCTTTTAAAGTAAGTTGAGTTTAATTAACATCCTTTATTTCAAATATTAGAAATCTTTATTTTTAAATTTTATAAAACCATATAAATCCCATGGCAATATATATCCTATTTTTCTCTATTTTCGTTTAAGTGGCAGATGTCCCAGCCCACTCGTCAGCATGCTGAGTCACCTGGCTGAGCACCGTCGTGGCCACTCGCAACGCCACTGACGTCGTCCTCCACCCCATGACCGTCGTGACGGCCGTCACCTCTGGCGACACATCCCCTCCGGCGTCCCCGTTCTCCGCCGCTTCTAGCACGGGCCCACGCTGGTAGTCGAGCCGGGCAGCCTTGACGTTGCCAATTCATAGAGGCGATGTAGCGACGGGCGTGGCCGGTGGCTTCAACGCTTCCTTCCTTGTGCTTCTCCATTTATCTATATACACTGTGCAGTAGCTCCCATACCAATCCAAATCGATTTGTCACTCAGTCACAGAATCCGAACCAACCCACCCCAAGCGCAATGCTAATCCAAAACCGATCCAAACCATAAACAAAAAAAATGGGTTCAACCCATTCTCACACCAAAAGGAAAGCTAGCAGCAGCTGCTCGCTGGTGGCCTGGTGTTCTCTAGTCTCTGTTTGATGATCGTTGTTGGCCTATCTGCCCAGCTCGATGGCACCGGCTCTGAGCACGATAAACACCACCAACTCAATGGCACATGCCACTACTACAGAAAGGGGCTTTTTGGACGAGACCCCCAACAGTTTCCAGGCGGGCCATAAGTGACCGCATATGGAAAAACCGGTCCCGAGGGGGCCGGCTGTTGAACCGCACGCGATAATGAGTTATCCCGTGCGGTTAGCTTAAGCCGACCGCACGAGATAACTCATTATCGCGTGCGGCTTCCTTAAGCCGACCGCACGAGATAATATTATCCCGTGCGGTCCGCTTAAGGACCCGCACGGGATAATGCTTATCCCGTGCGGTTCGTTAGGTCAACCGCACGCGATGATGCACTGTAAAACAGCTCCCACCCCCGACAGTGGCACTTTGAACTTGGTGTTTCTCTCTCCAAAAAAATGCAATTGTAGGAGAGAAGGTTTTCAACTTGTATTCTTCAATTGGAATCAATACAAAAGGTACCATGCTTGATCTCCTATTTCATTTGCTTCCACTTTTAAAAGTTTTTATTGGTTTAATGTGAAGATATTTGAATTTATTTTAACTCGGTTTCTCTCTCAAAAAATAGTCATTTTCTTTTGGTGGGAGATTCTAGAGTTAAAATCTTCGATTGAAATCAATATAAAAGGTAATGTGTTCGATCATCTCCTTCATTTGCTTCCGTTTTTGTAAAATTTTATTGGTTGAATGCGAAGATATCTAAACTTGTGCGAATTGGTACTTTGTGCTATATATGTATGTAATTTGTAGGTCAAATATTTTATTTTTTTGATTGAATCATTTTTTGGTAGCTAATATTGTCTCCGTATTATTATTTGTTGTGAATGAGATTTTAGTTAAAATGTATGAATTAAGTTTAATTTGTTTATTTAGAAAACACCGGCAATATAATATTAATTAATGCTGTGAATTTTTTAGATGGATCGGACATGGATGTATGAGACACGGAGAACTCATCCGGTGTTCATGAGAGAAGTATCAACATTTATTGACAAGGCTAAGACACACGCTTTGAGAGAGAGTAGGAAGGATATTTTTTGTCCACGCGTGAATTGCAAGAATCAGAAGATGTGGAAAGATCCGGATGTAATCCTGGGACACATAATTCAACGTGGATTTGTGGAGAAATATACAGTTTGGATTTATCACGGGGAAGTCGCCCCTCCTGTAGAGATTGGTGATATTTGGTTCGATCAGGCAGAGGATTTTATAATTGATGACATGTCTCGTCAAATGACTGGTGATTTTGGCGGCACTGGTTTTGACGCCGCAGAGGTTGATATTGATCTTGATCTTGAGGATATGTTGCGGCACGCTGAACCAGAGGTCCTAACAGAGAAAGCAAAAGATTTAAATAATTGGGAGGCGTTGCAAAAATCAACGAAAGATCTTTTGTACGATCAATCAAAGGGATGTGACATGCAGTATACAGTGTTGCGGTCGGTGCTAGAACTTCTTAGATTGAAGGCCAGGCACGGCTGGTCTGATACTAGTTTTAATGACTTGATGGGTCTCCTTAGAGCTATACTTCCTAAGCCTAACTTGTTGCCAGCTAACACCTACCAAGCCAAGAAACTCATATGTCCATTATCACTTGGTGTGGAAAAGATCCATGCATGTATTAATCACTGTGTACTTTATCGCAATGAATACGCTGACTTGGACAAGTGTCCAACTTGTGGGACGAGTAGGTACAAAAAGGATAACAGTGCCACCGACAGTGCTGTTGCCGAACCAAATACATTGGTTGAGCCAGGAAAAAAAATTCCGGCCATGGTGATGTGGTACTTGCCAGTGAAAGATCGCATGAAGCGATTGTTCTCGAACCCCGCCGACGCCGAGTTGATGAGATGGCATCAAGAGGGTCGGAAAACAGATGGTATGATTCGACACCCCGCTGATGCTCGACAATGGAGAAACTTTGATTCGAAGCATCCAGAATTTGCAAATGATCCGAGAAATGTAAGGTTTGCGTTGAGCACGGATGGAATGAATCCGTTTGGTGACCTAAGCAGCTCGCACAGCACTTGGCCTGTTCTGCTCACCATGTATAACCTTCCAACATGGTTATGTCAGAAGCGAAAGTATATTTTGTTGACTATCCTTATACAAGGGCCAAAACAGCCTGGCATCGATCTAGACGTGTTTCTTGAACCTTTGATGGAGGATATGCAAGAAATGTGGGAAGAGGGTGTACGATTGTTTGATGCGTACCGACAGGAGCATTTTACTCTGTGTGCTATCATATTCGTGACTATAAACGATCTACCAGCAAATTTTTCTCTCTCAGGACAGATTAAAGGAAAGACTGGATGTCTTATATGCCTGGACAACACATCGTACATATACCTGACCTCGTCAAAAAAGTTAGTTTACATGCGTCATCGTCGTTTCTTACCACAAAAGCATAGGTATCGTGCGATGGCTACCTTTTTTGACAAAACTGTTGAGGAAGGTACTGCCCCCGAAGCAAAGGATGGTTCCACGGTGTTTAAGCTGACAAAAAACATAAAGGTCGTGTTCGGCAAGGGAAAGACAGCTTTAGGCAAGAGGAAGAAAGAAGTGGTAGAAAACACGCTGCCCTTCAAGAAACATTCAATTTTTTTCAAATACCTGACGTACTGGAAAGACCTGGAGATTCGCCATGCCATCGATGTCATGCACCTCGAGAAGAACGTGTTCGACAACACCATCGGGACTTTACTTGACATCCCAAGTAAAACAAAGGATGGGTTGAAGTCACGTAACGACCTGGTCAATTTGGGCATAAGGAAAGATTTCCACCCGATAGAGCTAACGAATGGTAAGATTGAGATTCCACCGGCATGCTACTCAATGTCACCAGAAGAGAAAAAAGCTTTCTGTCAATGTCTTCGTGGATTGAAAGTGTCGACTGGATTCTCATCGGATATCCGAAAACTAGTATCAATGAAAGATTTGTCGATTTCTGGATACAACGCTCACGACTGTCATAAGATGCTTACGGTATTCCTCCCTATCGCTATAAGGGCGGTGAAACCAGTGCACACCAAGGTAGTGATAACAAAGCTGTGCTATTTTTTTAATCGAGTTTCACAGAAAGTTTTTGATCCAGAAGAATTAGGACCCCTTCAGAAATTCGCAGTCGAGACCGCTTGCCAGCTAGAGATGTTTTTTCCTCCATCGTACTGGGGCATGATGGAACATCTTATTGTTCACATTGTCCCTCAAATTATTCAACTTGGTCCTCTATACCTACATCAAATGTGGGCGTACGAGCGATACATGGCTGTTCTGAAAGGGCATGTCCATAATCATGCTCATCCGGAGGGCTCGATGATAGAGGGTTACACAACTGAGGAGGTTGTCGAGTGTTGCCTAGATTATATGAGCGATGCCAACCCCATTGGGATACCGGTGCCTCGACATGATGGAAGGTTATCTGAGAAGGGTACTGTGGGAAGAAAATGCTTCTACGACAACGATTACAAAGCGGTATCAGATGCACACAACAGTGTTCTTCAACAACTCGCCATCGTTGCGCCCTACATTGAGCAACACACTTCCGATATCAGAGCATGCAATCTTGGGCGATCCGACGGTTGGGTTTCGAAAGAACAGAAGAACATGTTTCCCCAATGGCTGAAGGATCAAAAGCTACCGTGTGGAGATTCAATCGAGGAAAAAACGATAGAAAGACTTGCAGCTGGCCCAACAAGCCTTGTGACCTCATGGCAAGGGTATGATATCGGAGGATATTCTTTTTACACAAACAGCAAAGATAGGAAAAGCTCAGCACAGAACAGTGGGGTTCGTGTCGTAGCGTTGGACGCAACAGGGCAGAACAAGTCTTACTACGGGATCATACAAGAAATATGGGAACTTGACTACGGTTTAAACATTCAGATCCCTGTTCTCAGATGCCAATGGGTGAAAGACATCATGGTAGATAAATTTGGATTTACTTGTGCCGAACGGAGTAAAATTGGACATAAGGATGATCCATGGGTCCTTGCGGAGCGTGTTGCACAAGTTTTTTATATGAAGGATCCTTCCGATGACAAGATGGACATTATTGTATCGGGCAACCAAAACATCATTGGAATGGACAACATTCAACACGCAAGCGATTATAATCAGTATGACGCCATTGAGTTATTCACAGATCTTCCTACGCGAATGAAACGCATTGAGAGTGTCCTCGACGAATCAAAGTTTGCATCCGTGCGGAAGGATGTTAATCCAAAAATAGTGAAACGCTAGTTTCTTTTTTTTAATCAATATGTTTTTGCACGCGAATGTATGAAGCTTATGGTGTTACTAGTGAACGTGTGGTTTTATATATGTTAATATATTAATATGTGACGAATTTATATTGATTGAATTTTTTTACATTGATATGTTACCATGTGCATTCATATTTGTTAAGTTTTACATGGGACAATTAATAAATGGAATAATTAATATGTTAATAAATATTTTTGCATTCATGTCTTTTTTAGTTTTACAGTTTTAAAATAAGGGCGTCAATTATCCCGTGCGGGCAGCTTAAGAGCCCACACGGAAATATGTCTTTTCGTGCGGGCGGTTTAAGCGGCCCGCACGGAAAGACATATTTCCGTGCGGGCGGTTTAAGCGGCCCGCACGGAAAGATTTATTTCCGTGTGGGCGGTTTAAGCAGCCCGCACGGAAAGACATATTTCCGTGCGGGCTCTTAAGCCGCCCGCACGGGATAATTGGAACCTATATATAGTCGCGCGGGATCCCTAAAATTTTCTAAGTCCCCGACGAGTCCAGATCTCTGCCGCCAGGCTGCCGAAATTTTCTAAGCCGCCGTGCGCCGCCGCCCATCTCTCTCTCTCTCGGCGCCTCCCGCCCGCCGGCCTCAAGCCCCCCCCACCCAGATCTGTGGCCCCCCATCGCCGCCGGCCCCCGCCGCGCCGCCCATCCCCGCGCGCCGCCGTCCTCACCGACCGACCCCGACCGCCGAGCGCCGACCGCCGCCGCTCCCCGACGCCGCCGGCCTCACCGACGCCGCCTCCCACCGCCCGCGCGCCGCCCTCGACCCCGACGCCTCCTCCCACCGCCCCGCGCGCCGCCCTCGACCCGGTCGCCGCCGTCCTCACCGACCGACCCCGACCGCCGAGCGCCGACCTCACCGACGCCGCCTCCCACCGTCCCCGCGCGCCGCCCTCGACCCCGACGCCTCCTCCCACCGCCCGCGCGCCGCCCTCGACCTGGCCACCGCCGTCCCCACCGACCGAGCCCGACGCCGAGCGCCGACCGCCGGAGGCAAACCTGTTATTTTCAGGTCTGCTGTGTGCATGCATGATCACACAATATGCCCCATATGCTTGCATGGATTCCTTGGATTATACATGTATGATTTTGTTCTGGCCTATGCCAAACTTGGGAGCTCAGCTATAGGCCACATGGAACAACCCAATTTTCAGAATAATCGAGGAAAAACTGTTGCATCCATCCTAAAATATAACTTCCTAAATTGAATGTTATTTTCTCTTGTTCCTGCTGATCTTCTTTGGTTTTTATTATTTTAGATTAAATGTTTCTTGTTCTGGCTGTTGGTTGGAGGAATCTAGAACAATAATATATACAAAGCTACTAGCTAGTACTTACTTGTGTATAAAGTATATGTTGTGTACATAACTATATATGTGCTGAAACAATGCATGGTTTGGTTTATATGACTGTTTATGCGTAGGCTACTGTCGTTTTGGGAGGGATTAGTTAGTTGTTAAGTGATGCTTGATTAGGCTGATTAATTATGTATAATATTTGTATTATACATATGTATAATATATGTGATGTTTATTTATGTATATATGTATAATATACTTTAATATATATTTAGCATTTTTTAATATTTGTATGATTTTAGCGTTTTTTAATATACATAATATTTGTATTATACATAATATTAGCATTGTTTGTAAATATATGTATAATATATGTGATGTTTAAATTTTGCCCCAAATTTTAATACTCTAAAAATGCTAATATTATGTATAATATTTCTTTCGCCTGGTATTTTAGTTCAAATAAGATGAAAATAAAATTAATTGTGTTACGACCAACCGTAGATCAAATGTCGACCGAGAAAGCTCCCTCCGATGCACCCAACGTCGAACCAACGCAAGAGGTTTCGAGCGAAGGCACATGGCAGACACCAAGCGATCCGATGTGCCATGTCGAAGTTACGCCAGCACCACCGGTTGAAGAAGACCCCGACTACATCCCTGTGGAGGAAGCAGTAAGTCGAGTTGTAGTGTTATAAACTAAGCCGTCTCACTCTCGGTCGCGTTTAACTTTTTCTGATGTACGGACAGATGAAAACAAGACGCCAGTCAAAAAGAAAGGCTGCCAAGTCTGTCGTAATAGCCGCAGCCGAGACGGACACAGCAACGTCCGGTCCGGTAGAAACCGACACCGGAGAAACGTCCGGTCAAAAGAGAAGACGTGCTAAGAGAAGTAAGACACAAACCCCCAAGGAGACGTACTACATCACCTCTTTGAACCAGGATGGGAAACCAGTAGAGCCCAAGGTAGCAATGACTAAATTCAGCACCACCTGCGGTGTGGTGGCCAGAACGCACGGCCCTTTGAATGTAGATTCCTGGGAGCAGGTGGATGACAACATGAAGAACTTCACGTGGAACGAGTTGCAGAAGTGGCTTGTCTATCCGCCTGGTTCAGAGGCTATGGGAAAAGAATTTGCCCTAAAAACGATGGCGCATCGGTGGAGGCAGTGGAAATCGGACTTGAACACTCACTACGTGCAACAGAACAAGACTCCATTCGCCGACTACGGTGGTATTACGCCCGCCGAATGGGACACCTTTGTGGCAAAGATGACTAGCCCGGAAGCCTTAGCGCGGAGGAAAAAGATGTCCGATCTAGCTAAAAGAAACAAATACCCACACCGGTTGGGCTCGAGCGGCTACGATGGCCACGTAGAGAAGTGGCGAGCAACTGAAGAGAAGTTTACCGCCCAAGGCAAGCCCCTGCTTGTAGATGCCCTAAAGGAAAGAAGCAAAAACTGGGTTTGGGCACGGAGCACAGGGCAAGTCACCGATACGGGAGAGATCCAGTTCGAGGATCCGGATATCGAGCGTGTGACCAGTAGTCTTAAGGACATTGCGAAAAAAGAGAAAACAGGGGAATTTATTGCCAAGAGAGAACATGATCAACTAACAGCTGCATTAGGCAACCCTGAACATTCCGGACGAGTAAGGGGCCTATCGTCAAGGACGAGCTGGAAGGAAGGGTTTCCGGAGGAAGCTAAGGGTTACAAGAAACGGGACAGGTACAAACAGAAATTGGAAGAGAGGATAGCAAAACAAGTTGAACAACATTTCTACTGTCTTGTTGCTCAAAATCGTCAAGCCTTGCCGCACTTGTTCCAGCAATCCGAAAAACCCACAGTACAGGTGCCAAGCAGTGTCGGGTCAGTGGACACCGCACCTTATCCAGTAGACAACATAACTGCCCCGACGCCGTGCAGCCTGCTCGTGCCGATAGGAAGGGCCGGGAAGAGAAAGGAGGTGGGTACAGGGCTTGCGATACCAGGGCGCCAAATTCAGAACACGCTAATCCCTGAAGAATATGCAAGGGTGCAAGTGGCCAAGGTGCATGCAGAGCATACCAGTTTAGAGATAGATATTCCAACACCGGACGGGATACAATTGCTTGGGGATGCGGTGAATCAGTTTATACTATGGCATCGACGAGATATACTGCTGGTCGGTCCATCGCCTTCAACCCCACGCCCGCCGGCTCCAAAGATTGCTGCTGCGCCTGCACCACCTTCTCCACCAGGGCAAGATTCGCCAACTAATAGGCCTGCCTCCCCACCTCTCTCCTCCCCTAATCCTTTAGGTCCAGGTTCACCACATCTATCAGCCCCTGAAGTCCAAGCAGAACAACCTCCTCCGACACCACAGTCTGCATTGGCGCTACCTGAAAGGCCTCTTATGAGAAGCGCAAGTCTTCCAAGTCCGACCAAGCTTGAACCTCGTCGGCTTATCCCGACAATGATTAGGTCAACTTATGATAAGGAAAAAATGGCCGTATACGAGGAAAGATTAGTATTCCAGGCTTTCAGGGGGAGAGCGTCGACTGACAAGAAGCAGGATGAAACTCCACATTTGTTGGATTCACAAAAATCGGTGAAAAATCAAATGGAGGACCTGCAAAACTGGACTTCTGACGAGGTGCCAACAAAGTATGTGCACGGGAAGCCGTTCCTGCCCCCGAAGCTCATGGAAGGCCTGCCTTGGGAAATGAGGCTGATGCATGACTGGTATCTGAAGGCATCTAAAAAAGGCCTAGGCATGATTACTGTGAAGGTCCCGAATAACGCTTTCACCAGTGGCCCAAATGGGATGCTAGTAATCGATTTCAATGACCTTCACGCATTATTCAAGCTGGACAAAATGAATATAAATCTCGTTGCTGCATTTTGCCTGTAAGTCATTCGTAATTAATGTCATATATTAATTCACTTGCTAACTAACTTCGGATAAATTACCCGCTTTATTACTTAGGATGCAATTCCACGCCGCTGAAAAGGCCAACCATCCAGTAGGATACATCAACCCAACAAGGGTTTGCTGGACGGAACACATGGTGAATATTCGTGCAGATTCCGCTGAGCTCAAAGGTAAAACGACGTCCGAGAAAAAAGAGGTCGTCGAAAAAATGCACAAGAAAAAGATGGTCAGCGTAGCACTGTACTTGGGCAGTGCGATGGTTGCGCACAAACACAAAACTGTCCTCTTCGTCCCTTACGCGCTGCGGTACGTATGATTCTTCTGTAGTACTTATGTTTTAGTACGATATCACATACAACTAACATATCTTCTTTGCAGCGATCATTACATACTTTTTCTGGTATATCCACGGGACCACCTGGCCGTAGTGCTGGATCCGGCGCACTATGGCGAGGAAACATTTACAGAGTTTCTCGTTATATTAAATTTGTAAGTCCTGTTATGCACCATTTACTAAATGTTGGCTATTGTACTCTCGAATACACATAATTGACTCAAACAATTGTTTTGTCTTTATAGAGCACACAGATATTACGTAGACCACGGTGGACCAATCAATAATCCACAAAAGAAGAAGCTTCTCGTGAAGACAAGATGGCCGGTAATTACATGTCTCTTGTTCCGACATTTCTTACATATACTTGTTTCACTCAAAATATTGATGTATACAATTTTTTTCAACATAGTGTTTTAAGCAACCACCACAGACTAATTTATGCGGATACTACGTATGCGAGATGCTTAGACTCAACGGGAGATACACTACAAAGTTTGAAGAAGCAAGTCGAGAGAAAATATCTTTTCACACATTATAAGATCTTGTATAACTTTCCTAACTATAACAATGTGTATTCCTTCTGAAACAGATTCCGTCCGTTCCAGTTGTAGCGAACCGGTTCGACGATCGAACCATACTAAACTTGTGTGCAGATATTTGCCGCTTCATCCGCGGCGATGTCTGCAACCATTTGGGCGATTTCTACGATCCGGAGAGCCAACTTGCGACGGAGGATACCTTCAAACGACTTAGAGAGTGGGAAAAAGAACATATGTATAGTAGCTAGTACAAATACTTCTAATTAAGGATATATTTTATGTGGTTTTTTAAACTTCTGTAAATTGCGAGACGCGATGATACGTATATTATATACATATGTGATGCATGCGTACAAATTTAATATCTTAATTCCATGAAAAAATAATTAATTACGTTCAATATTCTTAATACGTGCGATGTGTATGTATACTATTACTGAGAGTGAGAGAGACGGAGAGAGAGGGGAGAGATAAGGTAATATATTCACATAAAATAATAAACCAACATATAAAATAATATTTTATATGCACATAAAATAATGGGCAGATCGCTTATCCCGTGCGGTCGCGTTAAGTGGACCGCACGGAATAAGCGATCCACCCATTATTTTATGTGCATATAAAATATTATTTTATATGTTGGTTTATTATCCCGTGCGGTCCACTTAACGCGACCGCACGGGAAGATCGTTTATCCCGTGCGGTCTGCTTAAGCGGCCCGCACGGGATAATGGATCTTCCCGTGCGGTTGGGCCGACCGCACGCGAAAATGGTCATTTCCCAGACCTTTTCGCGTGTGCGGGCAGGCCTTCCGCACGGAAAGGTGCCTTTCGGCCCGCACGGAAAGGCTGTTTCTGTAGTAGTGTGCACAGCAACCAGTAGAACTGAATCGCTGGTCAAGCTCGCTCCTATTCAGGTTCGCTTCGTCCAGCCACCTGCGGCGGCGACGCCACTATTGCCGCATGTAGTAGAAGATGGAGCTCCTGATGAACTTCTTCCAGTCGGAGCCTCGGAGGCCTTGCTGGAGAAAAGAATTCGAGAAGCCCCACGTAGGTGACATCGACCACGACCACGCCGAGGAAGAAGAACTGCGTCGTGCCGGCAAGAGACGGAGAGAAAAGGGGGAGAGACAGAGAGAAGAGAGGAGAGTGAGGAGATCTGCTCTAGGCAGTCTCCGATCCCCCGTTGATGACGCCCTCCTGATGAGGCACCAGCGGCGTGCGGTACTCCTCACGACGACGACAGCATGCTGACAATTGGGTCCGGACATATGTCACGTTAGCAAAAACATGAGAAAATACAGTCTATACTACTATGAGATCTAAGTTACACGATTTATATACAGTTTATGATGAAAATTTTTGATATTTAAGATTAGAGACTTAAATCAAACTCGACGTAAAGTTGAGGGATAATAAGTAAACTTATTCCTTTGGTCTTCTATTTTGGACTGTTTCTTTGGGCATGTCGGATGAATCGATTTTTCTATATCTAGGCCGTGCAAACTGTGTAATGGGTCATGGTCTACTGATTTCTTAACCTATGTGTCTTGCTTGTTAAGGCTCATGAGAGCTAGCTCGTTATCCCTAACGAGCTAAAATGTTAGTTCGGCTAGGTAGAAAAATGCAACGAGCCGAATCGAACCGAGCGAGCTAATGAGCCACTAGCTTTTCATCCACCTCTACTCATGACTTCCAAATATATAAGGCAGTAAGAATTGATAACCGAATCCTTAGCGCATAAATAAGAAAATGCTAGAGTTACTAAAAATGTATTTGTCAATGATTACTTTATTCATTATTGGTGCTGTTCATGACAAGATAGGGATTTGCACTCTCCATAATTAGTTGCTACATTTTAAAATGGAAGATACATACTTTTACGAATTTTGTCAGAGTGTACAAACTTGTCTTTATATGCAAATGCACCACACAGACGCGCATCGTGGGAGGATAGGAATGACCTACAGCCACATGCGTGCAACCAATCCCAACTTGTTACGTACAAATACAACTTATTTTGACATGCACCGATGCACCGTTTTACGATGTGCCGCTAGAGCGCTGACAAGTCAGCACCCATGTTCTACGGACAAGGACAGCAGAGCATCGGCAAAGTCCCGGATTCCAATGTCCGACGACCCGCCGTCGGTCACCGCCGCGCTCGCCTTGTCCATCCACTCCCGCGCCCTCAGCCGCATCGCCTCCGCCTCCGGCCCGCTCATGACCTCGTCGACGCACCGGCGCAGGGCGTCGCGCGTCGGTGGCACCGGGAGCCGGACACCGACGCCGTACACGTCCGCCAGTAACTTGGCGTTGGTGATCTGGTCGGACCACGCCGGGTAGGCGACGACCGGCACGCCCGCCGCCAGCGCCTCCGTGGTCGAGTTCCACCCGCAGTGCGTCACGAAGCAACCGACGGCGGGGTGCGCCAGCACTCGCCGCTGCTCGCACCACGCCACCACCTTGCCCTTGTCGCCGCCGCCGCCGCTCTCGGACGCGAGGACGTCGTCGGGGTGTAGGCCGCGGCTGTTGTCGCTCACGACCCACAGGAACGGATGCCCCGTGCTCGCGAGGCCCTCCGCCACCTCTGCCGTTTCGTGGCGGCCGATGACGACGACGCTCCCGAACGCGACGAACACCACCGATCACGGCGGCTGCGCGTCCAGCCACGCCATGCAGTCGTCGTCTTGCCCGCACCGTTGCCGGTCTCGAAGAGGGGGCCGACTGGCACCACCGGCAAATGAGCGCGGAGCGCCTCGATGGCCACGCGCTCGAGCTCGTCGAAGGTGTTGACGAGAACCCACGGCAGCGTCTCATGGAGGCTGACAAGGTCCGCGACGAGCGCTTGGCGCCAGACGTGCTGCTGGGGTGCGTACACCAATGCTGGGAGCTCGCCGACGGTCAGCGCCGGGAGCCCAGGGACAGGGACCGGCAGATCCGTCTCCGCTCCCGCCGGGGGGAATGCTACGAGCGAGTATAAGTGGTGGTAGTACAGCGACAGGACAGCGCAGGACTGCGTCCACAGCATGGCGCGCGGGACGCCCATGCCCCTGGCGACGCCGGCCGCCCACGGCGCGAAGGCGTTCGCCACGATGAACGACACCGGGCGCCCGGTGTCGGCCTGGCGGCGGATGAGCCCCTCGAGCGCAGCTGGGCCGGCGTCCTGGATGTGGCGCTGCATGTCATCGGGGACGCGGTACCGGGGATCGTCGGGTGTCCACAGGCGGCCGCCGTGCAGGGGCTCGAAGCGTAGCCTGCCGCTCCCCACGTCCACGGCGGCGCCGTCGTCGTGGTGCTGCAGCTTGAGCTTGAGTCCATGGTGGGGCGCGGTGGTGAAGGTGACGAGGAGGCCCCTGGAAGAGAGGCGCCGGCCGAGGCAGAGGAGCGGGTTGATGTGGCCCTGTAGCGAGGCGGAGACGAGGAGGACGTGCGGCGGCGAACACCACGCCGGCGTCTTTTGGCTCATTATACTGAATTCTGAACTGAAGGCTACTGGTACTAGCCAGGAGTATGTTGTGTGGTACGGTAGTAGCATGGTTTGTTTTCTTTTTAATTGAGGGGACGTCTTCTCGTTTTATATTTTATACATACTAGTATCACTTAAAATCATAAACAAAAAGATAGGTTAATATAATACATAATTTTACAAACGTCTAAGTAAAAAAATTAAGCTACATAGGTAGATACAAAATAACAAATATGAATGTGAATAGTGTGTATTATTAATATATTTTTCACTTTAACCTGTATAAGTCGATTTTGGAATTGTGTGTTCGTAGAATGATACATCACGTATAGATCTATCTTATAGTTTTAAAAACTTTCTATAACTTTTAGGGTGACATAGAAAATAAGAAAACATCACATATGCATCTTATTTTTTAAAATTTTTGTATAACTTTGCGGGTAACATGAGAAATAAGGAAACATCTTAACGCGAAAGGAAAAGACGTTTCTTGGGACTAAACTATACATTTATCGATAAGTTTTCTTCTAAAATTTTGTCAGATATAAATAGAATAAAATCATAGTGTAATTACATTGTAATTTGCATGCAACTTTTAAAAATTTCGTAGTAACACGTTATTTTCGCAATACGGAGGTTGCGAGACTGAATCTCCTCACCCATGCGCGCGCTATGATTTTTTTCTCAACTTGTATAAATTTTAATTTAAAATAAATCTAACGGTTTAAAATTACGTAAAAGTTACATACAAGTTGATATATTATAGTTACATACAAATTACGATGTAATTATATTATACTAACACTTGACAAATTTGTGGATAAATATATAGCAAAATCCTTTCTCAAGTAGCACGCGTTTGTATGGTGTGAGGCTGTGATTAATGCGGAGCTCGATTTTTCAGGTGTGTCCGTGTGTGTGAGACGGGATGCCAGGTCAGGTTCTTTTTTAGGTCGTTGAGAGGTCTCACTTGGATAGGATGGGGCCATAATTCTGGCCCAAGATTTTGATCTTAAAAAGAATTATTAGTGCACATGTGGATGGAAATTTTAGCCTATCCTATTCCTAACTCGGGTATTGTATCTCTGCATAAATCTAACTTAGTCAAAGAATATTTCTAAGTCACATGACAAAATCTTCATAAATCGTCAGAATGAGAGGTATCGAGCACTTATGGGTGATGGACATCGAATCTTGGTGCATGCATACTAGACAAAAGCTCCATGAAGGTGGATGAACTCTCCATTTCTCCGAATGGAGTGGAGAAATTTTTGCCACCCATGGAGAGTGAGGGAATGGATCCGAGCTGGGCATTAGAAGTGGAGTGCTTTTCTGTGTTCTGCTCAGTCCCCATCGAGGTGGGCCCCTACCCGACACGACCGAGCTGGAGGGTGCCCCTACACGGCATGACCCCGCTGCGTTCGAGGTGGGGCAGTGATTGTACCATACCGTACAGTACATTTCTGTAGCATTCGATGTATACTGCAAATACCAATGCCGGTATTTCAATAAAACAGGATAGACGGTGTGGTACAGCTCGGATCTCGGTGAATGATCGAACGGCGCTGCCTGTAGGGGTATGTCCCCTTAGGGGACGATAACACTTTCGCCACTAGATATTTGTGTTAACCAGATAGTTTTTCACGAGAATGGTTTCAAGTTTTAAAAAAAAACAGAATGGTTTCTAGAGAAGTTTATTATTATTATTATTTTGAAGACTATTTCTTGAGTACATCCACAGCAAATTTAACCCCTTTTTTTTCTCATGCTGCTAGCGAGGGGGCATGGTCGCATGGACGCCCGAGATCTCAACATACTAACCAGCAGATGGCTCTGACCTGAGAATCCTCCTGTGCAACTTGCTCTGCATGCAAGTGAACCCCAAAGCTTGCCATGATTTTGATATAAATTCCCGATCTCTCTCTCGCAGTTCCTCTACTATCCGTGCCTCGATCGCGTCCTGTTCTTCTGGTTTTCCTGGCGTTTCTCAATTCTTTCTCAAACTGTTTTTCTGGTTAGTGGAGTACGTATCTGTTTCTCAAATCTTTCTGCTCCAAAATTGATGAGCACATGTGCTTCCTCTTTCTCGGCGTGCGCTCCCGAAGCGGTCGTCGGTGAGGCGCTCGTGCTTGCCGACCTCCCCGACGTCGGCCGCGCCTCCTCCGGCGCCGGCGAAGACGCCGCCAAAGCGGAGGTCCGTCTGTGCTCTGTAGATGCATCATGAGTGCGGTAGGGAACTCAAAGAGATGTGCAGAGCGGATCATGTCCGGGAACAACACCAGCGGCAGCGTCATCAGTCTCGGACGGGTACTGCGACGGACGAAATTGGATGATGAATTGATGATGCTTGAAATTTAGAAACAGCTTCAACTGAGATTGCCAAAAGTACAGAATTATGGGCATGTTCGCTTTATCGTTATTTTCAACCCTATTAAATTTTGGTAGGTTAGCAAATTGATAATTTCAGAAGTTTTCTCTCATAAACAACTTCACCAAAATATGTTAAGACTTTAACGAAATTTGGTAACATCAAAATGGTAAGGTTGATTTAGATAGCAGAAGTGAACGAGCCCTATATTGCAGGGACGGACGCCCGCTTTTGCGACCCATCGGCCATCGATCGAACTCGCTCCTTTTCCCCTTCCTTCTGTCCTTCCCCGCCGCCGTACGCCGATAGAACAAAGGGAAGCTCGCGCCGCCGACGACCTCGGTGGCCACTGGCCATAGAAGGGAGTCAAGCAGTGGCCTCTGCAGACGAAAGGTTTAGTAACCCGAACCTAATATACTTCCCAAACCGATCGATCGAGTTGGTTTTCTCGCTTGATTTATAAGTTGATAATAATATTCGGATCGTGTTGAAAATCGTCCGGCAGCCATGCTCGGGTCCCCGGTCGTCGGGGCGTGGCCGCCGCCGCCACAGCGCCGCGAAGACGGCGGCGTTGAGTTGACGGCACATCCGGCAGCCTACCATCACGTGGCTCTGTACATCCCCGTCGTCGACGAGATAGCTCATCCAGCAAACCGTGACGACCGGAACCGGATCCTCTGACGTTGGGAAATTCCTTCATCCACCGTTCCTGAAGCATCCAACGTCTCTCTTGCTTTTGCTTCATTGTTGGGTGTAATATTTCTGTTATTAGGCTCGAGCCCAATGAATAGCAGCCGAGGCACAGGCCCAATACGGTCCTCTCACATCGCTATCTCATTCTCTTACGAACAGAAAATACTTGTGCCACCGTCCGCCGCTATCTCGTTCTCTCGCGCGGGAAGGGGATCGATTCATCGAGGCGCGATGGCGAGGAAGAGGTCGCGTTCACCATCGTCGGATTCTGAGTTGCCGACTACTCTAGCGGCGGTAGCCACCGCCGCTGCCGGTCGCTGTCGCCGTGTGGAATGCTTGCAGTAGCGCAATCCGTCGTCGTTGTCGGAGAGTAGCAGTACTCGGGGACAACTAAAATCCGAAGAAATAACAAGACGGAGTTGTTTACTTACGTATTAGAATCACGGTACACCGTGTTAGCCTCTTCTTCCATCTCAGTACTGTATATAGAATTCAATTTGATAGCAGCCGGGAATTTGATCTTCAATCAATCGCTTCTTCTGTGCATATGCATCTTCCTGTCCTTGCTTTCCTTTGAAACTGATAGGGAGAAGGATCGGGTATTGTTATTTCTGGCAACTCCTTTGGTACTACCTAGACGACAGCGGCGACGAACAACACCCCATCGGCACGATGGACGGCGGCGAGTGAGGTGCGGCACCCAGCGGCGCAAATATTTCCCTTCGCGAGCGAACCAGATAGCTGAAGACCGTATTGGGCCTGTGCCTCGGCTGCACCTAATGACAGAAATATTACACCCCGGCGACCCCGGAATGAAGCAAAAGCAAGAGGGACGTTGGATGCTTCAGGAACGGTGGATGAAGGAATTACTGCCCTCTGACGTTGGTTCCGTGACGACCGATCTTCTTTCGACAAAATCATGGGACAGGTAAACCCTTCTACATACCACGTCGTTAATTAATTAATCTCAACCTGAATTCGCCAAAGCATATCGCGGCCGGTGATACTGATTCTTTTCGTAAATTTTTATTTATTTATTTGCAGGTTATGTTCTTTTGTATGGTTATTGCTTTGTCGTTTGTGTACTTACTATACTTCGGCACAACGGAAATGACATGGACAGAAGCCGGGCTGATGATACTGGGTGGGGTTGCATTAGCTGCCTACTTCTTCGTGAGTGCAGTGACATGTTGGCCGGACGCACCTGCTTTCAACGTATGGGAGAATCCACCGGCTAGACACTCATAAGAGTGTTGCTTCCTCCGTTGTACAAACCTAGAATCAAATTAAACACGTCTTAAAATTACATTTAGGACAGAGGTTGTACTTGTGACCGAGTTTTTTCTTCGTTTATGGAGTTAGTTCCATGTGGGAGTGACTTCTAATATACTTGATAATTCTAGCAATGAGTTTTTACAGAATAATTTTCCTCTTTATACATATTTTTTTCTCTGCTCAATCACAGACAGAATGAAAAAAAGAGAACAGATAACAAATCAAGGATTTTTTAAGGTACCCTCGGATAAATATGGACCGTCCATTTAAGTGGATCTAACGTATCAGAATTAACTATACTACACACAATACTATAGGTAGTAAATTTGGTGGAGGGGTATAATTGGAAAAAATGCATGGTAAAATTGCAATATCTTTGTCTTTTTAGTATTAATCAACTGAATTTCGGTTTCTGCCTCCCATTTTTCCCGGACAGCATGTGCATGCATGTCGAAGTCGATATTTTTCCTGATTTCTTGCTTTATTTGTTGATATATTTTATGAAAGTGATTTATCTGTTTGTTATTTGCTGCTTGTTTGGTTAAAAGACAATTATCCAAATTACAACATGCATGCATGCAGGTTTCTTCCTTCTTCCTTCTTCTTTCTTCCTTCTTCGGCTATGCTGCCCAAGCATGCGCAGGCAGCCATGGCTGCCCTGTTAATTTCTTTTTCTTCCTCCTTTGATGGAACACAAGATTTGCATAATCATGCCAAGTGCAAATCAATCGATTATTCTAAACATGATAGTTGCATGCATATTCGTTCTTTCATGCTCAGGTGTAAAATCTAGCTCCACGGGTAAGGGTGTTATCAACGCTTGAGATCGCTATAGCAGCGAGCCTGCCAACGACGCTAGCTGGTCAAGTTGCCAGTAATAACATACGGCAAGACGGACAATGACGAGAGCTACTCATTCTACGATTGGTTTAAAAAGGTCAAAATGCCCCGTTACTGTTCTAGTTTAACGAAAAGTCTAAAGCATCCATATAAATCAACAGTCCGATTTATTACTACTACACTGCTACACTTGGCAGTAAAAGGTACCATAAAAGCACCCTCCAAATCAATGCATTATGCATGGATCCTTCTCCTTCCAGTGTGCTTGCAACATTCGATACATCTGCTTCTACAATGCAAAAATGCTGCAAATTTTGAAAATTTTGTTCCTACCGTAAATCTGAATAACAATTACTATCTCTGTTCTAAAATAAAGATATTTTAAGCAAAATATCTTATGTTTTAGAATGGAAATAGCAACCGTGATGATAAAAATTAATTCTATGCTCTACCTGCTTGACTGCTCGTTGCCAGCACGGTGCAGAGCTGCTCGCAGGTCAGCAAGCCGATGGGGTCGCTGCTCCTCAGACGGATTGCAGGCTTGCAGCGGCACGCCGGTGACTCTTGCCTCATTGGCCATGGCTGAATTCTGAACTGAAGTCTTTGCTACTAGCTAGTAGCTTGGTACGTACTACGTGTGTTGTGCTGTGTGAGGCTGTGAGCACCGTGGAGTTCGTTATTCGGAGAACTGTGTATAGTTTGTGAAACTGTTCTATGACGAGTTTCAGCGTCGTAGTCTCGTAGACAACTTGAAGGCCAAACCGCAGTCCAACATGAGCCGGCCCCTGCTCGGCTGCTTTGGAAAAAGCCCAAGCCCACATACAGAAGAGTGTCTTGACGAAATTGCATTGATAGAGATTCTCTCCTAGAAAATGTCTATCCTCAACCATAGGCCGAGTTTAATTCATACTATCTCCATCCTAAAATATATGACACAATTGACTTTTCATAACATTTGATCATTTGTTTTGTTCTAAATTTTAGTATAAATATGTAAAAGAACAAGTTCAGATTATAGTTTCTTTGATGATAAAATAAATTACAACAAAATAAATGAATTTTTAAATAAGATGATATAATATTTGGGGATGGAGGGAGTATCTTGTCACGCCCCCAAACTAGCTCCGAACGGCGGCCAGTGTAAGGCGATCCAAATTAACCTATATACCTTTACCAGTCCCAGGAAACAGTGCTGGTACAACAGGAAGATTGAATATCACGGCGACAGAAGTCTCTTTATTAAGAGTAGAATTACAACCAAGGTTGGAACTGCGGACAGACCCCGAGTTCGCAACTGCATTAAAAAAGGCGGAAGCGGAGACTAGCCCAAAGCCACAAGCATGACTTGGGGAAAGGTAGAAACCCTACTACAGCTCATAACTCGCTTGCTCCTGGAAGAACTCCTCTTCAGCAGGGTCCACCTCTTCGTCTTCGAGAACTGGGGGGTTATTTATATAGAGCAAGGGTGAGTACAGCAGTACTCAACAAGCCAAGGGGAATTAAGTGTTTGATGCAAGCTTCAAAGGAAAGCCAGTTGTTTTCGCGTTCGATTTTAGTTTAAGACTTTCAGAAGAACTAAGTGAGTGCTTCTCAACGACACGGATGAGAGAGTGCGTCTCATCCGGCCGGAGCAGTGAAATGTATGGATTGATTCTGTCATCACGAAAGGCTCCCTGCCAATCGTATACCGAAACCGGCTGCACCGACAGCCACAAGTCAAGCACTGAACAGATTTCCTTACACCAACAGCAGTTCACAAGGTAGTAAACAAACTACGCTAAGGAATCACCTCACATCCGCCCATGACCGTGGGTACGACTGTTCAAACAGTTTGTCAACCTCTGCAGAGGAGGTACACTTTACCCACACGACGTTACTAACCCGAGTCACCCAGCCCGTGCAGAACAGCCACGTCTGGCGACTTTGAGGTTTTCACGACAAGGCATTTCGAAAGCCGACTCAGGGTCACCTTATGCCAACGGGAGGGGTCCCACGGACCAACACCAGGTTAGGTCCCCGACCATACTGTGCCAAGAAGCCCAGGGGTCCTCCCCGACACCACCCCGACGAATCCACTTGTCCCTTGGCATCAAGATTTCCCTGGCCTAGCTAGTTACTCAGCCAGGGGTGTCCCATTCATCCATGTGGTCGTACTTGTCATATGCTCGAATGTAATTCCCAAGGAATCGGTCCTTAAGGCGAGAACGGGAAGACCATACCTCCAGTACGTCTCCCGCACCGCGAGTTTTGGAAACTCATTTTATTTTCAAGGCACCGACCCAAGTGTCGGGTTTTCCAAGGATTTTGTAAACCCAAATTTACCCAGTGAAACATTTTAAATTTGAAGGGAGCCTCGATATTCGTATGCGGGGTACGAATACCGAGACCTATCCTAAAGGGCGACAAGGGGTGTTAGGTCAATCAATAATCAAGGAGGTCAAATGCAGCAAGTGGATAGGGCCTGCCGGTTGTATCACAAACCGAAGCCAAAGTGTCATGTGTAACCTAAGGGATGCATAGTTTGCAGAAAGAAAATACTTAATTTCAAATTATGGTTCAATTGATCAAGGTGACTTGCCTTGCTCGAGATCTTGAGCTTCTTCCTCGAAATCCACGCACTGCGGGTCTTCTGGCTCCGAAACTACACGCGAAACGAGGCGACTCAACACAACAGTCAAAAGGAAGCCCTATTAAAGACCTTTAAGCATGCCAATAGATAGATCTCAATTTTTGAGGAATTTTGGAGGTGGAACGGAGTCAAACGGACGAACGATTGAGAAGATATGAATTTCCTAAGATTAATTGATTTTCTGTCTAAAGGAAAAAGGAATTATTAAATCCCTTGGAAAAAGAAAAAGAAAGAGGGACGTGATTTGGACTTTAGTTTGGATGGATGGATACGGCCCAATCCAAAGAATGGGCACGGCCGGGCAACACGGGCTGGCGCGCGGAGGAGACGGCCCAAGGCCGATCGGCGTGGGGAGAGGCCGACGGGCCGGCTGACGAGGCGCGGCCCACGAGCGAGTGAGGCTCGGGCAGAGTACTGGGCCGGTCGCGAGAAGCGGCCCAAAGAGCGAGCGCGGCCGAGCGAAGCGGCCGGCGCACGGAGAGGACGGCCCACGCGGCGAGATGCGCGCGAGGCGGGAAGGCCGACTGGGCCGGACCGTGGCGTAGCCCACGCGGCGAGACGGACCGGTGGACCGAGGTCCACCGCGCGGGGCGCTAGAGCGGGACCCGCCTGTCGACGAGCCGGCTCATGAGGGCGAGGCGCACGGAGGGAGTTGGCGCTTGGGTGGAATGGACTCGGTCCAGATCGGGTGCACCGATGGACGCTTGCGCGGCGGACCCACGCGCAGCCTCTCGGCTCTCCGTGGACCACGTGCATGGGACGGAGGGAGAGACGGCGGCTGGTGCTTGCGTGGCGCCGACGTGGCTGCCACGGAGGACGGTGGGAGGAAGAAGAAGGGGGGCGCCGGTATCCGACGGCGCGCGACGGCTGCGGAGCTTCGGGACGGCACGACGCGAGTCCGGCAAGAGGGAGGGCACTGGAGCGGAGAGGAAAACGAGAGGAGACGAGCCAACAGCTCGGATTCGCTGGAGAAGGGCCGATGGCGGCGGATTGCGGCGGCGGCCGACGCCAGCGAGCATAAGGGGGAAAATGGCGCCGGAGCGGTTAGGGACCGATTCGTCGGAGGGGGAGCGACTACTCGGGCTCACGAGCTCGCCCCAAGTGATTGAAGAGGCGGCGTGGCACCGGATAGAGCGGGCGACAGCGCGGAGAGCTCGGCACCGAGCGGCGGCGAAGCGGCGAGCAGAGGCGAGCGGTGGCGGTGCTAGGGCGACGCCTACGGCTCGAACACATGGCGGGGAAGCTATCTAGCGCCTAGGGACGAGAGGAAACGGAGAGAAAGGGGAGAATTACCACGGGGAGGAGTTAGCCGGAGAAGAAGGGCCGACGGCGCGGGGCGGACACGGCTCGGTCTCGGGCCGAGGAAAGAGGAGAAGAGCGGCGCCCGGAGGCCCCTTCTCGCGTCCTCGTGCCGCGGACGACGGCAACGGCACGGCAGCGGTGGAGGAAGACGGGGAGCGGCGCGTGGGGAAGGAGCTCGGTGGCGGAAGAAGAGAGTGGTGGCCGAGCGGGAGCGCGCGAGCTTTAAAGGGCGGCAAGGTCGGTGGAGGTGCGAGGTCGGTTCGGGGAGGCGGTGGAGACGCGCGGAGAGAGAGCTGGCGCTCTCCGACGCTAGCAACCAAGCGGCGACAGTGATGACGTCGGCGCCGGTCGGGGAAAAGAAAAAGGGGGAGAGAAAAAGGAAGGCGGTCTCCTTGCCCAAACGGGGAGATGGGCACGAGAGAGAGAGCGAGAGGGAGAGGACGCGACTCTCCTCCTTGGCGGCACGCGCGTAGAGCGGCGGGACCGAGCGGGTGACGCCGGCGGTGACGGCGGGGCGGTTTGGCGCGGCGCGGAGATAGGGTGGGTGCCGGGGCAGGCGGCGGCCAGAGGAGAGGGCGTCGGCGTCCTCTCGGTCGGCCACGATGCGTGGGGCACGGGAGCCAACGGGCGGAGGCGGAATCGGAGGGCACCGGCGGGAGTCGACGAGAGAGAGAGAGGGAGAGAGAGAAGAGCGAGTGGGAGAGAGAGTGAGAAAGATCGAGAGAAAGAGATAGAAACGACGTTCTCTCTCGCGCGGTGCGTGCGGCGCACGTGCGCTGCACGTGCCCAGCGTGCTCGGGCCGCGCGGATTGGGCCGGGGTTGCGCTGTCCAGCAGGGGAGGGGAAGCAGGCCGAGGGGAGAGAGGGCAGGGGAAACGGGCCGAGCGGAAAACGGCCCGAGAACAAAGGGAGGTAAAGCAGACTTTTGGCAGAGATTTGAATTGGAAGGATTAGGGTTTGGATTCGAATTCCGATTTCGCGATTTTCTCCGGGATTGAGCTGGGAGGGGGAGACACGAGATCTAGGCACACAACAAGACGCAACCGAAGAGCAAAATTTTTGCAAATAGAGTTTTTAGGAATTAGGTTTTCCCGCTAACGCCACGACGAAACGGGCGTTACATATCTCTCAACTACAAAAGCAGGCATACCGCCTCCCTCAAGTATTAAAATCAGACCTTTTATCTCACTTAGAGGTCTTGATGGCAGTTTCAATCCGAAAATTAAAATAGGCAAGACCTACACATGAGTCTCAAAAAAAAGTTGGGCCTACCTGTCATTCTCTTTCCTCTACTCCCTTCCCTCCTCTTTCTCTCTCAAGAGGTCGTCGTTGCCACTGCGGCGTTGGAGACGGTAGTGCGCAGCTAGGGAAGCCACCAACGACGTGATGGAGAGAAGAGGGAGGTGAGCTCACTGTGAGCTCGAGGAGGTGGAGCTCCATTGGACGACGATGGTGTTGTGAGGTGAGCTAGAGAAGCTTCAGGCGACGAAGAGAGGAAGATGTCTTCAACGAGCTCAGCTGTAGCTCCCTGGATGGGCAAGGGAGGAGGCCCATCGCTGCCCCGAGCGCCATAGCCTCTTAATGCAACGCTCGTCATCACCCTCTTGTCAATCCCCACCCCGAGCTCGCCGCCAGGAAGACATCACGCGGAGCGCCACCCTCTTGTCAATCCCCACCTCGAGCTCGTCACCTCTTCAGATTTGGCGTCCGTTAGGTAGGGAGGCCACCAATGCTAGATCCGCTCTTCTCTGGCTTCCTTGATCCATAGCCGTCGTTGACGTCGCATTAGCTCCCCTCTAGGGTCCTCAATCAATAGCCACCATCGATGACGTTGCCGAGAACCCGCCACCGCTTGGTCCTTGTTGTCGATGCCTCCTTGGTCGACACCACCACCTCCTTTCTCATCAATGCACAGATCGCTAGGGAGGAGCCCACTGGAGGATAGGAACCAAAGGATCTAGAGGCCAACGATGGTGGCGGCAACCGCCAAGGCGGGAGCACGACGATCCATGGATGCTAGACACGGAGACAGCCAAACCACCCTCAAAACAATCAAGGGAGCCGTTTTGTACTGGTTTTAACACTTGTGAGAGACCATATACCCTATTTTATGGATGAGAGATATGAATTAAACTCGGCCTATAGTCGAGGGCGTCACTATAAACTTTTTCCTTCTCTCCCAGTGGTGAAGGGTGGGATTGCATGGCAGGGCCAGGCTCTCCCTGTGGCCTATTGTCCCTGTCCTTTATCGCCTCAAAG
This sequence comes from Oryza officinalis, assembly GCA_008326285.1. Taxonomy (NCBI): domain Eukaryota; kingdom Viridiplantae; phylum Streptophyta; class Magnoliopsida; order Poales; family Poaceae; genus Oryza; species Oryza officinalis. The sequence goes on along the minus strand of BDMV01000001.1, from coordinate 43,784,635 downwards.
AGAATCACCGCTTCATGGCAATGAGGCCTGTTTGCATAGGGCCGCCCATCCACGTGTATGGCATAGGATTTTGAATTCAAAATCATGGCCTCGTGGCATATACATATGGATCGACTGGAATTTCAGTCTATCCGACAAGGTCTGATACACATGTACTCAAGATTTAGAGTACTATCAAAGTATTATCAGAGTACTAGAATATGTCACATTCAATTAAAATCTTTTATATTTTTGAACAGAGCGAGTATACATTTCTACGGTCTCTGTATGTATGTATGTGTGTAACAATTAGTCATAGAATATTTCTAAGCCACACCCCGAAATCTTTACAAAGTCACTGGATATTTGTGTAACCAGTAAACAGCAGCTTTCGCAGCAAATTAACCTACCAGATTGGTTGATGGACAAGCCATGTACATCCACCGCAAACTGGTAAAACTGGATTTTTTGCCCCCTCGTCACTGCTAGCCAGGGTTTGAAATTTTGGAACAACGCTCCCCCTCCCCCCTCTACGGGCATGAAACCATTTCGCCCAACAATTTTTGTGTGTGTGAGTTTGTTTAAATTCAGTCAAAATTTATTTAAGTCTTTTTTCGTCCCGAAATTTTGGTCTTGACTATAGAAATGTGCAAAACGAAATTGTAAACCTGCTGCTAGCTAGAGCCTATAGGGACATGCATGAGATCTCCGCAACTAAGTAATCAGCAGATGGCTCTGACCTGAGAAATAAATAATCCCTCATCATCCTCCATTGCAACTTGCTCTGCATGCAACTGAACCCCCAAGCAATCATTCGCAGGCCATGATTTCATATCCTGCTCTCTCTCTCTCTCTCTTGCAGTTGCATAGTAAGATAGTGGAGGGGGTTGTGGCCTCGCTGGTCCGGATCAGCACCGTCAAAGCTAGCCTAGCAAGCACAGCACCACCATATAGTGTGGGTTGCGTCATGGCATTATTCCAAAGCATCTTTATATTAGCTTTAATCTTGTTTGCTAGTAGTAGCTACGTCTGCATTTCGTCAATTAATCTGCCACCTTTCTTTTCTGCTCTCCTCAGCTCTCTCATGTGTATGTCTGCACTCTGCAGCTTTGCTTTCTTCTGAAGAATTGGGGGAAGGAACAGTGTTTCGAAAACAACAGCGTAATTAACCCACTTTGATTACATGGGTTGTTGATTGATCTATTCATTAACAAAAAATACAATGAGTGGAGCAGTGACACTGTGAGAGGCTGAGAGCCAATAATTTCATTAGCTGCTGTGTAGGTGTCATACGTGCCTTTGCTGTCGCTGTTTGATAAAGCTTGGAAGCAACGTATGGGCATCACAAAAACAAATGGAGCAAGACATTTCTTCTTTCTTTTTTTGCACTTGACTTCTATAATTTCGACGCCTTTTCAAATTACTGGTTGGAAAGGAGTATATGGTAGACCAGAGAACGACCAAGAACACTGTTCTCCACTTTTCCTGAAAGGATCAGCCATTAATTTCTTCGGTTTCTGGAATCAACCAGCTGATTTTGTTGTCCAAGAAAAAAAAGGAAATTATGTGAATTTAAGCCCCCTTTGGTTTAAAATAAAAATATAGAAATAAATGTTCCGTAGAATTCTAATCATATAAAACTTTTACTTATATGGCCCTTTGGAACAAAGACTGAAAACTATTGAATCCTACAAAATTCCTAAAGAGTTTTGAATGATTTTTAACATGAGCTCCAACCTCATAAAAAGTTTTCTATGATTCTATATCTCTTATTCATTTTTTTGTGTTTTTTTACCGTCCAATCAAACGATTATTTCTATTTTTTTTGTTTTACCATCTTTTATTTTGCATTTAAATTTTTATCAAAATTCTATGTTTTACCTATTTCTCTATTTTCTTAATCCTATGTTTTAAATAAGCCTTTAGCGTATACTAGCATCATTTGTATTATGTGCTTGATCTGACGAGACAATTTAGCGGTTCATGTCTTGAGCACGGCATGCGTGAGTGCTACTACTTCATGAGTCATTCTACCCCTCATGATGGTCAATGATTTATATACTGCTCCAGACCTACTTTTGTTTAGTTGTGCTCTAACTGAAGCAGTAGCCACTTGTGTTGGTGTGCCATTGTGCCAATAGAATCACGGCCAGTGTTGGAGAGACAGAATTAATAGTAGTATGTTTTTATGCTCAACAAGTTGCCAAGTTACCCATGAGCCCATGAGATACGATTTGACCAAACAAATCAGAACTTGCCACTCAGACATTGACCATATGGTTTTTGAGGTTTGGAGCAGAAAATATCCACAAATATCTGACATACACAATTGTTTTTGGACTATTGCAACCTTGCAGAAAATGGTTTATGCTATAAAATCAATAGTATTTCGCTAGATTTAGATACTTTGGATCTAGAAATATACAATTCCAATAATCCATTCTAATATTATATAAGGGAATCTTCGAATTCTTTCTTAAAAGATGAGCATAAATTAGATTTAAGCCTATGGAACAGATGGATCCTGTAGTTCGTTTTTTTCTATAAAATTTGCACTAGTCAGTACTGATCAAAATGATCTGAGCAATTTTCTTAATTGCAAACAGACCTGTATCAGAGTGCATAAGTGAAATGTTCAAATATCTTCATTTCATTAATCATCTTTCCACCATGCTTTTCTTCCATATATGTTCCCCTTTCCTCTCTCAAAAAAACATGAAAAAAGAGGTGGCGCCAAAGAAAGAAATATTTTACATAGCGTTCAAAAGAAAGAAAAAATATTACGAGAAATGGCCTTCTGCCATCCCAGTTGTGTTACTTGGCTACTGAATTCAACTATCACTAGCATCTTGCGGCTGGCGCGTAGCTCTCCTCGTGTATGGTCTCCAACGTCGGCCGCCTCGACCGGCGGCCGCCGCTGATCCGCTGCTTGAGCTCGCTGATCTCCGCCTCGGCCGCCGCGTCGCCCACGGCCATCTCGTCCAGCCTCGGCCGCCCGGCGTCTTCCTCCTCCTCGGCCGTCGCGGCGGCGTTGTCGTGCTGCGGCGCCACCACGACGGCCGCCACCTTGGCCGTGGCGGACGGCCTCCGCGCGGCGGCCTCCCTGGAGACCGCGGCCGCCAGGCGCGCCATGTCCGCCGGCGCGGCGGGCGCGCCCAGGCGCTTCATGGGGAACGCGGCGTACAGGCCCCCGAGCTCGAGGTCCTCGTCGGCGCCGAGCGCCACGATCCTTCTCCCCGCCCGCAGCGCGCGCGCGTCCGCGAGGAAGTGGCCCGGCGCCTCGAGCATCAGCTCCGCCGCCTTCGCCGGCAGCTTCACCACCCTCACCGCGCCGTCCGGCACCACCACCTTCGCCCCCCTCGCCGCCCCCGGCACCCTCGCCATCGTGCACGACGCCAGGTGGTTCCCCATGCTCTGAAGAGAGTGTTGCGTTGGGTTCTCTGGATGATCTGCGTGCGAGTGTGTGTGTGTGTGTGTCTGGTTTGTCGCGGTGGGATGCGAGGCTGCGAGATATATAGGTGGGGTGGTGGTGGTGGTTGCTGGTGGCGTGGACTTTGCTTGGCGGAAACGCGTACGACGACGTGAGAGGGAAAAGGCGCAGCGGCGGCGAACTGGGCGTTCGATGGCGCGATGGGTGGGTGTTGGTGATTTTTAGTTGTGTCAGATGTGTTTTGAGGGGAAAGTTGCGTGAGATGGCGGTTGATTCGCGGGCGCGTCGTGGTGGTGGTGGAAGTGTGGAAACGAAGCGGATTTGCGCGTAGAGCGGTGGGGCCGACCGACCACGGGCGCGCCGGGGCGGGGGGCTCGGGTACAGGGAGGGCTACGCGACGGCTAGTACTCCGGTGCGATGCTGTGCTTGGTGCGGGGCATGCGGGACGCCGGTGACGTGACAACTGACGACCGACCGGGCGCAGCGCATCTGCTGGTTCGTTTTTTCGTCTCGTGTTCGCTGAATCTCAAAAACCTGAAAGGGAAAGATGTTGCACGGAAGTAGTAGTGCGGATGGCAAGGCGACATATATAGTTGGCACAAAACACCAGAACAACATGTACTCTTTTTTAAAAAAAATAAACAAATTTAACATAGAATATGTCACAACTTAGAATTAAGAATTTGGATTAGGTCATGTTCAAATTTATAATACTAAAATGTATTATATCTCATAATAAATTTGTTTATTTTGAAACGGATGTAATAGGTTTGTTTGAAGCGTAGGAATTTTCATGATATCTCAAAAGATTTGAGTGACTCGTGTGCAGGGTTTACTATTTTACGTACTACGTAGATAGAGCACACTTGATCAGCTGGATAAATGACCTGGAACTTGCTTGTACCGCGCCCGTCAACTTTGAGTAAGCAGCACGCAGTTCAGCACCAGGACACCAGTTCATCATTCGTCACCATTTTCCCTTTCACTGCACCACGAAGTCGCGCCTACAAATTCCAGGTAGTACAAGGCTGTACGACCTGTACCCAAACGGTAGGACGCAGACAGTGACAGCGACAGTCCAGTGCGAAACAAGCCCCTGATTAATCCAAGCTTATTAAAGGGGACAGACAGCTTGACTCCGGATAAGGCCGCAGGACTTGACTCCACTCCGGCCCCTCCGGCCCCATCATCATTACCATCACCAAAAACGTGACATGATCCAACCGTAACCTGTATCGATGATGAGGGATGCAATGCAATACAGCTCCTCCACAAGTCCACACAGCCACACATAATGTCACCGACGAAGCCGCCCGGAAGACGCACGCATGGGGGAGACAGGGCGAGAGCGCATTGCAAGTTGCAACGGGGCTAGCGCAGGACACCGGGGCCGCGCACATGCCGCGCCTGGGCGGGCATTATGCGTGCAGGCGAGCGCGCGTTGTGCGGTTGTGCCCCGCCGGCCACACCCGGCCGGCGGCCGTCGCGCGCGGTCTCGCGGCGCCCGACTTGTGACGTTCACGGCCCCCTCGGCGGGTGGCGTGGCGTGGCGTGGCGCGGTGGGTGCTGTACTGTGTCGTACGTGCGGCTCTGGCTCTAGCCGGAATTGCAAGGCAACTCTTCTGTCGTGCCGGTGGCTGAAAAGCACGGGCGGTTCACTGCTGGACTTTTCAATTTTCAGTCGCTTGTAAAACTTATTTTGTAAACAGCCTTTTGAAAAAAAACTTATTTTAAGAATAGATCTTTTTCATGACGTCATTAGCGTCATGATCCAACATAACGGTGTCAATCCTCTTTCATATAAATAACTTACTTCTTTGAGGAGGCTAAGGAGATGATGTAAATGATGTTGACGTTACGAAAAGAATTCATTTTCGAAATAAGTTTTGAAAAGTTTTAAAATGTAAAAAAAAATTCAGCGGTGCACTGAGGGCCAGTAACAGGCACCGTAGCTGCTGGATTTCATGGTGTTGATGGGCGTTACGTGTAGCGTTTTGGTTTTGGCTGGAGTCTTGGCGGTGGTGGGGAAAGTGTTTTGGGACAAAATCTGGGGTGAAAAATGGCTGGCTCGTTTGTTGCTTGCTGGAGTCAGTCAAGACGGCCTTTGGTGGCCTGCTCACTCGAGAGTGGCACACATCATGTTCGCCCGAGCGATACGATACGATAGCTTCCCATGTCTAGAAGACTTTCAGGGAGTCAGGTGGACAAACGAATTACCAGAATCAAGAAGACTTTTTTTCTCTGAGGGACAATCCAGAAACTGATGGACCTTAATGTCCAGGCTAGACCACCGAAAGTCCAAAATGATCCTTCCTATAATACCTCCCGTACTAACAGGCTTGTCCTAAGTTGATTGCCCTTAGGTTCTGGAGGACATACAGTATATGTAACAGTAACTATCCACGACAAAAAGCATTCATCATAGATAACAAAAATGTTTCGTGCTGCCGAGAAAGCTGTACTGAGTAGTGAGCAAGCTAATGTATAGAGCTGTTTTACTGGTAGTAGAAAACATTAAAACAATTGTAGTAAATCAGAATAGTGCTACTGGAAAGGCCGACTATTGTCGACCAAAATACGCAATGGCCACCGACAAGAAAATGCAGTCAGGTTTCAACTACGTACATAAATTGATCGACAGTTAAGCCATTTGTCTGGCCAGATAGATGGCGAGCCGCCTTTCTTCAAAGGAGTACTCGATGTCCTCCTGCAATGTTACCTCTGGCTTGTCGTAAACAAGGGAAACTGGAGTTGCTGAAACCTTGTTGGCCAGAGAGGGAGTCATTGCCATCTGCATTGGAGCCGTGACAGTCATCGGAGTCTTGGGATTCAGTGCTGTAAATGTCTTCGGAGTCCTGTTCTCATCATCCTCGGTGTTATTGGTGATAGGGCGCACAGGCGTCGACGAGACACTGTTTCCTGGTGTGATCTGAGCAAAAGGTTTACGAGGTGTCTCCGTCTCACGTAGAGTACTGGCATTGAAAGACAACTTCTTGATAGGCAATCCGGCAATGTCCAAACCTCTACTACCTGAAATTGTTTGCTTGAGTTAGACATGTTCAAGTGAAAATAAGAGGAAAAAGAAGCATATCGACAGATGATAGCTAGTAGGGGCTTACTAGGGGACAAAGTGCCGATTTCTTCAGTTTTCTTGGCAGCGCGAACAGACTTTGAATGCAGTATATCAGTCTTTGGGGGTTGCAAGGTGGCTCCACCAAGAGATAGCCTTCGGTTTGCACCGCCCATAGAGTGCCTAGGTGCCTTCTTTGTACTTAGGGGCTTGGATGGACTGGGTTTTGATCCGTACAAAGCTTCCTGCTCCGCTTTGAGCTGATCCTGAAGCTTCTTCTGATCCTGCAGGTATATTCAAGTATTAGAGTGTATTCACAGAAGGTGAAAAGATGATTTTAGACAATACATGAATATTATGCAAGAGCATAATACCCTTTGTCTCTTCTTCTCTTGCTCTTTCTCCTGACGAACGAACATATATTCATCAAGTATTGACGAAAGACTAACCTGTAAGTATTGCAAGCAAAGCACTTCAGCAAGAAACAACAATAGACCCGATCAATGTAATGTGTAAGAGTAAGAAAACCTACACCATCATATGTGAATTCCTCCTTTCCTCGTTCATTTTTCCATGCAGCAATTTTTGTTCTCAAAACATCTACCATTCCTGCTCAGCACAAATCATCAGCATATCAGATTGCAGTAATGACAAGAGTTAAAATTGTAAATTAAATATGCACTTGATAAGGAAGTTCCAAACACATAAATCATTGAGTAACATTACCAGGAATCTTGTTGACCAAAGTACGAGCCTTTTCAGCCCTCTTTAGTGTTAGATGTGCTCCCCTCCCAGCATTGTAACGATTATCATCCTAAAAAAAACCAAAGCCAGGAAACGTCACTACCACATTATTTGCTAAACAAATATACAAAGGCGATTCGATATAGCTTCAGCCAGCATCCATACTTTGTTATAATCTTCCAGCCAGGCTTCCTCTTCACAAGCATTTTGCCATCTTTCTACTTTCTCAAGAATATCCTTCCGGCTAAAAGCTTCCTCTTTCACTGTTGCAATGTGAGCTTCAATTTGTTCAAGTACTAGTGAGGGATCAATAGCTCCTGCGAACAGAAATAAAACACAGACCAGGTATATGAACTCTGTCTGGTATGACAATTGTCAGGCACAATAAAAGGCAGTAAGGCAGGAGAGTATCTTACCAGCTTCAATAGCTTCAATGCTAAACTCCGCTGCATAACCTTCCTCGCCAACAAGATGAGCACGTCTTCTATGCTCTTCAAGTTCTGCTTTCTTTTTTAAAACAAGATCTTTCATCTTACTTGCTTTCAGTTGTTCAAGCCTTAACACCTCAGATTCCACCTACAGTTATAAGTATAATCGATGAACATTCATATCTTAATAAAATATAACACAATAGGAACATAGAAACTTTTGCAATCTCTGCGACGACATATTACATATTCCAGGAAATCTGTGGAGAGGGTGTTTGGTTCAGTTATCTCTTGTTCTGAAGCAGCAATATTGCATGTTATATTCTGGAATATCTGCTGCTCTTCAAGTGGAGTATCCATGAGATTCCATAGCTCTAGCATGCTAGAAGCAAAATCTTGAAGCTGCCAGAATCAGATTAACCAAGTTAAAAACTGAATGTGTTCATTGATTTTTCTACAATGGTACAGGCAATGCTGACCTTTTGCATCCTTTGGATCTTCATTTCACGCAGTCTGTTTACAGCAGCAGCAAGCCTCTCAATTGTACTGTTGCTCAGGTTCTTTGATCCTTCAGCTTCGTCCAAGCTAGGGTGCACCTCACATACTGTTTGCTTGAAGTCTATGTCAAGCACCTCACATAAGGAATGCAAAGAATTCAAATGTTCTATCACTTGCTTTAGCCGATCGCTCTGTGAGAAACACACACGTATATGGCATAGTGAGATTTTATACAAGAAATGAAATGGACTCTTGATAGATAGAGACACGGTGAAAACATGACTGGTGAAAATGGATAAAGACGGTATTAGTGATGATGACCTTCTCCTTCTGAAGGGATTCCAGGTCCTTCGTCAACTCATCAAGCTTTCTTAATGACAGGTCAGACTGATCAACAGGAACTTTAAAGGGAACAAAATCGGCTGGCCTTATTTCAGACGAAATCTTCTTAATCTGCTCTATGACATGAACAAACTGGTTCCATCGTTCGACCTTTTTCTTTTTCATTTCTTCCAAATACGGAACAATTGCATTCAACTCCTCCCTTAAGCCATGAAGCTTCTGATTTGACTGCCAAATTTACAGATGAAATGTATGTTACTGCATAAATGGTGAGGAAGTGCTAAAATCTACAGTCAAGCAGAATTGATTAGTCAAGAAGGTAGAATGGATTCAACAAATAAAACGTACTTCAAGCAGTAACTTAGTCATGCTGCCAGTAAAACAGTAAATATATTATTCATGCTGAATTTATTCAAACTGAAGGAAACAAATAAATTTTACAAAACATATATCCTAAATTGCTAATGCATGGGAACAGCAGTAAAAAGTATAGAACCGATTGACAAGTAACTGGACATAAAGTCGTTAATAAAAGTGAGAAAGAAATGTAAGTTCTGCCAACACTCTCCCTTAATATATTGATACACTAGTACTAATCAGTTAGAAAAATATTAACTGCTGATGGAGTGCCACACGGTTTAGCTCCATCAGATCAACAATGCACGCAGTAGTAGTATCATCTTACAACAGAAATCGTAGCTTTTGGTTCTATTCTAAAGCTTCCTTTTCTTCCATCGCCAATTAGCACTGTTCCACAGGAATTCGACTTCCATCTTTTGATCCAACCATGCAATACTTCTTTTACAGCCATTGGTGGAGCCAGAAACAAACCTGTCTAACGTGCACGGGCGGCTCGCCCATGGCTGAGCAGATGCCGGCGAGCTCTGCCTCGCCCTCGGCGATGGCCTTCCGCAGCTGGGCCCGGCTCCGGTTCGCCTGGTCGACCTTCCGCCTGTAGACCTCCAGGCACTCCTGCTCGAGCTCTAGCAGCATCCTGTCCCTCGTCGTGTCGGGCTCACCGACCTCGTCCCAAATCACCTGAAACAGAAAGAAAAAAAATCCCCGTAAATTCGCCACTGCCATGCCAGAACCAACACGAGTAGCCGGGAAATGGTTGAATCGGCAAGAGGTGACATACATTGAGCTCCAGTAGGAGCGAATCACATGTCGTCGACATCTGGTGGAGCTGGTCCTTCACCGCGCTACTCATCGCGAGGTGCGAAGAACGGAAGGCCTGCAGAGCGGTCATAGACATCAAATCCGACCTCCTCAGCGAGACACCCGCCGCGCCGCCGCCGCCGCCGCAGCGCGCGTCAGTAACCCGCCGCGAGCACGCGGCACGCCGGGATCGCCACTAGGCCTAGGGTTTCGAGCCCGAGAAAACCGCGGGCGAGACGGTACGATCAGAGTGGGGTGGGGGGCTTACCTCTTCGCCGCTCGGCGCGGTCTCGTCGAGCGGGGAGGCGAGACGGGGCGGGGCGGCGGATTCTGGCTGGGGTCGCCGGCGATCGGAGCCTCAGATGCGAGAGAGGCGGAGGAGACGACGGAGAGTGTGGTGGGATTTGAAATGTTTTGAAATACTGTAGGGGGAGGAGAGGCAAGAGTGGAGAAGAATTTGGGGATTTCAGAATTCGAAGGGATCCGGGGGAAGGGGACAGCCGCAGAGAGACGTTAGCGGGGGAGCCTTTATTGGGCCGGCTCCGGGGGCGATCGCATCTCCGGGCCTACGTTTTGAATTAGGCGGTCGCGATTGAGCTGTTCCGGCCTTCTGGGCGCATGAGATTACCAAATCGGATGGGAATATGCCGAATGGGACACGTGGGACACGGGACACGGCGTACTGACAGGTGGGGCCTTTTTTTTTGCTATCCAGCCATCCAGGTGTCAAACGCGAAATCTGTAGGCCCGTTAAACGTGTCACGTACTCACGTTAACCTACACCCTAAGCTGGTTATGCGAAAATTATCGCTACGTGTTACAAAAGTTTATGGGAGGCTTCTCAAAAAAAAAAGAAGCAATATTGCAGGGACACCATTGGGGTTCGTTAAGATGTTTAACTATAGGCGACAAGGAAAATATGCAAGGCGATGAAAAATGAACATCGAAATTTCGAAATTGCAGGTTAAAAATTAAAACCATACAAATTACGCTGAAACGAAACTCGAGGAGCATTCGGAACAGCTAGAAACCTCAATGAGGAACAAGCTCTATATCAGCTCTAAAAACATGTTCCAAGTATAAATGAGGTGTTTTCACCAAGGTGCTAAGGCTTTGTTCGTTTCCTGCTATTCCAACACGTAACACGCGCACGAAAAACAAAACAGTCCATTACCACATGATTAATTAAGTATTAGCTAATTTTTTTTTTCAAAAATGGATTAATTTGATTTTTTTAAACAACTTTTACATAGAAACTTTTTAAAAAATACACACCGTTTAATAATTTGAAAAGCGTGCGCGCGAAAAAAAGAAAAATGTGAGTTGGGAAAAGAGATGCAAGAACTCGAGACCAATATTTCAGTGTTTTCACCGAAAAGTAACAAGTTCACGGACTGGCCGCACATAGATCACACAAAATGAGAACTCAATTCTTCCTTGAAGGGCAGTAAGCCAAACAAATAGGTCACTGCAAATCCTTATTTGGAAAAAAGTGGAGGGGAGAAAAACATCGATCAGCAGGGCCGGGCCTCCTGCATGTAAGTACATGTCCTGGCTAACAAACATAAAAGGCACAACATGTTGACCTCCAAATGTTAAAAATTGCATCGCTTATGAAGCGGACTCCTTGGCAATCTTCTCTGCCTTGGCAATGACCTCATCGATTCCTCCAACCATGTAGAATGACTGCTCCGGAAGGTCATCATACTTCCCGTCCAATACACCCTGTGACATATTAAGAAAATTCGTTACTCGGTAGAAATGTAGACAGCACAAGATGAAAGTGTCATGATCATACGACTGCTGGAAAAGAGTAGCCATTCGAGTGATGACTTTGCAAGACCCCCGAGGACAGAAGGACAATGCACCATGAGAAACAAGGATAACAAAACATATTGCTTTTTAGACGCAATTTTTGGCTGTCATACAAAACCTATAGCTCTTCACTTATCAGAAAATGGCCAGATGTACTAGTAATGTTCGACACAAATTCACAAGAGTAGTGTTAGCACTTCTACTTTCTATTACTTGTTACACTGCAACAATATGCTGTTGCTGCTGCCTTGTGGAGTATTGTAGCCACATAACCATTGATTTTGAAAACAAGGAAGATGATACAGGGCTTGACAAATATTGTCAAGTTAGGTAAATTGATTTTTAGGCCACATTGGGTTTTATCTTCTACGACCAAAACAGATGAGTTCATCTGTTTTAGGCTACATCCAGAAAGTGTCAACAAAAAAACCCTACGAACCACAGTTCTTGTCACATCTGATGTCCATGTTCCAACTGAAATCCTAAAACCCTGCTCTCTTCTTGTATCTAAATAATCGCCATAGCCTAAACATGGTAACTTGCAGCCAAAAACTCTACTGTGGAAATGCTGTTCCAAAGGGGAATAAATAACAACAGTCAAAATACATACCTGGAAACTTTGAACGCTCTCCTTCAGCTCGACATACTTTCCAGGTGCACCCGTGAAAACTTCGGCAACATGGAAGGGCTGGCTAAGGAACCGCTGAATCTTCCTAGCACGAGCGACTGTCAACTTATCGTCCTCACTGAGTTCGTCCATTCCCAGAATGGCAATAATATCTTGAAGATTCTTGTAATTCTGAAGAACCTTCTGAACACCACGAGCTGTGTTGTAGTGGTCCTCACCCAGTACATGGGGAGACAACATTCTGGATGTGGAATCCAAAGGATCGACAGCAGGATAAATACCAAGCTCGGAAATCTGCATGTCCAGCACAAATAAATCCATTTATAATTATAATAGGAAAGATATTAATATTTCAAATTGTAAAGAGATTATCTAGGCATATACCTGTCGTGACAACACAGTAGTAGCATCAAGATGGGCAAATGTAGTAGCAGGGGCAGGATCTGTCAAGTCATCAGCAGGCACATAAATAGCTTGAACAGATGTGATAGAACCCTTCTTTGTGGTGGTAATCCGCTCCTGCAGTCCTCCAAGATCAGTAGCGAGGGTTGGCTGGTATCCCACAGCAGATGGGATACGTCCAAGAAGGGCAGACACCTCAGAGTTTGCCTAATACAGAATAATCAAATGAACAGCTTTGTCAGGTGTAATAATACACATAACAAAAGAATGTGTGCATCAACTACCATGAATAATTGCTAGTATGTCCAGAATGAGATGGCAGAAGGGTCTCACAGAACTTACCTGAGTGAAACGGAAAATGTTATCAATGAAGAGAAGCACATCCTGTCCTTCAGCATCACGGAAATGCTCAGCAACAGTCAAACCAGTCAATCCAACACGAGCACGAGCACCCGGGGGCTCATTCATTTGCCCGTAGACAAGAGCACATTTGCTCTCACTCTGCCAAAGGAAAATACTACCTCATAAGGAGAAATTTCATTAAAGAGAAAATGTATAGCGATATCATATTTGAAATGTGAATTATTTACCTGCTTGTCACCAAGCTTAATCACACCACTCTCAATCATTTCCCTGTACAAGTCATTACCCTCACGAGTACGTTCTCCAACACCAGCAAACACAGAGAAACCACCTAAAATAAACAGGTGAACTAGATAAGGCAATGCAAAGCACAAGACTTTGGATATGACCATCAAGCTCTGTAAAAAGCAAACCATGAGCCTTCGCAACGTTATTGATCAACTCCATAATAAGTACAGTTTTGCCCACCCCTGCACCACCGAAGAGACCAATTTTACCACCTCTTTGATAGGGTGCAAGGAGATCCACGACCTGATAAAAGTGCAATCCTTGTGTAAGACAAAATGGTACAAAAAGGAATGCCTCTTGACAATTAAGAAACCTAAGCAACTAGGCAATTAAAAAGACAAAGGGTTTAAGAAATTCTTTCAGAAAAGACAGAAACCAGTGTACCTTAATTCCAGTAACAAGAATCTGTTGCTCTGTAGCTTGCTCAACAAAAGCAGGGGCTTCACGATGGATAGGTAGGAAGTGGTTTGTCGCTGTGGCAAAGAAAGATAATCAGTAACGAAAGATCATAACGAAGAAAATAATCGCCGAGTTTTTGAAGATATATACATACACCTACAATATATAAATGGATATCATTTAGACTTACTGATATCGCCCTTCTCATCAATAGGCTCACCGATGACATTCATAATACGCCCAAGTGTGGCCCTACCAACAGGAACCTAAACAGACAAAACAAAGAAATATAAAGACCATGGTTTAGATCAAAGATGGTTATACTGACATTACAACATCTAAAGTTAAAGACAGTATATATATGTAGATAGGCTAATACAGATAGCCTTTAATCACAGGTAATAACAATTGATCTTTAGTTTGACACATTATAAGTAACCAATCGCACAGAGTGACAGAACTTATAATCAGCAAACTACAATATCAGTAAGCGAAGAAAAATAAGGTTAACCCCCATCTTAAGCTTCCTAAGTTTCTCAGGAAACAAATATAACTTTAACTTCACGTGATAATTTTAATTTTATTTTAAAACAAACATTTTTGGACTTCCCGTTATCCCATAGCACATTTTGGGGTTGGGAACCTACATTGGGTCACATGCATTTTCTCTCAACCCTCCCTTCATAAAGCCCCTACACCCAAAAGACAAAAGGCCCCTCCTTGATTTTTGTGATTCTGGGACCATAGAGGAGATAGGGAAAGGCTCATCAGGGCATGCAGTACCTTTACCAAACTATTCAACGGTAAATGTTTTCTCCATCTTCAGATGGCATGAATGGAGTGGGAAAATGAATCTACGGGGCAGCATTTAAACATATAAAATTTGTGACAGAATTATATTCGAAAGAGTCAATTTGCATTTGTGGCCTTGCCATTTGTCATTTGACATGTGAATCTGCACCAAATCAGTGCATGGATTTGTTAACAAACGATAGTCACGGATCTGTAAGGTGAGCGTGCACTAATCAATACATGGATCCGTACATCTAGATCAAATCTATACCGACCACTGGTCTGTTATTTCGTCAGATTAGATCCAAATAAACAGTTCCAAACATAGTGAGGGATAAGGAACAAGAGGGGGGAGGGCATTACAGTGATGGGAGAGCCGGTGTTGAGCACGCGCTGGCCGCGAACGAGCCCCTCAGTCCCGTCCATGGCGATGGTGCGCACCATGTTCTCCCCGAGATGCTGCGCCACCTCGAGCACGAGGCGGATGTTGTGGTCGAGCACCTCCAGCGCGGTCAGGATCGGGGGCAGGCCCTCGTCGAACCGCACGTCCACGACGGCGCCAATCACCTGGCACACCTGCCCGACGGCGCCGGCGCCCGTGAACTCATCGGTGATCTTGCCACCGCCAGTGACCTTTCCCGACGGAGGGGGAGGCGCGGGGGCCGCCTGTGCCGCGGCGGACGACGCGTAGGCGGCGGCGGCGCGGTTCAGGAGGAATCCCGCGGGGGACGGGCGGTGGTGGTGGAGCGGCGCGCGGCGCGGGCACGGGGAGGGGGAGGCGGCGCGGAGGCGGGAGGCGGAGCGGAGGACAGAGGTGAGGGCCCGGCGGGTCGCCATGGCCGCCGCCGCCGGGGGGGAATGGCTCGGATCTAGGTTTTCCGAATGGTCTGCGGGGTGGGGGGGAGCGGCGGCGGCTCCGCGCTGCGGGGAATGGTAGGGGTTTGGAGATCGGGTCGGGGTGGGGAATAAGGAGGAGGGGGGAGGGTGGGGTGGGAGTGCACGGAGGGATTCACGGATGGACGCGGTCTTCAGTGGACCGAGATGAGTGGAGCGTGCCTGCTGATGTGTGTCATATGAGCTCCATGTCAATTGTCATTAACGGCTTTGTACTTGTTGTTGTTCTTTTGTTAAGAAAGTGGTTCAGAAATTGCCCCTATCAAAACTGAATAGGATGTTTGCTAAAGAAAAAGTTTATAGGTGCTCAAATTGATTAAGCTATGGATGATAATCGATAAGTCATAGATAAATAAAGAAAGAAAGACAAGAGAATATAGGTAGCATTTTCTTATCTCTATTATTAGTAGTTTAAAAGTCAATGTTGGATAACAGAGTTTGATGAAAAAAAAACTCAAAATTAACTTCACAATTAAGTCTCAAAACTTTAAAAATTGTCTTTTGACGTTTGTGTTGAAGTCTCAATGTTCGTACATAGCAAACACGTCAAATAAATTCATATCATTTAGCTATTTTCAAGACAAATAGATTTCAAATCAGAAATTCATTGAGAAAAAAGTTATCACCTCAAAGTAATATTATATTTCACATAGTGTGTTTTTAATGCTTTACAAAATATATTTTGTTGGTCATTGTCACATGTGTACTAGAACAACCTATGTTTTCAAACGATGACAAACAGCTTGGGTCTTTGGGATTGCATAAATCAAACATTCTGAGGAGTGCTAAAGTTGTTTTTTATTGGCTTTCAAAAAAAAAGCTTCGTGAACAAAAGAGAATCAAGTTATGTGACTTTTAGTTAAGACCCTAAATACCAAATTAACGAAGCAACTCTACTCAACTTCAACACGGGAGGGAGATGTCAGTGTACGAACAATGGTGTATATTGGCAAAACAAAACTGAGATCTAATTATTTTATAAGTTTGGTATGAAAACAAAGTGATAGATGGACGTCAGTATCTAGCTATATAAATATAATAAAATTTGGCTCCGTGCCATGAAAAGTATCAATTTTAGAAATATACCGCTGAAAGATTCCGAGACACTTAAATCCCATCCAGAGGTCTTTAAAGAAATATATCACTCTTGTCACTTTTAACGCCCTGAGCCTTAAATCTTCCCATCTTCCCCTATCGACCCACTTTGAAAATCCGTCCAAAGTTCGAGTGACAATTACCCTTCGCTACAAGGTGTTTTGTGTCATCGTGCTCTGCTGCCTTGAAGCTTGCTCCTGTTGACCTCGTTGCCACTCCCATGCAAAATCTAAGGGGCACTATCGCAGCCCCAATTCAACTGTTTTTTGCTCCTCATTATCCTTCCTCCGACGTGCAACACAAATGGTTGGCTATGGCTAATACCTTATCTCATTCTATTGAGTTGGTATGCTTAGTTCCTAGAGATGTTTGTAATGGTTGCAACATTGACTTCTTCAACGAGGAGGTGGAAGGATGACAGTTAGTGACGATGACTTCTAAATGACTTATGTAAATTTGATGGCTTCTAAGTATAGAGGGGTGGCAATTAGGGAGACAATTTCTATTATTTGGTACAACGGTTGAGGCGATGGTATGAGTGGTAGTCTGGGAGGCGATGAGACAGAGACTTATGCCATTGGGGGTGGCGAAGGCCAATGGTGGTTGAACCCGTTTTAAGCATTCAATAGGACATTGTTTTGGACGGTGAATTCGCGAGCACGGAATATCAATCGATCAAATAGGCATATGATTGTAAGGGCAAAATGTCACTTCCCATCTATTATTTCGCCAAGAAAACCAATGAAAGATAGTAATGAAGATGGTCAGAGTAGATATATTTTTAAAATCAACATCTTTCGATGTCACAGAACCAATTTCTTTATAAATCTATTGACTTATTACTTAAACATCTTCCCTATATTTTTCATACATAAATATTATCCAATTTCGGATGGGGGAGTCGTGCCAGCAATTTCATTATTATTTGAAATGAAATTTATAAGTTTAAATAATTTAGACACATAATTGAATTTTTTTTGGAGGATTTAATGATTTGCTGTTTCTTATATCAGAGGTTTTAATGGTTTGTTATCTTATACTTACAACCTGATACAATCTGCTGCCACTGTATAAGTTGTAAGTTAGAAGTGACAATCAAAGAGTGCAACCAATCGAATTTGCCAAAAATATCCGTGTTCTCTCTTCGACGGCACTTTCGTGATTTCGTCGCACCTTTTTCTCGTTTTCTTCTTTTCCCCTTCTCCCCTCGTTCCCTCTCGCGCCACCCCCAGCACGCCGGCGCCGCCATGTCCTTCATTGCCGCCGCGCCCAAACCCTAAACCCACCGCCGGCCGCCGCGCCCAATGGCGTACCTCTTCTCCTCCCCGGACTCCAAATCGCTCTCCATCACCACCCCCACCCTGTTCCTCTCGTCGATCGCTTCTCTCCCTTCCCCCCACAGCGAGCCCCCCTCCGCCTCCGCCTCCGCATCCTCGCTATCGCCCGTCCCCGCCTCCGTGCTGCCCACGGCGCTCATCCCGGGCTCCCGCTTCCTCGTCGATGCCTTCCGCCACGCCGGCGATTTCACCGCCTCCTACTTCCTCTCCCACTTCCACTCCGACCACTACACCGGCCTCGGCCCCTCCTGGCGCAGCGGCCTCGTCTTCTGCTCCCCGCTCACCGCGCGCCTCCTCGTCTCGGTGCTCTCCGTGCCTCCGCAACTCGTCGTCGTACTCGATGCTGGCGTCCGCGTCTCCGTGGATGGGTGGTGCGTCGTCGCTGTGGATGCTAACCATTGCCCCGGCGCCGTTCAATTCCTCTTCCGCTCATCTGGACCAAATGCGGAGAGGTATGTCCACACCGGTGACTTCCGGTTTTCGCAGTCTATGAGAACCGAACCTAATTTGCTGGAGTTCATCGGTGCTGATGCTGTGTTTCTAGATACCACGTACTGCAATCCCAAATTTACGTTTCCTCCACAAGAGGAGTCAATGGAGTATGTCGTGAACGCAATCAAGCGGGTGAAGGAGGAGAGCAGAGCATCTGGAGAGCGCGTGCTGTGTTTGATCGCGACCTATGTGGTGGGCAAGGAGAGGATTTTGCTGGAAGTTGCACGATGCTGTGGCTGTAAGATCCATGTGGACAGTAGGAAGATGGAAATCTTGACTCTATTGGGGATTGGTGGGGAGGATGGAGTTTTTACTGAAGATGCTGCAGCAACAGATGTGCATGTCACTGGGTGGAATATTTTAGGTGAAACATGGCCCTATTTTCGGCCAAATTTTGTGAAGATGAAGGAGATCATGGTGGAGAGAGGATATAACAAGGCTGTTGGATTTGTACCGACCGGTTGGATGTATGAGACCAAGAAGGAAGGGTTTGCAGTTAGAACGAAGGATTCACTTGAGATCCATCTTGTACCTTATAGTGAGCACTCGAGCTATGATGAGTTGCGGGACTACGTGAAGTTCTTGCACCCAAAACGGATAATTCCAACCGTGGGGCTTGATGGTGGAAAGCTCGATAGTAAAGAGGCATTTGCTCTGCAGAAGCATTTTGCTGGTTTGGTGGATGAGACAGCAAACAAACAGGAGTTCCTGATGGCATTCCACCGAAGCTCAAGAAATGCTACTCTTGGCCCTGAGGATGAAGTTACTGGATTGAGCCAGCAAGAAGGGGAGGTGCAAGAAATGGAGGAGGCTACTTTGTTGTTACCTGCAAGTTCGGCTTTTGAACGATCAGATAGTTTGCAAGAGAAGATTACAGTGGAAATGAAGAAAGAATTATCAGATTTCCTACCCTCATGGGTCAGCCAGGACCTGATCCTGGACCTGCTAATTAAGTCAGGCGGTGATGTTGTTCAAGCAGCAACTGATTTTTTTGAGAAAGAAAGAGATTTCTTTGAGGAAGCAAATGTTTCTAATAGTGAAGCGCCTAAGTCAGAGATCGATCTCTCTTCTGATCATGGATCTTCTGCTGATGCAAGTAGTCAGCAAGAAGTTCCTTTATTTTCACAGAAGCCCATGGATCATTCTAGAAAGCTGCTGAATTTGAACGCTATGAGAATGAAGTCAAATCTTTCTAAAAGGGAAAGGAAGAGGGGCTCTAATTCTGCGGACAAGCCAAAAAAGAAAGGGCGGTCAACTGCCTCTAAACCCTCAACAGAATCCAGTGGGCGCAAACAGTCCACAATTACGAACTATTATGCTAGAACTATGGCAGCTGCTTCTAAAAGCGATACATCCAATAAAGTAACTGTAAACGCAAATCAAAACAATGTGAAGAATGACAACCAGTTTACTGATGTTGTAGAGTCAGAGAAGCAGAGTGTAAGCCAGCTTCTTCAGATTGTAGATGGTGGAATGTCCAGAGAGTCTGCAATTTCATTGCTTGAGAAGGCAAAAGGGGATGTGAATGTAGCAGTTGATATATTTTACAGTAAAACTGACAACAGTAATGTACTTGAAAATGATATGAATATTGTCACACAAAACACAGAAAATGAAATGACAGATAAATCTAGTAATACGGGCTTGCTTCGCAACTCTTCTGAGGCCACTCCAAAGATGCCAAACTTATGTGTACAATCTTATGTAGCACAAGCAGATTCAGTCAGTATATCATTGCCAATTGAAAAGTATCTACCCATCGAGCATGGTTAGTGCCTTATGGTTCTTAACATCTTGCTTGACAGTGAGTAATACCATGTATGTGCTCTTCTACAGCTTGCTGGACAGCAGGACAGCCTGCACCATACTTACATTTGGCTCGCACTTTTGATCTGGTTGAAAGAGAAAAGGGAAAGATCAAAACTACTGCCATGCTTTGCAACATGTTCCGAAGGTTTTTCCTATAACCTTCCAAGTTACATTGCGTGCAGTTTTTGATTATCATCTATATGTTTTTGATTGGGGAATATACTTAACATCTTATATTCTCAAGTGCAGTTTGCTTGCCTTATCACCTGATGATGTGCTACCTGCTGTTTATTTATGTACTAATAAAATTTCTCCTGACCATGAAAATATTGTAAGTGTTTTATTTCCTGCACTTTTCCCTTCCCCCTATTTACTGCTCTTTGCTTTTTTGTAAAGCTTTGTTTGAAATATGGGACTTCCTGGAGGAACATGGATGTAGGTGTCCTACACAATCCCTGTGAGGATACTATGTTCCAACAGGCTGAAATTTTCTAGCTGCATTTCAATTAGGATAAGTTGATTTTTTTCTTAAGTTGTTGAGTAATAGCTGGCCCTTTCCTTTGAAAGGCTTTCTTTCTCTCATTATTTTCTAATGAGTAACTGTGTCATGTCCAATTATAAATATTTTGGTTTACCCTTCTGTTATGCCTTGTTGTGTGGCACAATCAGTACAATAACCCATATTTGTTAATGAAGCTAGGAACTAAACATTGGTGGGAGTTTGGTTGTATCTGCTCTGGAGGAGGCATTAGGATCCAGCAGATCTAAAATACATGAGATGTACAAAACGTATGGTGATCTTGGTAAGTTTGGAGGTTAGAAGTTGTTGATGTTGATAGTGTGGGGAAAAATTACTTATGGTGTAGGCTGTGTCTTTGCAAAATAGGAGTTTGATGCATGCATGCATGCATTTGGCAGGCTTACAGCCTGGTCCAACTGCCTTGTTTAGCTTCATGTACTGGTTATTTATGCTGAAATGATCTTGTGTAGTGTTAACAGTGGATGTAGTGTAATTTGTAGGTGATGTTGCCCAAGAATGCCGCCAGAATCAAATGTTACTTGCTCCTCCTCGTCCACTCTCAATTCGCGATGTGTTTTCCACACTTCGCAAACTAAGGTATTACTGACTAACTTACATATGCTATCAACATCTGGAGTTCCTTTAATGACAATCTCCTTTATTTCATCATAATTTTCATTATCAGTGGGATATCAGGTAGTGGGAGTACTGGAAGGAGAAAAATTCTTGTCTTGCATCTTATTCGTTCTTGCAGAGAAATGGAGATGAAATTTCTTGTTAGAACACTGGTAATGCGCCCTTTGTTTCTAACTGACAGTTTCTAATTTTATTTTGAGGCTGTTATATTGCATGGACTGTACATTTTTTTTTGGATTTCATGTGCAGATGTGATCATCTATCTTCCTAATTTATCCTCTCAATTGATTTTATTCAACTATTGCTTTTTTATGGGCAGTTCATCTACTTACGCACTCAATATTGTTAAAATCTGATATCTGACTCTCCATATTCAGAAATGTGGTATTTAGCAAAATTTGCATGTCAATTGTGTTACTAGTAATTCATTTTGTTGCTACGATAGTACCATTATCTTTTATAACACTCCTACGCCTATTAAAATAAGCGTATAACTCAATCTTCAACTGATCTCAACTTATTAGAATTACTACAGACAATAACTCATGTTATAATTTATTTTGCTCTGTTGTATGTGTGTTTTACCAACAGGTCCGTAACTTGCGTATTGGGGTCATGATGAAGACAATTTTACCTGCACTTGCACATGCTGTTGTTATTGATGGAAAATATTCAAATAGTCCTGTGCTATCTTTGGAAGGCATAAAACCACAATTACAGGTTTGTCTACCTAGCATGAATTTTCTTTTGTGCAACAATATCTGGGAGTGCTTGATGTTGTTCGTAAGACATAAGCTCTAAAGGTCCAAAAGTTGTGTAAAGGTAGTTAAAACTTAGTGGTAACGGTGCTTAAGCTTTTCTGCAAAGCCATCTGAAGCAGCCTACTAAGCCATCTGAAGCAGCCTACTTGATAGCTTTACTGAATTTTTAAAGATCTTTTGAAGCTCCTATTCTGTTATTAACTAAGGACATGTGGAGGCTTGCTCTCTTGTCCCTAATAATAAAATATTTTTTCCAAAAAATGGAAGAAGCTAAATTATGACAATCAAGGCCAAAAAAACTGAATCTTCTCTTTTTCTTGTTCTTGTGATTATTTCTATACTACCATACAGAATTTTACCCTTTTTCTGGACCAAAATGTTTTTTTTCTTCCTTTTTTGGCAGGAACTTTCAACTGAAGTTGCTGAGGCATACAATGTCATTCCTAATCTTGTGAGTAATCAAAGCCTATTTCATTTGATATATCATGGTGCAATGGTGCATGATCTAATTACTGGCTTCTGTCCTTCTCAAATCTGTTGATATCTAGCTTGCATTGCTAGGAAATTAGACCCTTCATAAATGAATTTTGTGGATTTATCAAATTAGTAAGTAATGACAACAACCATTTTCCACAGAATGTGCATTAGAATATTGAAACACGAGATTATATTATTGAATTTCCCTCTCTAGTACTTGGTCCTTGCACCTTGACCTTTTTTAGAAGGTAACAATATGGTGTCTTATTGAAGTTATTATCTCCCTTTAGTACTTGACAACATACTGATCATTAGCCAATCCATGTGCTTATAGAGATTGATGCATGTTATGGCCTGGATATTCTACAGAATTGGAAGAAATACTAATGTTGTAAACTCTCTACATCAGATAATGATTGGATAAACTCAATCAAACCAATTAAGTTATTGCTTCAAGAAAGAAGGCATTTACCTTTTTAGTGACATTATTTATCAGGATTTGCTCATTCCCTCTCTCCTGAGAGAAGGCACTACATTTTCAGCTTCGTCCTTAGCAATGGTACCTGGCACCCCTATCCCACCTATGCTGGCAAGGTATATACATGTCCAGTAAAAATTTCAATACAACCATTTTTATTCATTTATTTTCTACAGTTCTACTGTAAGATTTTCATGGCTGCATTCCTTCTTTTGCAGAATTACTAATGGGTTGACTCAATCACTGAAATTGTTTAATGGTAGAGCATTTACCTGTGAGTACAAGTATGTTCATTGCTCTCTAAGAGATTTCTGAAGAAACCTACCTAGATGACTGTACAGTTGTTTTGTGTACATTGGTTTTAGTATAAATTGCTAACTTTTAACCCCCATGGTATATAACCACACCATGGTTGCATTCTGCCTGTTTTAACCTGAAATATCCCTCCCCCCAACACACACACAACCCCTAGATTAATCTACATATGAGCTTTCCATGGCTCCTTAGATGGAGGGGAATGTTAATTCTTGATGGAGTTTCTGCCATGAAGAGCCAATAGCTAGGAAAGAAAATGCTCCATCATATTTATTATTCTGACTCGACTCTTTCTTAAGCAAACTAATGGATTATATTTGAGGAATTATGACAACCGTGGATCATGAAGGAAGAAAGAACGGATGAGTAGCTTCCCTATTCTCACGCTAGTTGTTGAGCTTGAAGTTCATAAGAAGTTGTCTACTCTTCTTAGTAAAACCTGAAATCTATATCTATGGTTAACATAAGAAGTTGAAGCCTTTTCTTGCGTAACCCCTTATCAAGTTCTTAAATAGTTAAATAACTCCAGTTTGTAGGAATTTTGACCTGGCAAGCATATCTTTCCTGCCGAATAATTGCACTCTATTTTTTAATGTCGCTTCCAGGTATGATGGTCAGCGAGCCCAGATTCACAGATCAAATGATGGATCTGTGCAAATATTTTCAAGGCAAATGAAAGAGTCGACCTCTCGATTTCCTGATCTGGTTGACATGATCAAAGAGCTCTGCAGCATCGAAGTATCCAGCTTTATGCTTGATGCCGAGGTAAGTTTTGTTTGTGAGGAACTCACATTTGCTTGTTTGTTCATAACACATTCCTTCACCTTAGTCTTGTGTTTCTTGTACTTGTGCATTCAAAACAAGGTTGTGGGAATCGATAGGAAGAAAGGAAACAAGCTGATGTCATTCCAAGAGCTGTCTTCAAGAGAGAGAGGGAGCAAGCACTCCTCAATTGCAATTCAGAACATAAAGGTGATGCCATTATTATTCTTTTATTTACAAAGTCTTGTTCTTGTTACTTTGGAGCCTTGAACATTATTTTTGGGCAATACTTTTATGTGATGAATTCCTATAATTATAGAATTTCGCCAGGAAACATAATCAAAGAAATTTGTACTCGATTGTTTATGTTTGTCACCCACAACTTTAACTGAATGAACAAGTCCCTTTGCAGGTACCAGATTTTTTCAGTGCTTCTTACTTATCACTAAAATAATCAGATATGTAGTTGACAAAATTTCAACCTCTGTGGAAGATATTCCTACAGTTCCACTAATACGTATAATTTTTTGTATTCATAGTTCATAGCATGAATCAGTTTTCCTAGCATAGAGGATGTTCATTTGCACTTTAATGCCTGTGTTGAAAGCTGAAACAAAGTGTGTGGATAGACAAATAGTTAGTGGCAGTACCTATTAGGAATGCACAATATGCTTACTCCAATTTTTTTTGTAACTATGTCTTTTTGATCTGACTATATTTTGACCACTTTGCAGGTAGACATTTGTGTGTTTGTTTTTGATATCATGTTCTGCAATGGACAAAGGTAACACTATGAAGCATTTCACATACATAAACTACCTATATCATATAATATTAAACTTGACACTTTTTTAAATAAGAAAAGACAAGGAAAGTACATTCGCAACCACCCCTCTCTGATGAGTCGATGTGAGAGCTTTTATTGCTTTACTCACAAACAGAATGACTAAATGGTTGTTAGTTTAATTTAGTTTGGCTGTGCCACGCTTCAACTACCAAGCTCGTGACTTTCTAGTCTTGAGTCATCAGTGATTTAATGGTACACAGAAATGAGAAATCCTTGTGCTTAGACGGTAAATGACTCAGAAAGCTTAGTTCATGTTGGTCAAAGGTTATATATACATTGTTTGGTAATTGGAAACACCCACTATTAAGCTGCAAAAGCAATTACATGCTGCTTGCTTGGTGTGAAAATGTTTTATATGCATATCAATATGAATTATTTGTTGACTTTATTTACAATATCAGAAAATTTACAGTGTTTTTCTGCAGACTATTGAACTGCTCACTTCGGCAAAGAAGAAAGTGTATGTTTCAGTACCATCTTAAAGTACTTGAAAAACATGTATAAGCAGGGCATACTTTTTGAGTGAATCCCTTGGAAAATGTGGTAACACTTCTTTCTGCATTTTTCATTGCAGACATCCACGACTTGTTCCAGGAGAAGCCAGGACATTTTGAGTTAGCTCAGCAACTTACTGTAAGTTGTATCCTTTCCTGACTTGCATTTTTTATGAATGTATTTACTGTTGTAAACATTCGCTTCTTACTTGACCTAATGATATCGCCTTCTACATCTTGCCATAATATTATCCTTACTTTTCGTTTCATTTCTTTCTGTTAATTGAAATTGCATGAGATTAAAAGCTACGTTGCCTTCTTAGCATTTTTCCACTTCGATGTGAAGTTAACTGGTTCTATGAATTAAAGAATCAGGTTATATTTTTAACCAATTAATCAAAACTAGAATGGACAACACAAAATCAAAGTACATGCCTTTTCAAACAATGCAAATAAAAGATGAGGAACTAACCGGTTTTAACATTGCCTACTCACAACTAATTCGTTAACATTACCGCTACCATTCCTGTGCTCCTGCATGATAGTCGAAACATTGCACCTCTTAGTGCAAAGCAGCAGATTCATGATAACAAGGCAAAACGATTACACTGGATATTATACCTATGTTGTACCACACACTTAGCAAAACAAAAATTCTGTTTCATATTTTCTTTTGTTTGAATTTTTCCAGGTAAATGCCCAGTTTGGTCCCCCAAATTTCCCCCAGGCTAATTTCCTCCCTTGTGTTTCAAATTGGCCTGCTAGATCCCTCAAATTTGTCTATTTGGGTCAAGCATATCATTTGGGTTGTCTTGTTCCACATCAAGGTGCCAGCTTATGTATAATGATTCCTCCCTCATCATAAGCAAAGCTGGATTATGCCACAATGAGAGCTGCACATAATGGTTGAAAAAAAGAGACTGGGATAAATAAAATCAAGGGGCGCGAAATAGCAAATCCAATTTCTGGATGTAGGGGTAGAATAGACATTTGCTCAAGATGAATCAGCTACAAGAACACATGAATCAAATTTGACTCAATGTGTCAATGTGAATTACCATGTATGATAAGTCCTTTGGCCTAGCACAGAAAGCTAGAGGACCTAGTGGCCCTTTCTGAGTTGCCAATGTGAGTTTTGGGGGGAACTTCAAAGACCAATCAATATCTCAAAAAAAAAAGACCAATCAAGAATTCACCCATGGCTGCCATCTTTTACGCTACTATGAGTAAAACAACTAGTCACATGGCCTGAAATGTTGGACTTCAGCATCTCCGCTTTGTAATGGAGTGCCTAGAAACAAAATGACGTAGGTAGCCTGGGGTGCTGGGGGCATGTACCAATGCAGGACACTGTAGTGATGCTTCTGTTATGTTTTCAGGGTAATGTCTCAGCATATAGTATATGCTTGTGCTCAGCCTAAATTTTCGAGCATACTAGTTCTTCTAGATTACCTACTGCATTTTGGTTGACATTGCAAAGAACTTTGGCCTTTCTTTCTGTGCTTGCTTCTTTATCATCTGTCCGTGCATGGTACACATGAATCAATTTACTGTACAGGTAGAAGCAGATGAAGCTTCTGTGGATAATTCTACCACTTTGGAGAGAATGAACACCTTTTTCGAAATGGCATGCCAGTCTTCTTGTGAGGGTATTATGCTGAAAACACTGGATGTTGATGCTGGATACTCTGCTTCCAAGCGCTGTGATTCATGGTTAAAGGTGCAAACCTATGTATTACACTAAACAAGTGCCTGAATCTGAATGTTTTTCATTATATCTGAAGTATAAAACTATGCATCATGTATTCCATGTGTGTTGTTTGCAGGTTAAGCGTGACTATGTTGAAGGCTTGGGTGATAGCCTGGACTTGGTTCCAATTGGCGCATGGTATGGAAATGGTCGGAAAGCTGGATGGTACGTTTAGTTCCTGTGCATAGAATCTCTCTTTTCCCCCTACCATACTTCTTGCCCCAATGCTCTTCTCTACATTTACAGGTATAGCCCTTTTCTTATGGCGTGCTACAACCCTGAATACGAAGAATTCCAAAGTGTCTGCCGTGTTATGTCTGGTTTCTCAGATGAGTTCTATAAAGAGGTATAGATTTGGATTCTTGGTTTATCAAATCATGCAATACTTTTGCCTAGTAGCATACGAGCTTTACAAATTACATCTTTAAGCACATCATGTCCACACCTGCTTACATGCTTGAATATAACTTTTGGGAAGCTATACAAATTGTTGTTCAGTTTGTTGATATTCTGAATGATTTGATAAAATGACATGACAAACTAAACAATGAAGGTAGTTTTGAGAAAACAAGTGGAATAAAAGTTCATCAAATCTTATCATATTAGGTTAATATACAACTAATAATGGAAATTAGACCAACAGTGGAGTGATTGTATAGCTGTCCCTATTATGGTATTGACTTCACTGAGAGAGCTCTAGCAAATGCAGCTTTTATGTATTTGTTTGAGATCGCTAGTGAACATGTCACAGAGGATAAATTCTGTGTGTCTATTGTGGTTTATTGTTTTAAACTCAACACAATTCATATCTATCATCTGGACTTTGTGTTATTCTGGAAATAAAGCTTCTATGTATATATGCCTTGTGATTTTGTAATGTTGAGCTACAGATGAAGGAGTTCTATTCTGGCGACAGAATACTGCCCAAGAAACCTGTTTACTACAAAACAGATGAGCTTCCGGAGTTGTGGTTTTCTGCGGAACAGGTTTGGGAAATCCGAGGTGCAGGTAATTACGCACCTCTGATTAACATACATTTAGTAGCAAATTATAGTGCATAACCCATTTGGGAATGGGCTGGAATCGTGGCCTGCCAAATAAGGCCTTAATAGGATATCCCCGTGGACAACATAGGTAACTCATGCATTTGACTTTTAATAATGCTATTTATGGATTGATATTTAGTTGTAAATTATTTATGATTTAATCTAGGAACATATAAGCCTTTAAAACTTTAAAATGTGATATCATTTGTTTTTGTGAAACCCACTGCAATGCATAGGGTATTTTGGCTAGTAGTGTAAAATCACGATTTGGGTGTATCTTCTTTTGCAGACCTCACGCTATCCCCTGTTCACCATGCGGCTATTGGTCTGGTCCATCCATCGCGTGGGATCTCAGTGAGGATGCCGAGGTACATACGCACTCGTCCAGATCGGAGCACAGAGGATTGTAGCACCGCTACTGATGTTGCTAGCTTGTTCAAAGCTCAGACCCGGAAGATGGAGGTCAGCAGTGATGGCCAGGACACAAGTCACTAGCCAGCGCTGATCTGTCCCTGCCTTACAGGGTGTTTTTGTAGATGTACAGATGCAGAATAGTTGCAAGCAAACGCCTTTGTTGTCCACCTTCTGTACTACTGTGTAAATACTAAATGGCACTAGCTTTTCAACGTTTTTTTTACTAGAAAATAGAAGTTTTTTTTAAAACACAGTACTAGAAAATAGTAGAAGTTTGCCTACGTCTTGTGACTGCAATTTCTGTCTTGCATTGGGCAGGCGTTTCTGATTTTTCTTTTTTTGGTTTGTTTGTCATTCTTTGGTTTGTGGGGCTTTCATAACTTCATCAGGCAAAACAAGAACAACGACAATGGGATGCATTCCCACTAGTTACTTCCTACCTTTCAGGCCACGAGGACACCATCATTTTTTTTTTCTGAAGGAAAGAGGACACAATCTTGCATACGCTTGACAATAATTTGCGTTCCTCCAACAAGAATAAACAACCACATGACACGCTAGCATGCTTAAGAAACAACTAAAAGCTCCACAATTAAGAACAACTCCGGGCAAAGGCTGCCCCAGCCAACGTTATCTTTGGTTGCTTGCTTCTGATAAACTCCTAAGAAAAGACGTCAATATTTCCAACTCACTAATGTGACTTGACAGCCTCTCAAAGCTAGGTCAACGGGAACAGGAAATATGGCTATTATTGCTAACAACAAAGTCATCAACTTGTCCAACTTGTCTAAAGAAAAACATTAAAGGGAGGAAAAAACATCAAGGTCGATCTATCGAGTCTCCATTTGGAGTTGCATGGCAGATGCATGTAGTCGTACTAATATTTCTTTTCCGTGTCTGCAGACCCTGCATTTTTCAAAGCATTCTGCTTAATTATAATATATACTACCAGCCTAGCTTGAGAGCTAATTAAATGGACCATTAGCTCACATAATAAGTTTCCATGATAGCCGACTTGTTTAATTATATCAATTACACTCATGTATCATGCTTAACGTGATCAAAACGCGATAACCACTGTGTGAAAGCATCACCTCTTCTTAGAACTATACACTATTTGGTCTATTGCTAGCTTGCTATATACTAAGTCTGGTTTATTATACTCGTATATCCTTTGGTCTTTAGACTACACCGTATGTAATGACAAAAAGTACTATTGACTTGGAAAGTTGGAACTATAGCTAGGAGGACTTGAATTCAAAGGTGACAAGTCGGCCATTCTTAAAAAAAACAAAGAAAGAAAAGAAAACTCAGCTGCTGACTATCTAATGATGCTGCTACTAGCTACAGTGTATACTCCTACATGATGCTATACCTATACACTAGTACACATGCATACTTTGAGCTAGAAAATAGCCATATAGACAACATTTTTTCATTCTTGCGAAGCTTGCAACATTCTCCAGTTGCATTTAAGCCGAGCTACTGCTAGCTATAGCTAGTTTGGTGACAAGCCGACGAGGAAAGGAAAGTCAGCACTCCTCCATCAACTTTGTTACTACAGTATTAAGCTAGCTTTGAAAAGGTGACATGACAGGCAGCTCTAGGGTTACATGCAGATAACCTTAATGACCTTGCTTGAAACGCCTCTCCTCCTTGTTCCTTGTTTCAGCAATACATGTACTGAACCTTGTCCAATCGGACGTGCCTCTTTAGAAAAATAAATATCTCCAAAAAAAAATTAGTTTCGTAGGGCTTTTCTTTTCTTTTCACTCGAACCAATCCACCCAACCGATTTTGTATTTTTTGTGAGTTATAAAAAAAACGAATATTAGAAAAAGATCTAATATTAAATAATTAAAAGGGATGATGCTTCGAACCTAAGCCAGCTAACTCATCACCTTGTGAAGCTAGGCAGAAGACCCCTGAGCATTTCTCATTTTTGTGAGTTGTGTATCCATTTCAATAATACTATTGTCAAATACCTTTATGATCACAGGCAAATAAATTGTAACTAGTTCGATGGCCGATGCAGCTTTGGATTGGATTATTGGGACCTGATCTATCTTTCCATTTAAACCTGCGAGATAATTAAAGGACAAAGTTGACAACACCCCAGATGGACAACCTAGCTAGGTATCGTCACACACACACACATACACACACATGCTAGTGGATGTCGCGATCCATCTCGTCTTACCTTTCACCTCGTTTCATCTCATTTTTCTCTTCTCTCCCGTTGTTTTTATACACTAGCGTGGTATAAATAGGGCCCTTTATTTTTCTTCTGACAAAGTGACAATCATGGAGGCCTTTTCGCACTGTCCTCCTGCTAATAAAGCAAGGTTCTTTTCCCTCACATCTCTTCCCCATCTGGAGCACTGCGTGCATGAGAAATCAGTGAGACATGAGGATCGAGGCGAGGAGGAAAAAAGTCTCGGAAAAGCATGATCCTGTCGTCCGAATGGTCGTCGTCGTCGTCGCGGAAGGTCGTAGATACGCCCCCGGCTTGTAGTACAAAAGCGAGGCCAAATTCTGTACGGTTGGTGAAACGGCAAAAACGTATCGATAGCCATCACCGTCGCCGGCGAAGCGATCGAGTGGCCGAGTGCGTCGTTCTTGGCCGGAATTTTGACTGCATCGTCACACAGCTAGCTGCAAAGCATGTACTGCAGTAACAGTGGAGTAGTAGCTTTCTTTCTTGCTCATCATGGGTGCCAAGACTGGTTGAAACTTGAGACGACGATGACTTCAGAGTTCAGAGCTGAGGTGTGTGCGTAAGTGGGAGTACAGTACATGAGATCTTTTTATCCACGGGAGAGAAACGCAAGGACAAGAGGACCCGTCCAATCGGCCATCGCACGCGTGAGGGAGCCTGTCAGGCACCGTGCTGCTGTGTCCTGCAGAAAAAAAAAACTGTGTCCTTTGCGATTGCAGAATTGGGAATTTGTATGCAGTACCGGAGGTGAAGCCACGAACAGGTACGCTTGATTTTACTGCTACAGCAAGCAGCAGAAGAATCGTCTTCAGAGACGTTGAGGGAGGCCATGACGACCTATCCAGGCTTGCATGCGTGGCTTGAGCATTTTGATGTGTCAGCAGAAACATCAACGTTGACCTTGCCCTGCATGCAGGCCTATGTTTGGTGAGATGGTTAGCACATCAGGGCAGGCACCAGCAGTAGCAGATGCAAGCATGGACAGTGTCAGAGAAACAAACAAACACTAGGTAGAGCTCGAATGAGAAAAGGCACTGTTTCATCTCTCTGAATTTTCGCAGGGTTCATTCATTCATGCACTGATGCACAGTGACCAGAATGCCAAAGCAGAGAAAAAGAAATTTGTATATACAGATCAAGATTAGCTCCAGTAAGAACCTGACGAGGATGCTGTCGAGCTTAGCTTTACCAATTGGCTGGTAGTTTAATTTCCTTGGTGATAAGAAGAAGTTTCTTTC
The DNA here is from genome assembly GCA_008326285.1 of Oryza officinalis. Taxonomy (NCBI): domain Eukaryota; kingdom Viridiplantae; phylum Streptophyta; class Magnoliopsida; order Poales; family Poaceae; genus Oryza; species Oryza officinalis. The sequence goes on along the minus strand of BDMV01000001.1, from coordinate 43,752,716 downwards.
TTTCTCTTTCCCAGATACCCCTAAAGCAAAGCTTAGGAATATTCATGGCCTGCTAGACGACACGCGCAAACGGGGCGAGGGAGATTGGTTTTTCCCGGCAATGCACAGTTGCTTAAAGCAGATCAGCAGTTGACGATGTGAGAGAGACACCGCAGCAAACGCATTTGGTCTGCGAGGCCGTCAGTTTCTGACCCTTTTTATTCAGGGTCATGGAAAACTGATTCAGTTTGATCTCTGCCTCAGGTCAGAATGTAGTCTAATCGTATAATAATTCTGCCAGTGCCCAAATTTCCTTTGTTTTTCACAACAATCATCTGAAACACATTTGTCAGAGCACCAGTTTCTCTTCTTTTCTTTTCTTTTTTTTTTCCAGAAATTCAGAGAACTACAAGCGGCAAAGTGATACTGCATTCATCCTAGTTTTTTGTTCCCCCCCCCTCTGGTTCAGTAGACAACAGTAGAGAATGCGTACCTGGACTGATCCTGAGATTAATTTGCAGGTGTGCTTGCATCTTATTTCGGCCATGTGTTTGCAGAAAGTGCATGTCCTTTTCTGACAGCGTAATAGAAGTAACATTTTGAGTGCAGCTAAGATGTTGCCCATATTGTTCCATACTTTCATTCATCCTTTTCAGGTTGGTATGGAAAGAGATTGGACAGGCAGTGCACAATTTGCACTCTCAAATTTGCCTTCGAGGCACCAACCGTAGTTAGCTCATGCACTTTACTTGAAACCGCAGCCATGCAGTGACATACGTGTAGGCATTTCTTCAGAGCATAGAGTCTGTCTCTTGCATCGTTTTCATTCAAAATTTGAGATCAAGAAGAATGTATCCTTTGAACAACAGATGGTATTTACAGTTAATTTTCTTTGAACTTTCCCATGTAAGTTCAGTTTTTTTTTTCATTTTGTATATATGTTGTTCTGCTTTTAAGAGCAGTAGTTAGAGCAATTGAAGCAAAAGTGATGCAAAACCTGACAGAGTACATTAGGACACTCTCACAACTTAGAACATTGATTAGAGTGCAACTTTTCTTAAAAGGATCTAGTCATCTAGTTGAAGGTATACATAAAAACCAGGCAAAATTATCCTTATTACCATTTCTAGTAGAGTAAACGGTGTGTGATGGCTGATGCATTTGTCTCTTACAACTGTAAATAAAATTAATTTTGAAAGAGTACTCAAAAGAGTTAGTATTTTTTTGGAAGACTCAAAAGAGTTCAATATGGCATGATCTATCCTATGGGAGGGCATTGACCTTATGCAAAGCGCTGAGTCAATGGTAGGTGAATGAGGACAAATTGATCACCAAAAATGTTCAGCTGTTGCAATCCAAATTCATGCATTATGAGCGAAGCTAGAACCGAAAGAGCAAACGGCAACAATTATCAAGTGTCTAAGTTATGATAGAACAGAAGCATAATATAACGGGATGTTACAGGTGAATTGAAATGGAATGGTTGACATGGATTGAGCAAGGCTCATGCCTGCGTTGGTTTTAAACAGATAGATGTTCGAGCACTCTGAGTACCAGTAATAACAAAAGGAAGATGATCAAGGAAATTAGCCTAGCTCAGTTGGTCGACGGTGTGGGTGTATGCGTAGACCACCCAAGTTTGAATCCTCATCGTAGACGAATTTTGGTGCCTGTTTTCTGCATAACACAAAGTCAACCTAGTTCAGAAACATGCAACTACATGATTCATGCATTGTTACTTTAGGACTTCTTTGGATCGAAAGATTCTCATAGAAATTTTTAAGGATTCAGATTTATAGGATATTTTTCTAACTTGGTTGTTTCAAATATAGAATTGGAAGTTGATAAATTCCTTTGGATTGCTTTCCTACAGTTTAATTCATAGGAATTTTTTCCACATAAGCTCACACCTCGTTTTGTTTTTCTCTTGAGAACTCAAATGCATCTTCTCTTCTCTCTATCTACAAAGCAATCGAATTCATGTGATATTTTCATGTGAGACATCCAAACACATTATCTTTTAAATTCGTGTGTTTTGAATTCTTTTAGGATTCATCTATACATGGTATTTCAGTCATGTGTTTTTTCTATTACTGCGTTTTTTAAATTCCGTGTTCTAAATGAGCCCTTAACTTTTTTTACTATCAAAAGTCAACTGTATATTCTTGTATAATGTTGCTTTTCTTGAATCTTCCATTGCATGCCAAATGCTTATAGTATCCTCAAATTATAATCAGCCTAGAAGGTACATAAAGATTTCACCCAAGTATTCATTTCTCTATGAGACAAACAGTAAAGAAAATTCCAACGCAAATGTGCATACCATTCTGTTAGTTGAAATTTGACATATCAATTGGCTGTGTTCGTTGGTTAATGTTGGGAACTAACCCTCTCAACACGTAAAACGGAACGACTTATTAGCGTATGATTAATTAAGTATTTATTTTTTTTTGAAAAATAAATTAATATGATTTTTTAAAGCAACTTTCGTATAAAAACTTTTTACAAAAAATACACCGTTGCAGTTTGAAAAAGATGTACATGAAAAAAGAGATAGATGAGTTGGAAAAGTATGATGAAGAACACACACCACTTAACCGTAGTACACTAGGGGCCTCATTTTTGTCACCCCTGTATATAAGCTTATGAAAATTCAAGGTGTACCGTTCATTATCATTTTTAACCTTGTTAATGAAATTGTAAAAACAAAGCACCCAAAACTTATTTTCATATGTAAACCTTTGTCCATGGGACAATGCTACCGTGTCTGTTGAAGACAACAGTGTGGTAAATCACTTCTGCCACCATGGCTTGGCCATTAAAATTTATTTCTAAAAATAAGCTATTTGAGTTTTTTATAGAAATGTTTAAAACAGGAATACATTTTTTTTAAAAAAAACACATACAACATATCATGAACCCAAAGACACGGGTCTGTAAAAAAATGTTAGACTAGTAAAAGGCCAAGTTCGTACTAGTAGTTTTTACCGAGTACTCATTCTATTTCAGAATGCAAGTTGTTTTGGTTTTGTTTTAAGTTAGATTTTTTAAAGTTCGATCAAGCTTACAGAAAAACGTAATAACATCTATAAAATCAAATTATTTTTATTAAGTTCATCATGAGATATATTTTTATAATATATTTATTTTATATTAAAAATATTACTATGTTTTTTTATAAATCTGATCAAATTTAAATTAGTTTTACTTATAACAAAGCTAAACAGCTAACATTCCGAAACTGAAACAGGGAAGTATCAAACTGACGACGATGAGCAGCGATATGCTTGCGTACCGCACTGTGCACGATGCCAACTGAGTACTCCGCACATCGCAATTTGCATCTTTGACTCGGTTACCAGAGGATTGTTTCAGCAGCTGCACGTAAAACGAAAAACATAATTAACATATTATTAATTAAATATTAATTATTAAAAATTTAAAAAATAGATTTATTTGATTCTTTAAAGCATCTTTTATATAAAAATTTTTATATAAAATATATCATTTAACAATTTAAAAAACATGCTAACAAAAAATAAAAAATAGCTAAATTGAATCAGGTCCTCGGAACGCAGCCTCGATCTGAACTCTATGCTATCAGACGATCACCAAAAGCGTCCAATTAGGGGTGGATAACGAGCCAGCTCGGCTCGGCTCGGCTCGACTCGGTTTAGCTCGTTAAGATAACGAGCTGGCTCGGCTCGGCTCGTTATCCAAACGAGCTAAAAACCCAGCTCGGCTCGGCTCGTTCGAAAGCTCGAGCTGGCTCGTTTGGCTCGTGAGCCAATGCATCCAAGCCGAGATCGAGATCGTCACTGGGGATGAACGGAAGGCCGGAAGAAGGGGATCGAGATCGCCGCACGCCCGCACGGAGTGGATGATGACTGATGAGTGACGGCGGCATGGGCTTCGGCGATGAGGGGCGGCGGCGGATGAGTGGCGGTGGCGGCGATGGGCTTCAGCGGCGGATGAGGGGCGGCGCCGGCGTGGGCTTCGAGCCTTCGACGATGAGGGGCGGCAGCGGCGTCGGCTTCAGCGATGAGGGGCGACGGCGGATGAGTGGCGGCGGCGGCGATAGGCTTCGGCGGCGGATGAGGGACGGCGCCGGCGTGAACTTCGAGCCTTCGACGATGAGGGGTGGCGGCGGCGTCGGCTTCAGCAATGAGGGGCTGCGGCGGTGGATGAGTGGCGGCGGTGGCGATGGGCTTCAGCGGCGCCCGCTGTAGTCGGCCACGAGCGGTGGCGGCGGCTGCGCGACGGCATGGTAGAGCCACGGGAGACGACCGATCTAGGGTTTTCTTTGGGCTTGCCACGGGCGAGATGGACCATGGGGCTGCCACCAAGTTGGCCTGTTATCTGCTGAAGTCTGATTTTGCTCCCTACGTGTCCAGCTCGTTGAGCTCGTGAGCTGCTCGCGAGCCAGCTCGAGCTAGCTCGTTATGTGTAACGAGCTAAGATGTTAGCTCGGCTCGTTAAGAAAATGTAACGAGCCGAGTCGAGTCGAGCTGAGCTAGCGACGAGCCAAGCGAGCTAACGAGTCACGAGCTTTTCGTTCACCCCTACGTCTAATCCTAGCTCCCGGTTTCAGCAAACCCCGCAGTGGGATCGCCTTGTCAAAACCAAAACCACCAGAAATTTGACGTGTTCCCTACCATAAAAACTTGCCCTACGAGTATCATCAGAGAAAAACGTACTAGTCTAGTCTAGCTTCTGCTGTACTCCCATTCCGGCAAAATGAAAAAAAAAAAGAACAAGAAAAAGCACTGTGTATCATCCTTACCCTTTGCAATCCCAAAAGTGCTCACCGACCTTCTGTTCTTTAATCTGTCACCAGTAAATTAACAACCTTTCTCATACAAATATATACTAGTAATGTGTGTGGTGTTTTTGGCCATATCAGTTCTTGTGACGTGAGACGTGACAATGCCAACTTTTGCCATGCCGATCGATGAGAAAGAAAGACCTGGACCAAGTGTGTGTGTGGTGGTGGTGTGATGGTTAATCGGTTAAAATAAACATGCAACCATGGACCTCCTCGCAAAAAGATCGAGCCAGTTCGAACCTTCCCTTCAACGCGATGTCAGCAACGTCGTCTGCATTGCTGACCAACCGGTGATGCACTTTGACACGCACAGACCGCAGAATCCAAGAGAAAAAAAATATTTGGTCCATCCATATCGATCGCCTAGCTTCCAAGTTCCAATGCGATGCGTAATAAACTAATAGTATGTGGCTATAGTGTACATGAGCACAGTGCTCGTATTATATACTACATCGCGAAGATGATTGGATTTTGTCACTAGGGATGTCATGATCCTACAATACGTGTTTAATATGCGACGAAAGTTATGTGCGGTTTCTTGTGACCATGAGCGAAAAGGAAACATATATGCTTCATCAGATCGGTGCAGAGATCTCGCAGGCATGCACGGTGTTGAATCTTTTTTGACGAGGCGAGTTGAAATGGTCCTTGCTAAGTCGTGATTACTAACCGCTGGTTAACACTTAAAGAGTTCATGCATGTATGACAGGGAAGAAGCTTCTCCGAAACCGCAATGATGATGTTGATACGGCCATGATCTGGTTTTCTTGCTTGCTTGATGACTATAACCTCTGTTTTATGTGATTTACTGGCTGCAGCTATCTAGGACAGGTGCCAAAACCCCACCCCGCTCTGGTAATTAGCAGCGGTAGCAGGCAAAGCAGCTAGCAATGGCTAAATGTGGCTAACTAGCTAGCTGATGATCTATCGCTAATCCCAGTATCATCCCCCATGTGGTCCAAGAGGGGCACCCATAGAATAAGATTGAGGGATTAATTATCTAATGATCCGGTGCAAGCTAGCTAGTGCAACGTGATTGCTGTGCAGCTAGCAAGACGGAATCTAATCATCCATCCACTCCTAGGCTAGCCGCCTGCATCCACACGGCTCCCGTCTCCCTTGCCGCTCCGCTACCTCTTGGAACGGGTCGCGCCGCGCGCGCGCGCGTGCGTGCATGCGAGCCGCTGGTCCATGTCGCGCGCGCGCGCGCGCGAGCGCCCAACCGCCGCGGCGTCGTCGCCGTCGTCATCGCCATTCATCACGCTCGACGGTGGGCGAAACAGAAAGCGCCCGGACACGTGCAGCAGCACAGTAATCATGCTCTTCTCGCCGGCCGTTTCGATCCTCGGATAGATACTAGATAGGCTAGTGCTAGACCGCTAGCCAAATCTGATGGATGCATGCATGCATTTTATCTCCATTAGTTGTGACGGTCTCACGAAGTCACAAGTCACAGACAGTAACTGGTGCGTGTGATCATCTTCTTCTACGTCTAGTAATTGGCTAGTTAAGACTATATACTACTACTACTGCATGGGTTTGAATGATTTCACCACAAAGGGAAGTGAAAGAAAGCCTGTCCCTGTCACTTCGAGGGAAAAGAAGTCACACGCTTGCTGAAAATTTTACAGTAATTGGACTACTAGCTGGTAGGCGGAAGAAGAGAACAGTTGCTAATTGGCAATCAACATCTAATTAACTTGTCTGTGGAACAGCCGTAGTACAGATAGGATAATGTACATGTAATAATCTCGTCGAGAAGAAGGGGGAGAAAAAGATGGATCAGGTAATCAATCAACAAGAAGCCACGCAACAACTAGAGACTAGTCGTCATGGATCACTCGAGCAGTCGTGGATGGAGGATCATTAGTGTCTGACATGTCATGTCAGGCTGTGGCACAGCCCGGCCGGCTTGACGATGTCCGTGGCCGCCGGCCACATTTCCGCCGCCGCGGCGTTGGGTAAGTAGCACGCGGAGAGCTCCATGGACGACCTATCCTGGAGCAGCGGGCCGAACCCGCCGAAGAGGTCGCCGTTGGGGAACTCGCCGGCTCCCACGAGCTCGGGCAAGAACACGTCGTCGAGGGTCACGCCGCTGGCCCAGCAGTCGGCGGCGGTAGTAGGAGGTGGTGGCACCTGGCAGATCAGCTCGGCGAGCGGCGAGTGCTGCGCCGCCACCGCCGCCGCCGCCGTCGCCACGGAGGTGTATCTCGCGACCGCGAGCGTCGCCGCCTGTGGCGCCTGCTGGGTCGACGGGGAGGGGGAATACATGGCGCCGGCGCCGAAGCTGCACGCGTCGCCGCCGCTCGTGGTGGTTGCCACGGACGAGGCGGCGGACGCCGGCGACGGCTGCATGGACGCGCATTGGCTCTGCGGGGCTGGCGGAGGCGACACGAGCGTGACGCGCGCGCCACCGCCGGCGCCACGGTGGTGGTGGTAGTGTTGCTGCTGTTGCGGCGGCTGATGCATGGCCATGGCCTTCTTCTTGAGCTTGGTGTTCCAGTAATTCTTGACGTCGTTGTCCGTTCGGCCGGGCAGCTTCGATGCGATGATGGACCACCTGCGTTTCGTCCAAGCACGTAGGCTAGCTGTTACACACCACCCTGCAGACTAGCCTAAACTCTAGCTTTTGATATATCGTGCAGATCTGTAGCAATACCTGCTGCCGATGGAGCTGTAGAGGGACCAGATGATCCGGTCCTCCTGCTCGGTGTAGCCGCCGTGCTTGATGTCCGGGCGGAGGTAGTTGAGCCACCGAAGCCGGCAGCTCTTCCCGCACCGGTTCAGCCCTGCACGATGCCACGATCGGTCACGACCTCTCCGTCACCAAGCCGGCCGGCTAGCCAAAACGGGAACGATAAGTCGGAACCGGGTACGCACCTGCTTTCTGCGGGAGCGCGATCCAGTTGCCGCCGGTGCCGTGGCTGCGGACGTAGCTCCGCAGCAGCTCGTCCTCCTCGGGCGACCACGGCCCCCTCTTCACGCTCGCCTTGTCGCAGCACGGCGCCCTCCCCATCCCTGCTGCCACCGCTACGCACCGCGCGCCGGCCTCCGCTCCAAACTCGTACCAACCCAAGCACGCGCGCGACGTACGCGATCAACCGAGACGCGGGCGCGGGGTTGAGCCGACCGATCTCTCACTCACTCTCCGGCTCTCTCCTTGCCACGACGCACGGGAGGAGTGGAGGTGCTAGCGTGTCGCGTGGCTGCAGCACGCTGCTGCTGCTGCGGCTGCAGGTCCGTATCTGCTTGGAGCGGCGGGCGTGCGATGCGGCCTGGCAGGGCAGGCTGAGGGTTCAGACTATGCTGCACCGGGGGCGGGCTTTATAGCGGGCGCTGGCTCTCATCATAGACAAGCCATCCCTCTCTCTCTCTGGCGGTAGCCGGCACGGTTGGTGACCCGGTGGGGCCGCCCAGGTGAGACCAGCTTTGCGATCTCGTCTCCGAGTCGACTCGACCGGCCGCGCCGCGGTGTGCCCCGCCTTAAAAAAAGGTATTGGTTTTTTTCATGGTAGTGTAGAGCCTCGCTGTTGACTAGAGAGACGCGAGACGTCGTCTCGCTCGCTTGTGTTTTACTTTTCGGGCACGGTCAACACACACAATTCCTCCGTCTTTTTGTACTACTTTTGTATTATACGACGGTACGAGTTTACTATACTAGTATTTTACTTTCCACTACCGGCACGCGGCCGGAGAATTGGAGAGGAGCGTCACCTCTTTGGACTAAAAAAAGGAGGCAGCGTGGCGCATTCACGAAATCACGAGTGTTCTTGCCAATTGCGTTTCGATCTTCTCCGCGGATAGGTTGACGGGAGTACCGCGCATGAGTAAATACTGCGAAATTTTTGCAAATTTGGACTTCAGGCAGAGCCAAATGATCCATGCTGGCTCCGTAGTACTGAAACTGAAACTGGAAGGGTAGAGTTCGAGTTTCAGCCATCTTCCATTTCATTCTCTAGAGATTCATGTCCCGATCGTTTCTAATGAAACGTTAGGATAAAAATTTTCATCACGTGGCACGCTTTTCAAACTGCTAAACGGTATATTTCGTGTAAAAATTTTCTATATGAAAGTTGCTTTAAAATATCAAATAAATCTATTTTTTCAGTTTATAATAACTAAAACTCAATTAATCATACGTTAATATCATTTCGTTTTACGTGAAATATTTAATTTTTATCTTTATTTTTATTTTAATTATTTTAATGAGATTAGAACCTCACCTCAGACCGCGCAATTCTGGCTGGCTCCGTGCTAAAACTCTGCTATGCTAGCTTTACCGTCTCCCTGATCGAATCCAGTCGCGAAACGTGTCGGTTTCAACTCGGTTGACAAACACAGAACGCTTGTCAAACTCGCGCCCATGCAGATAAGGCATTCTAGTGCTGTTCATCTTTCTAACACGCAAAACGAAACGACTCATTAATACATGATTAATTAAGTATTTGTTAATTTTTTTAAAAATAGATTAATATGTTTTTTTAAAGCAACTTTCGTATAAAAACTTTTTGCAAAAAACACACCGTTTAACAGTTTGAAAAGCGTGTGTGCGAAAAACGAGAAAGATGAGTCGGAAAAAGTAATAATCGAACTCAGCCTAAAGAGAAGTACTAGGGAGGGGCATGGCTATGCGCAATTGTTTTATCAGAGAACGCGAGAATTATAAGCATTTTACCACACGAGAAGGTCAAGCGTTCTAACTCACAAGTTTGTGTGCACCCGGTACAGTCTCTACTTTGCGGTTGCACCGAATCCGTCGTTTGACATCACAACCGTATGGATCGTCACGCTTGATCTTGGCTCTGCCCTGGAATCATGTCCTGTTTTTATTTGTTTAAAGATCAGTCGCGCAACAAGAGCATGTTGGTGGGAAGATAGCCGCGCTGCTTGCTGTTCGTGCTGCTGTTCTGTACATTTTGACCAGTGTGCTGTTCCGAGTTCCGACAGCTTTCAAAGGATTGGACTTTGAAGAACACCCACCACCGAGAGATTTTTAAATGAACCACAGCGCAACAGATTCACATGTCTCGTTGTATGACATCTGTTCTGCCTTAGAAAAATTAAGACTGGCACATTGTTTCTCCTGCATTGTTTAGTAACTGCACGTTGCAATGCGAACTAGACTTTTAACGGAACAAGGGCGATCATTTTATTCACAAATCGTTTAGTAAGCTAGGGCCATCTATAAGAAGGGGACAATTTTACTTTCCTTTAGAAAATGGCTTTTCCAGTTCATGTGTTCTGAATGGAGCGTACATTTGGAAATATGCCGTTCATTTCAACATATTTTACTTTTTCTACTCTAATTTTTTTTGGGAACTTATATTTTACAACAATAGAGGTATAGGAAAATTATGTACACATAGAAAAAATGCTGAAGAAAAATGCTACTAGTACTAAATCATAAATCATGGCCAGGACAATATTATGTTATATTATTAAAACAGTCTTGAAAGAAGACAACATATTCGCTGTAGAGGCTAGACATTTTCACATCAATTGAAGAAAAAAAAAGTTGGAGTAGGAATACATTTAGAAATAATTAAAATTAGAAATAAAAATAAAAAATATTAAAAAAGTTCATATACTACATCCGCCCCATAAAAGTTGAATTTATACCTTTGAACCTTTGTCCCATAAAAATTGTATTCCTACTAATGTGGGACCCAACAAATTGATTACATCAAAATATGTTTCCTTATAATCTCCCTTCCTTCCATCCCATCTCTCACCCGTTGTCTCAACATTCCTTTTAATCAAATTTATATATGAAATGTGTACTTGTACTGTGTTGGTGACATGAGACCGGGGGTATCGAGACCAAAGGGAAGGGCGGCCACAGGGATCCACGTGGCCCGTTCCCCCGGAGGGGTCGGGCCCGAGGGTGACGTGGCGGTTGCCCTCCCGGTTTCCCCCCGGGGTCGGACCGCTCCGGTTTCTGCCCCGAGGTCTGGGGTGCCCCGAGGCCTGGGCCGCCCCGACCACCGTGGCTTCGGTGCCACGTGCGCAGGTTAGGCGAGCACGGCGGAGCTCGCCTAACCACATTTATGGCGGTTCAGACAGGCGCGCCACGCCGCATTTAATGCGGTATGGCGCGCTTGCATTTGGTCCGTGACCGGTCACAGCGAGTGACCAGTCGCAGACCGGTCAGATCGCGGGTTAGGTGGTGTCAGAATGCCTATGCGTCGCACGCTGCGCCAGGCGGCCTGCTGCATGCCTCGCCCCGTCCCGTCGGAATGATGAGAGCCCTCTGTCTCTCGTCTTTCAGCCGGAGTTGGTATGCCAACTCCCGGAGTTGGTATGTCAGCTCCGGTCAGATGCTTTCCCGATTCCGGTGTAGGCGAGACACAGAAGTCGCCCGCCATTTAATGTAGGTTGAAATGGGCGTTCCCCGAGAGGAGTCGGCTGACCGAGCGAAGGTGTGCTGTGGCGTCTGTCAGAGGCTGCTTCCGGTGATAGGATAGCCATAAATGTAAAAGAATGTTTTCTTTTCTTAGGCTGCTCGTGGCCCATGTGGTAGCCCCTTGCCATATAAAAGGAGGCCCAGGCCTGAGAAGAGGGAGGAGGCTGGCTGGCTGACTCACTGGCTGGACTATGGCTGGCTGGACTCTCTCTGGATTCCATCACACTCTTAGATTTACCAGAACACAGGAGTAGGGTATTACGCTTCTTAGCGGCCCGAACCTGTCTAAATCGCCTGCGTCCACGCGTTTTTCTCGCTGAGATCCCACAGATCAGGGGCTAAGAATTTCACCTTGCGCCCCCGGCCGAACCGGCAAAGGGGGACCTGCACGGTCTCCCGGTGAGGAGTTTCACGCTCCGTCATCTGGTGCGCCCCCCCAGCAAGCTTAAGGACGTGCAATGCGTCACCGGATGCATGACTGCCTTAAGCTGATTCATATCGAGGCTGGGAGAGAAGGCGCTGCCCCTATTTAAGCTCCTTAAGCGCTCCGGGCCGTTTACCTGGACGGAGGAGGCTGAGCAGGCCCTCACCCAGTTGAAGGCATACCTCAGCTCCCCCCCGATCCTGGTCGCCCCGGAGCCCGATGAGCCGCTGCTACTCTACTTGGCGGCAACCCCGTAAATAGTCAGCGCGGCGTTGGTTGTGGAGCGCGACGAGGACAGCCCTCGGCCCACGTGCTCCCACCCTGTGTCGACCCGACCCGGGACAAAGAAGGGAGGAGAGGCCCCCGAGCCGGACGGCGGCCTAAGGCCCCTGACGACCGGATGTGGCCCTCTGCCCGCTCGTCCGACGGCGCCGGACGCCCCCGACCCCCAGGAAGGCCCCGGGGCCACTGCGGGAAGGCCGCGCCCGACGCCCTCCGACCCTGAGGTCGTCGGCACAGAAGCCGAGTGGGCCCGGCAAGTCCCCTCGGACGACGAGCGCCTCGGGAACGGTGCCCTCAGCGGAGAGGACAGGCCCCGCCGAAAGGTGCAGTGACCCGTCTACTTCGTTAGTGAGGCGCTGCGGGACGCCAAGACCCGATACCCTCAGGCCCAGAAGATGCTCTACGCGATTCTGATGGCCTCGAGGAAGCTGCGCCATTATTTCCAGGCGCATCGGGTCACGGTGGTCACGTCCTACCCCCTCGACCAAATCCTACGCAACCGAGAGGGTACTGGACGGGTGGTAAAATGGGCAATCGAACTCTCTGAATTCGACTTACGTTTTGAGCCACGCCACGCGATTAAGAGCCAGATGTTAACAGCAGATTTTCATAATCGACCCGGAGAGGAAAGAGGAAACTGAAGCAGAGAGGAAGGATTAAGTTAGAGTTAGACCAAACATCGTATCGGACTTGGTGAACGTATCGGACTGGGAGAAGCGCTAGTAGGAAGAGTGTATCGGCCGATACGAATTCAATATGGTCGATTGGCCGATAGAGGCTGGAAGTTGACAGAGTCAGCGTGGGCTTGGTTTGGGCTCGAGATAAGCTTCAAGGAAGTTGCCAAATAGAGATAAAGCTCGGTTTTAGGCAGTTGTATCTTGTAAATCAAGTAGGTTTAGATCTGATCTGTGGCAAGAGTCTGCCGCAAAGACTTGTTTGTTAGTTAGAGATAAGATCTTGTCCTACAAGGACCCTGTTGTAATCTCGGGTATAAATATCCCGGTAGTTTGTACATAGAAACTCTCTCACAACCGAATACAACCAGTTTGTTTCAATCTATTTTCGACGCATCGCCAACCCTCACAAGAGGTCAACTCCGACGAGTTCTTGCTTCCCCGGAGCAGAGGTAAGAACTCGTGCCCGACGATCTGCATCGCCGGGGCTAACATGTCGCTTTAGACATGTTAAGCCTCGATGATGTGATCGTCGTTTGTCATGTTTTGGAAAGCGTGTTGGCGTAGAATTTTGACCCGGCCAACAAGAAAGCGGGTTCCACGTTTCCACGGCGGCATAGGAGGTTTGCTTTACTCCAGTGCAGGTCCAAAGGCTTGCCTAGTCGTGTGTAGAGCGTGCCAGTTGATTTGATCTGCAATCAATAAGATAAACAAGCAAACTGTGTTAGAAAACAATGGCCGATCGGCCGATAGGCCGATGTCGCATTGTCGTGGCCCAGCCGATAGGGCAAAGCTATATCGGTTTACTTGTGATAAAATAAGATTAAAGCATGGATCTGATCTTATCGGCCTTCATCAACATATTAACATCGATTAATGGCATCGGCCGATAAGGGATAACAAAGATAACTACACTAGCTAATACTCTAGTGTAAATTTATATGAACCAATCAACCAATATAAATATGTCGACCACAGATAAACCCTAAAGAGTAATCTATAACAGATGCATCTATATTCATTGATCCGTTCATGTAGATGACAGATACACATAAAAACCTTACGAAAATCATGTATATCAGGCAAGACTGGCTGAAACTCTAGTGCTATCCTTAATTACAACCGAAAACAGGCTTTGAGTTAAATCTCAACACATGACTAAGGTCGATAGCAACTCAAAGTGTGAATTGAAATTTAACACAAAGAAAATCAAGTCGCTGATTGCTTTTGGGGATGGTAAATGCATTGAATGATTTAACCAAGTGTAATAATTAAACTGCCGTTGGCAACAAACCCTAAAACGAGTAAGTCGCTGGCGAAGCGTAATTAAAACACCTGTCAAAATCATCCAAAACATGATAAACGACGATCACATCATCGAGGCTTAACGTGTCTAAAGCGACACGTTAGCCCCGACGATACAGATCGTCGGGCACGAGTTCTTACCTCTGCTCCGGGGAAGCAAGAACTCGTCGGAGTTGACCTCTTGCGAGGGTTGGCGATGCGCCGAAAATAGATTGAAACAAACTGGTTGTATTCGGTTGTGAGAGAGTTTCTATGTACAAACTACCGAGATATTTATACCCGAGATTACAACAGGGTCCTTGTAGGACACGATCTTATCTCTAACTAACAAACAAGTCTTTGCAGCAGACTCTTGCCACAGATCAGATCTAAACCTACTTGATTTACAAGATACAACTGCCGAAAACCGAGCTTTATCTCTATTTGACAACTTCCTTGAAGCTGATCTCGAGCCCAAACCAAGCCCACGCTGACTCTGTCAACTTCCAGCCTCTATCGGCCAATCGATCATATTGAATTCGTATCGGCCGATACACTCTTCCTACTAGCGCTTCTCCCAGTCCGATACGTTCACCAAGTCCGATACGATGCTTGGTCTAACTCTAACTTAATCCTTCCTCTCTGCTTCAGTTTCCTCTTTCCTCTCCGGGTCAATTACGAAAATCTGCTGTTAACACATGCCCCCCAATTCCGCTTCATTATATAATGTGGTGGAATTAGCTCCGAGGATCCCATCGACCTCCTTGCTAGGGTTTGTCTGAAAACCGCGCAGATCCAAATTCACAACCCTTCGCCGCCGATTTAGTAACCCCTCACGTTCTTCAACTCCGGTGACCCCTCGGCGTCCCATCAGCATCAACCCCCTCAACGGCGACCTCTTCGACAACAACAATGGCTTCCGCTCCGTTTTATGCCTCTGAGATCCCTGTGGTAAGTCAGCCCCTTCACATTTTCATTTTCTCGCCGAGTTCTTCAAATTAGGGTTCCTGCTCTTGCCCCCCGGGTCTTATTCTTCATCATTATTCTTATGACATAGGTCTTCAAAAACCAAATCTTGATCCCCACCAACGACAAATCATATTGATTCCTACTAGGCCCCATGGGCAATTGCGACCCAACCTGGCTGATAAATGCCGAGACAAACAGAGTCCCCTTCAAACAAACCAAGCCCAATACTTTTTCGTGGAAGCACACTTTCAAATCCTGGCAGTCGAAGCTCAATGGGTATAGAACCTGGCACAAGAGGATTGCAGCAACCAAACAGGTTCACTGGGACGAAATAGGAATCGGCCAATGCATTACCTTGTCCCTGGCCGATACCAAGAAAAATGAACCACTTATGTCAGCGGCCACCTACTTCTGGTCCAGCACCTTGAACGCTTTCCTGTTCAAGCAAGGTCCGATGACCCCAACATTGATTGACGTCAAGCTGCTAACAGGACTAGACATCCAATCTGAGATCAATCCCTTCAGCCTCGTGGCAAACAGCAGCCATAAATTGAAAACCAAGAAGATTGGAGGCTGGTCTGGATATATCTCTGAGCATATGGAACAAGGATCAGTCTCAGAGAGAGAACACGTGGTCTTCTTGACGCTATGGTTGGAAAGATTTGTCTTCTGGGGATCAACCTGCGGCCCCACTCTAAATTGCCAACACCTGGCTCAAGCCCTGGTTAATAAGAAACAAATCCCCCTTGGCCGATATCTGCTGGGAGCTGTCTATCGGCTGCTTCACTCTGCCACCCAAGATCTGATGCTGAAGCAAACGGTGGCGCATGGAGGACCATGGTGGTTTGTCCAACTCTGGCTAACTATTCATACCAACACCATAGTCGATCGGCCTCCATTATTGGACTCCTGCTTCCCATCAAAGTATGCCGATCATGAAGATCCCAGAACCAGAAGGTGCATGTCTTTTGGAGAAGCGACCTCTGTTTATCCTGGAGCGGATCAATCGGTTGAAGACATGTCCACATGGTTCATCCGGTTCTACACTGGTCCCCCATCAGTTAAGATGGACATGTTCATCTACACGTCAGACCAGGATTTTGAACTCCCCGACGATCTCCACTTGGACCTGGTGAATGACGATATGGAGTCACGGGAATCGTTTATGATCGGCATCACCCCATGCCTGCTCCCAGTAGGCATATTCCAAGGAAGAAGCACCAGCCTGTCCTATGAATTCTACAATCCCATGGTGGCTGCTAGACAGTGCAGGCTTGGACAACTTCCCATCAATTTATATTTCCACAAACTCCTAGAGAACAGAGGAACGGTTTCATCAGCGCTGGTCATGAGCAAAACACTGGAGATTGAAGTCCCAAACCTGGGTGACCGTTACCAATTGCATCTGAGCGCCTTCATCCACATCAGTTTCCAAGCATGGTGGCAAGAATGGGCTTCTCATATCTTCCATCAATCGGCCCGATTTCATCTGACAGAGCTTATCCAAGATATCAGCCCTCAAGTCCCCGATGGTCCGATTCCATCTGTAAGCAATAGTGGACAAAAAATATCATACGCAATGGTCTTGGCTCCATCAAGCAACTCTGTGATGGAATTAGCTATCAGCCTTACTGCTCCAAAGATCTCATCACTGCTCCAAGGGCCGATAACCAAAGAAACTACCAAAAGGAAAGCACCAGCAAAGGACAGGCCCCAAAAACCTATGAAAAAGTCCAAAGTTGCCGACCAGGCTGATCCTGTAGAACTGGACCCCTCCATAGAAGAATTCCTCGATGAACAAGTAATGGAGGAGGAGGTCAATGCAGTTGCTGCCGATCTGGCTGGAGAGGAAAATCCATCGGCTGAAACCGCTAAAGAACCATCGGCCAAGACCACTGCAATCCCATCGACCGATGACCAAGTCGTTGCTGCCCAACCAAGGAAAACCAGACATGCAGTCCGCAAGGTTAACGCATTTCCTTTACTGAATCTATGCAGTCCCCCTCTGTTAGTATGCTATAATTTTATCCTTTTCAGGCTATCGCGTCATCTGTGCTCAAGGAGAGAACTCAATCGGCCCCTTTAAGAACTAAGAAAACAACCTTGCAAAGGCGTGAACAGACCAAGGCCCGATTAAGAACTCCTTCTCCTTCTCCACCACCCTCTCCGATTGCTTCGGTAAGACTTGACCTTTTTTGTCTTATTCTTTTAATGATAGAGATCTGATTGTCCTTGCTTATCCCTCTTCAGCCGCGCGCTCCATCGCCCGCACCACATCGGCCCTCGCCTTCGCCCACCGTTTCAGGACAGCAAAAGGAGGCCGATGCGGGCACAATCGATGTCCCATCACAGGTAAACCAGATCACTTCAAATCCCTTGCCGATTTTTATTTGACCGAGCTAACCCTGCCCCATCTTGTTGTTCGCAGAACTTAGCCGATATGTTCTCTTTTGACATCGGCCAATTTCTTGATGACGAGGACCAAGAGCCACCTGTCACGGCCAAGGCGTCATTCTCTGAAGATCTGAAGAACCGGCTGTTCGATATTGTTAAGCGGCTGGAGTCGTCATTGGAGTACTTGGTGGAGGACTGCAATCCCATCAGGAGCAGAGTACAAGAAATTGAAGATCAATTGCCTGAAAACCTGATGGAAATCCTGACACCGGCCATCTTGTTGGAACAATACCGCTTCAAGCTTTAGAAGGCTAAAGAAAGAATCGCGGAGAGGCGGGAACGTGAGAGCTTGGAATCGGCCTTAACCACCAGCAAAGCTCAGGTCAATTCTGATAAGACCAAGCTAGACGAGCTGGCCGTTGAGCCGATTGTCCTAAACAACAGACTCGAAGAACTTCACCGCCTCGAAGCTGATCTCGTGTCAAAGCTGGAAGCAACTCGCAAAGAAATCTAAGAAGTCAAGGCTGGGATATCTGCATCGCCAAAGGCCATAGAGGACCAGACGGCGAAGCTGAAGGCATCGGCCAAATTCTTGGCAACCCTGAGCAAATCCTTAAAACCAATTCCAGGGTCGATGGCCGATGACGCCCAAGCCATAGAAAACATTGATCAAATCCGTCGTAGGGTCATTGCAGCTATTGAAAACTTCATAGGGTAATGTAATATATTTTGTGTCCTTCTTGTAGATAGATATCCTCCTAATTTAGTTAATCTCATCGGCCCATTAGCCGAATTTGATCTCAACCTGAACAAGTCCAAGTCTGAAAAAGTTTTGATAATTAATCTCATCGGCCCATCAGCCGAATTTGATCTCAACCTGAATAAGTCCAAATCTGAAAAAGTTTTGGAACCCCAAACTTGAATTATTCTCATAAACTTGAAAAACTTGAAGAATTTTAAGTCCATAAACTTGGATCAATCCGATAAGACCGATAAACTTGAAGAGTTTTGGGCCTGTATATATAGATGCCCCCTAAATTTTGGAAGATGAGGGCTCATGTTATAAAATTTGAACTAAGGGCGATAATGCATATCGGCCATCTAAAGACGATATATACCACATCGGCTATTATCATAAATCGGCTGGCGGGCCGATCATGAATCGATCCAGACGCTAGGATAATATTTTTTTAAGTACTTGCCATTAAGAGCTCGTCCATAAATTTCACCATCTAGCCCCTTGAGCAAATAAGCATTGTGGGGAACACATCGATGAATTTGAAAAGGACCTTCCCAATTAGGTGACCACTTGCCGAATTTATTATCTCTGGAGCCAATCGGCAATATCAACTTCCAAACCAGATCCCCTTCGTCAAAGGACTTGGCAACAACTTTTTTGTTATAATGACGAGCCATTCTATCTTTGTCTCGTTTGATTTTCTCCAAGGCCCGCAATCAGACGTGTGTCAAATCATCTAACTCATCGACCATAAGATTGTGGTATTCATCGGCTGTCAAGTCGTCTTGCAAAGCAATCCTTCTTGAGCCGATGTTGGTTTCCCACGGCAGCACAGCTTCATGTCCATAAACCAACTAATATGGAGGCACTTGAATCGCACCATGACAGGCCATCCGATACGCCCAAAGGGAATCGGCCAGCGTCGTGTGCCATTGCTTCGGCTGTTCGTCGATTTTTCTCTTGATTAACTTGATTAAAGTCTTATTAGAAGCTTCTGCCTGCCCATTAGCTTACGCATAATACGGGGAAGAATTCAACAATTTAATGCCCATGCTGTCGGCAAACTGGACGAACTCATCGGACACGAAGATTGATCCTTGATCGGTGGTCAGTGTCTGTGGTAATCCAAACCGATATATGATATACTCCTTGACAAACTGAATCGCATCCTTGGAATCAACCTTCTTGAGAGGAATGGCCTCTACCCACTTGGTGAAATAATCTGTAGCCACCAGGATATACTTGTGTCCTTTACTTGATGGTGGATTGATCTGTCCGATCATGTCTATACCCCACCCTCGAAACGGCCACAGCTTTATGATTGGATGCATAGCCGATGCCGGTGCTCTCTGAATTGCTCCAAACTTTTGGCAATCTTGACATCCTTTATAGTACTTGAAACAATCCTCAAGCATTGTCGGCCAAAAATATCCGACGCGCTTCAAAAGCCATATCATTTTATGAGCCGATTGATGAATTCCACAAATTCCCTCATGTACCTCACTCATCACAACTTTGGCCTCCTCGGGACCTAGGCAGTTGAGCAAGACACCATCAATCGTCCGATGGTATAAGTCATGGTCTAACAGGACATACTGCAACACTTTGTATTTCATCTTCCGCGACGCCGACTGGGAAGGATTTTTCAAATAATCAATGATAGCAAATCTCCAGTCGTCGGCATCCACGGCAGCGATTTGAACCTGAACATCCTTAGCCATCGGCCTGTATCCCGATGCCCCCTGAGCTAGATCATTGGCCTTGAAGTTCTGCTTCCTGGGTATATGCCTCATCGTCACAATCTTGAAAATTTGTAGCAACTCCTTGCATTCCTCATTGTAAACTCTGAGAATGTCGTTCTTACATTCATACTCGCCAGAAAGTTGATTAATGACCAGCTGTGAATCACCAATGATTTCTACAGAATCGGCCTCGACCTCCTGTAATAACTGCAAACCTTTAAGCACCGCTTCATACTCTGCTTGATTGTTAGTATAATAAGGCTTGATGGTGAAAGCAAACTCAAAGCTTGCCCCCCGAGGGGATATGATGACCAGGCCGATACCGCATCCATGTCTGCAAACAGATCCATCAAAATACAGCGTCCATGGCACAATATTTGCATATGCAACTGAATCATCCCTGTGTTGAACAATGAAATCAGCCAGGGCTTGTCGTTTGATTGCTTTGGCCGATTCATATCTGAGGTCAAATTCTGTTAACGCTAAAATCCACTTCCCAATTCGTCCTTTTAAAACAGGGGCTGATAGCATGTATTTCATCACATCGGCCTTACTGACCACAATGCATTCATTGGAAAGTAAATAATGCCTCAACTTGGTACATGAAAAATATAAGCATAGACATAATTTCTCCACCGGCGTGTACCTTGTCTCGGCGTCTAACAACCTCCTACTGAGATAAAAAACAACTCTTTCCTTGCCATCAATGTCTTGAACCAAGACTGAGCCGATGGATTTCTCATCGGCCGATAGGTACAGCCTGAATGGAACCCCTTTCTGTGGAGGGATTAGAACCAGAGGGGAAGTTAGATACCCCTTGATATCGTCCAACGCTTTTTGTTGCTTATCACCCCATATAAACTCCTGATCGTCCTTTATCTTCAACAATGAAGTGAATGGCTCTATCCTGCCTGATAGGTTTGATATAAAGCGCCGGACAAAGTTGATCTTCCCGAGCAGAGATTGTAACTTGGTCTTGCTTGTTGGAGGCATGATATTTTTAATGGCATCAATGTTCTTCTGTGTAATCTCGATTCCTCTTTCATGGACCAAGAAACCTAGAAATTGACCGGCCGATACGCCAAAGGCACACTTGTTAGGATTCATCTTTAAACCATATTTCCTTGCTCTTTCTAGTACCTTGCGTAAATCGGCCAAGTGCATATTGTACTCCTTGGACTTCACGACAACATCATCGATATAGACCTCAATCAGCGAGACGATAAGATCATGAAAAATGTAATTCATAGCTCTCTGATAAGTAGCTCCAGCGTTTTTCAAACCGAAGGTCATGACAACCCACTCGTATAGGCCGATTGCCCCCGGACACCTGAAGGCTGTTTTGTGAATATCTTCTTCGACCATGAAAATCTGGTTGTAGCCTGTGTTCCCATCCATGAAACTGATAATTTTATGTCCAGACGCGGCATCTACCAGCAGATCGGCCAACGGCATAGGGTACTCATCTTTTGGCGTTGCTTTATTCAAGTCTCTGAAATCGATACACACCCTAAGCTTGCCGTTTTTCTTCAACACTGGAACTATGTTGGAGACCCACTCCGCATATCGGCAGGGTCTTATAAAGTTGGCATCGTAAAGTCTTGTGATCTCTGCCTTAATAGCTTCATGCATATCGGCCTTAAATCTCCTAGGAGATTGCTTGAACGACCGATAGCCTGATTTGATAGGTAACCGATGTTCTACGATCGATCGGCTTAATCCTGGCATCTCATGATACTCCCATGCAAAACAAAACAGTCCATGAATTCTCTCAAAAGATTTATCAAATTATGTTTATATTCTCTTGGCAGGTTAGCACTTACATACGTCGGCCTAGGCCTATCACCTATTCCTATGTCAATCTCTTCGAGCTGATCGGCCGATGTAAAGCCTTGTCCCAATTTCCCATCTAACTCATCCACTGCATCATCTGTGTAGGGACTAGCTTGCTCATCTTGGGCAGCGGATGGGACATCTTGGTTAAAGCAACTGCTTGTCTTGATCTGCAATTGCCTCGATATCACAATCAGTCACTTTAAGGAAATCGGCATCCCAAACTCGTCCAGATAAGCAGTCGATTCCCTCCATCTCCCAAACTGCGAGATCGGCATTGGCCACGTGTACTGACCGATCGGCCTGCACGATCTCGACCTGGTCCCCTTGCCATTGTATAAGGCATTGGTGCATTGTTGAAGGGACGCAACAGTTTGCGTGGATTCAATCCCGTCCCAACAACAGGCTGTAGGAACCCTTTCCATCGAAGACGAAGAAGGTGGTGGGTATTGTCTTGTTTCCCACGGTGAGCTCCACGTTTAGCACCCCTTTCGCCTCAGATGCGTTGCCACCAAAATCTTTTAGTACCATGTTGGTCTTGATGAGGTCTTCCGGTACTTTTCCCAGCTTCCGGAAGGTTGTATACGGCATTAAGTTCACTACCGCGCCGCCATTGACCAGCATCTTCATCATCGGCCGCCCATTGACGAATCCCTTGATGTATAACGGCCTGAGGTGCCTGTAGCTGGCGTCGGCTGGCTTGTCGAATATGGCCTGGTCTGGTGACAACTATAGTCGAGCTGAGGACTGCTCGTCGTCGGCTATTGCTTCATCGGCCGTCTGCACACTGTATTCTGCTGGCAATATAAAAACCATATAAACAGAAGCCGATGCTACACCTTTACCTTTGGCGGACGCAGGAGCTCGAGCTGTCTTGGAGGTGCCCTCATCGGCCTTGATCACTGCGGATTTTATTCTCCATTCCTTCCTGGTCTTGGCCGGCCGATGGGCTATTGTCGCTTGCTGCTCTTGGATTTGCTCCTTCCTCCTTAGCCTCTGAACCCGCCGTTTTTGTGTCTTGCTACACACGTCGCTTGGGCACCATTGGGGGTTCTGGACTTGCTCGTCTGCCTTGTCCTGACGATCGTGGTGCATCGGTCCCAGCCTCTCGTGCACAGATTTTCTCTGCTTGCTTGGCTGATGCACTTGCCTGCTCGAGCCGCCCTAATGGGGGTCTTCTATGTCATTGCACGCAGGGCACTCTTGGATGGATGGCAACCTCATCCCTTCGTTCCAGCAGAACCAAAAGAATTTGCACTCCCAATGCGGGTCATAGGAGTTATCTTGATCGGCGTAGTCTTGTGCTTGTTCTTCCTGCCGCCGCTGGTATTTTCTAATCAGGCCCTCCGAGGTCTAATAAGGTCGCTTGCCGGTCCGATGGCCACCGCCGTCGGCCCTGTCCGCCCGCACCATGTTGACTGGGAACGGGTGCCTTTCTATTTTCATCGGTCGCTTGGCATCGTCGATCTTAATCCTGCCTTGCTCAATGGCCGATTGGATCTATTGTCGGAAGATCTTGCATTCATTAGTATGATGGGAATAGGTGTTGTGCCACATGCAATATCTCCTCTTCTTGATTTCTTCGGCCAATGGAAGTATATGACCTACTGGCAGCTGGATCTGCTTTTCTTGCAGGAGTAAGTCAAATATTTTGTCAGCCTTATTGATGTCGAAGTCGTATTTGTCCTCCTTATCGCCGTTTTTGGCCCATTGGCATGTTGTTGGCTTCTTCATTCGGGCCCACTCGGCCAGATCGACATCGGCATCTTCTTCATCATCTTCGTCGGAGGCGTACTGATAAATTGTATTAATTTTCTTCACAAACTTCTTCGCCTCCTGGAATCGTTGCTCGTGGGCCGATACTCGTTGTGCTAGCTGAGCTAGGCTATCAAATTCCTGAGAGGAGAATCTCTCTCGTATCGGCCCTAATAATCCTTGGAACGCCAGATCGGCAAGTTGAGAATCGGTCAAGCTGAGGCTGTAGCACCTGTTCCTTATGTCCCTGAATCTTTGAATGTACTCTGGGACCGATTCATCAACACGTTGCCTGATGGCGGTGAGATCAGACAGCTTCATCTCTTGCACACCACTGTAGAAATATCTGTGAAACTGTTTCTCTAGATCTATCCATCCTCTGATGGAATTGCAGGGTAAAGAAGAGAACCATGTAAATGCTGACCCTGACAAAGACAGAGAGAAAAACCTCACCCTCAACGCCTCTATGGCCGATGCCTCCCCTCACTGTGCTAGGAATCGGCTCACGTGCTTGTATGTCGAGACGTTGTCCTGCCCTGAAAACTTGGAGAAGTCTGGGATCTTGTATTGGCTTGGCAGTGGCACTCTGTCAAACTCCTCGGGGTATGGGTGCCGATACACTGTAGAGTTCTCCTTGGGCTTTAAGCCGAATTGATCTCGCATCACTTCGGCTATCATATCAGCCCAGTATCCTGCTGGCTGATGTGGGAAGTCCTGGTGGTAGGATTGCTGTAGGCCCTCTGCCCGATATTGCTTGGGGGAGTACGGTTGGTAATGGTGATTCAAGTTCTGCGTATCGTACTGCCCTGTAGTATACTGCTGGTAGCCTTGCGACGCGTTGTAAGCAGTCTGTGGTGGAGGGTTATTGAACACGAGGGCTTGAGGTTGTCCGGCCGATGGCGGGTTTACTGGTGCTTGCTGCATCGGCTCGACCACCGGTTGTTTCCCCTTCGTCCACTGTGCAAATTGCTCCTCAGTGATGTGCTGGGGACTTCCTCCCGCTTGCTTGGCTAGGACCAGTGGCATGGTTGGCACCGGCTGAGCCGATGGAGGCGGGATCGACGCCGTCGGCTGAGGGGTTGAACTCAAATCGGTCCTCAAGGTCCGATAAGTTGGGAATTTGTTTTCGGGCAAGAAAATCGGCCCTTGAGGTTTATACTGGTGAATCGAACCATCCAGAATTGATTTGACTGTATTGGTCAATGTATTCACCAGAATCCCCGACTGGTTGACTAGCGCAGAGTGGACTGCGGAGTCAATGCGGTCTTGCAACGTCGGCGCGGCGTTCTCTTCAGTTTTGACGGCGTGGGCTGCCGCCGACGTGCTTGCTCCATCTCCGGGATTCGGCATCACCATCTTGGTCTTCTGAATGAGAGTGCCTTGCCGAGTCCTGGAGTACGTCTGTAAGTACATATTCTGAAACTGCTCGACCAGCTTGTCCATTTCAGCTGTTTGCTCCTCGTTGAGCTGGTCAGCGGTCACAGCGACGACATTCTCCTCAGAGATCTCACCCTGCTTAGACATGGTGCACTGATCTTGTTGTCGTTGAAAAGCTTGTGTTCTTGAGGTCCCACCGGGCGTGCCAAAAGCGTGTTGGCGTAGAATTTCGACCCGGCCAACAAGAAAGCGGGTTCTACGTTTCCACGGCGGCCTGGGAGGTTTGCTTTACTCCAGTGCAGGTCCAAAGGCTTGCCTAGTCGTGTGTAGAGCGTGCCAGTTGATTTGATCTGCAATCAACAAGATAAACAAGCAAACCGTGTTAGAAAACAATGGCCGATCGGCCGATAGGCCGATGTCGCATTGTCGTGGCCCAGCCGATAGGGCAAAGCTATATCGGCTTACTTATGATAAAATAAGATTAAAGCATGGATCTGATCTTATCGGCCTTCATCAACATATTAACATCGATTAATGGCATCGGCCGATAAGGGATAACAAAGATAACTACACTAGCTAATACTCTAGTGCAAATCTATATGAACCAATCAACCAATATAAATATGTCAACCACAGATAAACCCTAAAGAGTGATTTATAACAGATGCATCTATATTCATTGATCCGTTCATGTAGATGGAAGATACACATAAAAACCTTATGAAAATCATGTATATCAGGCAAGACTGGCTGAAATTCCAGTGCTATCCTTAATTACAACCGAAAACAGGCTTTGAGTTAAATCTCAACACAGGACTAAGGTCGATAGCAACTCAAAGTGTGAATTGAAATTTAACACAAAGAAAATCAAGTCGCCGATTGCTTTTGGGGATGGTAAATGCATTGAATGATTTAACCAAGCGTAATAATTAAACTGCCGTCGGCAACAAACCCTAAAACGAGTAAGTTGCTGGCGAAGCGTAATTAAAACACCTGTCAAAATCATCCAAAACATGATAAACGACGATCACATCATCAAGGCTTAACGTGTCTCAAGCGACACGTTAGCTCCAACGATGCAGATCGTCGGGCACGAGTTCTTACCTCTGCTCCGGGGAAGCAAGAACTCGTCGGAGTTGACCTCTTGTGAGGGTTGGCGATGCGCCGAAAATAGATTGAAACAAACTGGTTGTATTCGGTTGTGAGAGAGTTTCTATGTACAAACTACCGGGATATTTATACCCGAGATTACAACAGGGTCCTTGTAGGACACGATCTTATCTCTAACTAACAAACAAGTCTTTGCGGCAGACTCTTGCCACAGATCAGATCTAAACCTACTTGATTTACAAGATACAACTGCCTAAAACCGAGCTTTATCTCTATTTGGCAACTTCCTTGAAGCTTATCTCGAGCCCAAACCAAGCCCACGCTGACTCTGTCAACTTCCAGCCTCTATCGGCTAATCGACCATATTGAATTCGTATCGACCGATACACTCTTCCTACTAGCGCTTCTCCCAGTCCAATACGTTCACCAAGTCCGATACGATGCTTGGTCTAACTCTAACTTAATCCTTCCTCTCTGCTTCAGTTTCCTCTTTCCTCTCCGGGTCGATTACGAAAATCTGCTGTTAACACATGCCCCCAATTCCGCTTCATTATATAATGTGGCGGAATTAGCTCCGAGGATCCCATCGACCTCCTTGCTAGGGTTTGTCTGAAAACCGCGCAGATCCAAATTCGCAACCCTCCGCCGCCGATTTAGTAACCCCTCACGTTCTTCAACTCCGGCGACCCCTCGGCGTCCCATCAGCATCAACCCCCTCAACGGCGACCTCTTCGACAACAACAATGGCTTCCGCTCCGTTTTATGCCTCTGAGATCCCTGTGGTAAGTCAGCCCCTTCGCATTTTCATTTTCTCGCCGAGTTCTTCAAATTAGGGTTCCTGCTCTTGCCCCCCGGGTCTTATTCTTCATCGTTGTTCTTATGACATAGGTCTTCAAAAACCAAATCTTGATCCCCACCAACGACAAATCATATCGATTCCTACTAGGCCCCATGGGCAATTGCGACCCAACCTGGCTGATAAATGCCGAGACAAACAGAGTCCCCTTCAAACAAACCAAGCCCAATACTTTTTCGTGGAAGCACACTTTCAAATCCTGGCCGTCGAAGTTCAATGGGTATAGAACCTGACACAAGAGGATTGCAGCAACCAAACAGGTTCACTGGGACGAAATAGGAATCGGCCAATGCATTACCTTGTCCCTGGCCGATACCAAGAAAAACGAACCACTTATGTCAGCGGCCACCTACTTCTGGTCCAGCACCTTGAACACTTTCCTGTTCAAGCAAGGTCCGATGACCCCAACATTGATTGACGTCAAGCTGCTAACAGGACTAGACATCCAATCTGAGATCAATAGACTAAACCTACTTGATTTACAAGATACAACTGCCTAAAACCGAGCTTTATCTCTATTTGGCAACTTCCTTGAAGCTTATCTTGAGCCCAAACCAAGCCCACGCTGACTCTGTCAACTTCCAGCCTCTATCGGCCAATCGACCATATTGAATTCGTATCGGCCGATACACTCTTTCTACTAGCGCTTCTCCCAGTCCGATACGTTTACCAAGTCCGATACGATGCTTGGTCCAACTCCAACTTAATCCTTCCTCTCTGCTTCAGTTTCCTCTTTGTTCTCTGGGTCGATTACGAAAATCTGCTGTTAACACCAGGCCCTCGCCGACTTCGTGGCGGAATGGACCCCGGCTCCCGAGCCAGATCTCGGACTCTCCGCCCCCGAGGCTAACATGAGCCCCTCGCAGCTGCCTCACGCCACCTACTGGGTGATGCAGTTCGATGGCTCCCTGACCCTTCAGGGCGTCGGCGCGGGGGTCACCTTGACCACGCCGAGCGGAGACGTCCTTAAGGGACTTCTTGTGGGACTCAGAGTGGCGGCCGGAATGGGGATCCGTCGCCTCCTGGTTCTAGGCGACTTCCAGTTGGTCGTTAACCAGGTCTCCAAGGAGTACCGGTGCTCCGACTCGCAGATGGACGCCTACGTCCGCGAGGTGCGGCGTATGGAGCGCCATTTCGACGGGTTAGAACTTCGGCACATGCCCAGACGGGATAACGCGGTCGCCGACGAACTCTCGAGGCTCGCTTCGTCGCGAGCCCCGACCCCACCGGGCGCCTTTGAAGAAAGGCTAGCCCAGCCATCGGCGCGACCCGACCCCCTAGGGGAGACGGACGCGCCTGCGCGGCCCTCGTGGCCCATCGGAGTCCAGGCCTCGGGACCCGGGGGGCCGAGCCCGGCCCCCCCAAGATTGATCGCCTGGATGGCTGAGATCCAGGCGTTCCTCAAAGATCAGACTCTACCCGAGGACCACGAAGGGAGTGAACGCATCAATCGCATCTCTAAGCGCTACGTGCTGGTGGAAGGGGCCCTCTACCGGCGCGGGGACAACGAAGTCCTCCTGAAGTGCATTCCTCGGGAACAGGGCGTCGAGCTTCTTGCCGATGTCCATGAAGGCGAGTGCGGAGCCCACTCTGCCTCGCGCACCTTGGTCGGCAAGGCCTTTCGCCAGGGTTTCTATTGGCCGACGGCGCTCCATGACACAGCGGACCTGGTCCGACGATGCAGGGCGTGCCAGTTTCACGCCAAGCAAACGCATCAGCCGACTCAGGCCCTGCAGACCATACCTCTTTCATGGCCGTTTGCCGTCTAGGGGCTGGATATCCTGGGTCCCTTCAGGAAGGCCCCGGGCGGGTTCGAGTATCTGTATGTCGCAATCGACAAGTTCACTAAGTGGCCCGAGGCTTATCCGGTCATCAAGATCGACAAGCACTCGGTGCTAAAATTCTTAAAGGGCATCACGGCTCGGTTCGGGGTGCCTAACCGTATCATTACGGACAACGGCACCCAGTTCACCAGTAAGCTTTTCGGCGACTACTGCGAAGACATGGGCATCAAGCTCTGTTTCGCCTCACCCGCCCACCCCAGAAGCAACGGCCAGGTGGAGCGCGCCAACGCGAAAATCCTCAAGGGCCTCAAAACCAAGACCTTCAACATCCTCAAGAAGCATGGCGATTCGTGGATCGAGGAGCTGCTAGCGGTGCTCTGGGCGAACCGAACCACCCCAAGCCGAGCGACAGGGGAAACGCCTTTCTTCCTCGTCTACGGCGCGGAGGCGGTCCTCCCATCCGAGCTCACCCTGAGGTCCCCTCGGGCCACCATGTATTGCGAGGCTGATCAAGATCAGCTTCGCCGAGACGACCTCGACTACCTGGAAGAGCGAAGGCGGCTCGCGGCCCTCCGAGCCGCGCGCTACCAGCAAAGCCTGCGGCACTACCATCAGCGCCTTGTCCGGGCCCGATCACTCTACGTCGACGATCTCGTCCTACGCCGCGTCCAAACGCGTGCTGGACTGAGCAAACTCTTACCAATGTGGGAGGGTCCGTATCGAGTGATCGGCGTCCCCCGGCCGGGCTCGGTTCGACTGGCCACGGGCGATGGCACAGAACTGCCTAACTCGTGGAACATCGAGCATCTTCGTCGCTTCTACCCATAAGGTGGTCGGGTGTCGTACCTTGGGCTCAGGCCAACCCCGCGTCCCCCTCAGGCACGCAGGGTTGGCCGGGGGCTCCCACATGCACATACTTGTTTAATTTTTTCCTAGCATTTCAATAACAAGCATTTTTAATTTTCTAAGGACTGCGCCTGTGTTATCGTTTCCTTTTGAAAAGTCTTGACTTGAGTCAGTCTACTCGTGCTCGTCCTTGCCCTCGGCAGCCCGGGTCGTCTAAACCGCCAAACGGGGCCTAGAACCGAGCCGTGCCCCGGGGCGTGGTGAACTCTGGGGGGGGGGAATCAGCAATGCCCCACAATCGGGTCCCCATAACCCTCGGTCACCGCGCTCCCGGCATGGCCAGTCTCGACATGCGGATCTCCCCAGGCACTAGCTCCGACCTGCGCCGCTTGAGGCTGGGGCCTGTTGGCGCAGAATTTCGACCCGCCTTGCGACCAAACGGGTTCCGCGTTTCCACGGCGGCCTGGGGCTTTACTCCAGTGCAGGTCCAAATTGGTTGTCTAGTTGTACGCAGAGCGTGCCAGTTGATTTGATCTGCAATCAATAAGAAACAAGTAAACCATGTCAGAAAACAACGGCCGATCGGCCGATAGGCCGATGACACATTGTCATAGCCCAGCCGATAGGGCAAAGCTATATCGGCTTACTCATGATAAAATAAGATTAAAGCATGAATCCAAACTTATTGGCCTTTGTCAACATGTTAATGCCAATCAACAGCACCGGCCGATAAAGAATAATAAAGATTACTACACAAGCTAGTACTCTAGTGCAAATCTACATGAACCAATCAGTCAATATAAACACATCCATCACAGATAAACCCAAAGGACTAACCTATAACAAATGCATCTATATTTATCAATCTACTCATGCAGATGGCAGACACATATAAAAACCTAGCGATAATCACATGCGTCAAGTAAGACTGGCTGAAACCCCAGTGCTATCCTTAATTACAATCGGAAACAGGCTTTGTGTTGAACCTCAAAACAGGACTAAGGTCGATGACAACTCAAAGTGTGAATCAAGACTTAACACAAAGAAAATCAAGCCGCCGATTGCTTTTGGGGATGGTACATGCATTGAACAATCTAGCCAAGCACAATAATTAAACTGTCACCGGCAATGAACCCTAAAACAAGTAGATTGCTGGCGATGCATAACTAAAACGCCTGTCAAAATTATCCAAGACATGATAAACGACGATCACATCATCGAGGCTTAACGTGTCTAAAGCGACACGTTGGCCCCGACGATACAAATCGTCGGGAACGAGTTCTTACCTCTGCTCCAGAAAGTAAGAACTCATCGAAATTAACCTCTTGCGAGGGTTGGCGATGCGCCGAAATAGATTGAAACTGTTTGTTGTATTTAGTTGTGAGAGAGTTTCTATGTACAAACTACCGGGATATTTATACCCAAGATTACAACAGGATCCTTGTAGGACACGATCTTATCTCTAACAAACAACAAGTCTTTACGGCAGACTCTTGCTACAGATTAGATCTAAACCTACTTGATTTACAAGATACAATTGCCTAAAACCGAGCTTTATCTCTATTTGGCAACTTCCTTGAAGCTTATCTCGAGCCCAGACCAAGCCCACGCTGACTCTGTCAACTTACAACTCGTCTCGGCCAATAATCACACCGAATCCGTATCGGCCGATACACTCTTTCTGGCAGCATCTCCCCAGTTCGATACGGTTACCGGGTCCGATACGAAGCCTGGTCCGACTCCAACTCAATCCTTCTTCTCTGCTTCGGTTTCCTCTTTCACTTCCAAGTCGATTACCAAAATCCGTCGTTAACAGGGCCCGAGCACGAGTCCTCGCTCAAGCCAAAGATGCAAAGGGATCGTGACACATACCATCCTTATCACGCGCATATAGCAAACATAACTAACATAGAAGTTAAAATCTTGTTTGATTGCAGATAAGATGAAGTCAGATATACAAGCATTGGCTCGAAGGCCTTAGAAGATGAAGGAATAAAAAATTAAGATACGCGGGGGCCCGGGGGCTCACTCCGACGCTCCCGGGTCGCCGTCCTCGCCGTTGCTGTCGTCGTCGGCACCATCGTCGCCGTCCTCCTCCTTGTCGGAGTCGAGGGCGAAGACGAGCCGAGGGGCCGTCCCCTCGAAGTCGCGGACAATTTGATCGGCGGCATCCCGGACTTGGGCGCGCGCGTTGGCCTCGGTTCCGGGGGGAATTCTTCCAGCGTCGTCCACGGGCAGAAGTCGGGGTCCCGGGCTTGGTAGCTCGCCAGCACGAGCTCTACCGCCCCCCGGGCGAGGTCCCTTGAGGAAGACTTAACCGTCTCCTCGATCTCCTCGGGGAGCCTTTCAAGGTCCCCGGCCATCTCCGAGAGGCATTGGGCGAGGCCCCCTGGTTGGCGGCGTACTTTGCGTTCCGCCCGCTCCAGATGCCGCCTGACGCTCGGCACGGTCGAGACGGGAGACGGCGTCCCGAAGCATGCCGGGCCCCACCTCGTTCGACAGCCGGAGGGCCTCAACCTCCCCGGTGGACGAGTCCAGGGCGCCCTGCAGCTTGGCGATGGTGTCCTCGGTGGCTGTCAGGCGGGCGACCAGATCGCCGTGGCCTGCGGCCGCCCCGCTGCTACGCGCCCGCGCGTCCAGCTCCCTTGCTCGCGCCTCGAGTTCGGAGGCCCGCTGGTTAAGCGTGTCCCTCTCGGCGCGGGCGCTTTCCAGATTACGGCGCACCTGCTCCTCCCGTGCCGCCTCGCGGAGGAACAGGCTGTCCGCCAGCCGCTGCGCCGCGGCCTCGGCCTCCTCGAGGGCTCGCCCCCGCTCGGCGAGCGTGTCTTCGCGGAGGCGGAGGCAGCCTCGTGCGCCGCCAGCGTCTCCTCCCGTGTAGCGGCGACGGCCTCGCGTGCCGCCAGCGCTGCCTCCTTCGCGTCCAGGGCGCAGGCGCACTCCTCCAGCGCCTCCAACTCCCGGGCGCGGAGGTCAAGGGCCTCGGCCCACCAGCGCACGGCGGCCTCTTGCATGAGCAAGTGCGAGGCCCGCCCCCCGAGAGTGGCGGTGTGCTCCTCCAGCACCATGGTCCGGGCCTCAAGGGCCTCCTCGCGCTGGCGGGTCGCCGCCTCGATCTCCACCGCCTGCCGCTCCAGGGCAGCGGCGGCGTCGAGAACTCCGCAGGCGGCGTCGAGCTTCTCCTCCAGCTCCATCGTCCGGCTCCCGTATTGGAGACGGAGGTTGTCCCGCGCCCCGTCGAGCACGGCGGTGGCGATGAGGGCTATCTCCCGCTCCTCCTCCACTTCCCGGGCGATTTCCGCCAGGGTCCTGTGGCGAGCCTCGAGCTGCGAGGTGTGCAGGCTGTGCGCCTTACGGCCGGCCTCCACCATGGCCTTCATGGAGCGCCGTCCCTCCTCGACGCGCGCCCACGCCGCGTCGATTTCTGCCCGCTCCGCCTGTAGGGCCTGTATTTGGGCGCTTAGCCCGTCCAGCACCGTGCTGTTGGTAGTAGCCAAGGCCTGTAGGAGGGGCTCCGCGATTAGCGGGGCGGCGAGGGAAAAGGGGGAAGGCCGCCACTGAGGTGGTGAAGCCCGGCTCGGCTCGCCGGTCGGTGTGTTGGCCTCGGGGCCCTTTCCCGAGGCTGGCTCGCCCGCGGCGCCGCCTGAGGCGTCGGGCCCTGGGTGCGCCCTCTCGGCGTCATCACGGGCCGCCTCGGTGGCGGCCTCGGCCTTCGGCGTGATCGGGTCGGGGACCTGGGTGGCAGGCTCGGCCGCCGGTGCCTCGTTCCTCCCGGGCAGGCTCCTCGGCCCGGCGGACTCTAGCCGCCTCCCGAGCAGCCTCCTCGGCCTGGCGGACTCGGGCCGCCTCCCGAGCAGCCTTGAAAGATAAAGCTTTCCCTTGAGAACACCCTTAAAGACTACCGAGGAATCATTCCTTCTAAATACGGTCACATTAACATCGGTAAAAAGACAATTGTAACCTAAGGAACATAATTGAGAGACAGACAAAAGATTATAGTTTAGGGACTTTACCAAGAGGACGTTGGAAATGGAAAGATCATTGGAGATTGCGATCTTACCTAATCCCATTACCTTTCCCTTTCCATTGTCCCCGAAGACTATGTTCTCTTGGGATGTGTCATTAGGATCAAGAGATAAAAACATTGATTCTTCTCCGGTCATGTGATTGGTGCATCCACTATCAATCACCCAACTTTTTCCACCGGAGATATAGTACTACAAGAGATCAATTTCTAGTTTTAGGTACCCACACTTGCTTGGGTCCTCTCATGTTAGTCACAAGTGTCTTGGGCACCCAAAGCACTCTCTTGATAGAAACATTCTTACCCCTTGGACCAACATACTTAGCAACAACACGACCATTTGCATTCTTCCTAAGAACATAAGATGCATCAAAAGAACAATGTGAAGCACAATCATTAGGAAGGATACTTTTAGCCTTAACAAAGTTGCTAAGACTTTGGGGCTTCTTGATCATCACACTCTTGTCCACCTTTTCTTTTAGTGGAGGAATATACCCAAGACCTTCGTGATTGAAGTTGTCCCGTTGATAGCCTAGGTACTCCTTTAGGGCCTTACTACCCATATGGCACTTGAGAAGGCCATTGTGAAGAAGTCCCATAAGCTTCTTATTTTGCTTTTGCAAAGCACTCAAAGATGTAAAATTAGTAATACAAGCATCAATATCAATGTCCTTACACCTAGCACATGATTCTTTGCTTGGGGCATTCTTAGAGCAAGATACCTCACTAGAGAGAGAGACACTATTCTTTAAGGTTTCGAACTTCTCTTCAAGGGAGAGGTAAGCTTTGTCCAAGCCATCCACTCTCTCTTGAAGTTGAGCATTCGCCATCTCAAGATTAGCGTGAGATTCTTTGGTTTGCTTGTAGAGCCGTACCAAAGCCTCATTTTTATCTCTTTCCTTAGCAAGCTCAACCTTGAGTTCATGAGTTCGCTCCTTCTCACGAATGAGCAAATCCTCTTGCCTCTCAAGGGTAGCATATTGATCCTCGATTCTCCCAAGCAACTCACTTAAGTGTGGTATTGATTTCTTAGTTATGGACTGGAACAGGTCCTCATCCATAACCTCATCAACCTCATCCTCCTCATCACTAACAAGATCAACATTTAAGGACTTGAGGAAAGAAAGTACCTTAGGCTCCTTTGCCATAAGGCAAATGGGAGCATCATCATCACTTGAGTAATTGAAGAGTCTAGGTGTAGGAGGTGATGTAGGCTTGACGGCGAAGGTGGCCACTCCCTCATCATCACTTGAGCTTGACTCGGAATCGGAACCGAATATCATCCCAAGGTGAGCTTGGCCATGTCACTCGCGCTTGCTATGCTTGGGCTTCTCCCTCTTGTCGCCCTTCTTCTTCTCTTCCTTGATATTTGGACAATCGGCCATGAAATGTCCGGGCTCATGACACTCATAGCATTTCCTTGTGGAGTGCCTCCCACTTGACTTGTCGATGGAGTGCTTGGAAGAACTCCCCTTGAAGAAGCCACTTCGCCTCATGAACTTCCCAAATTTCTTGACGAAGAGAGCCATCTCTTCATCATCAATCTCTGCCTTGCTCTTGCTTTGGCGATTCTCTTCTTCTTCTTCCTTCGCCTTCAACACCAAATCTTCCTTCTTGATGCTTGTGGTTGAGCTTTGGTTGATGTATTGGATGACCTCCTTGGATTCTTGCTCAAGCAAGTCATGGGCAAGAATGCGTCCGAGCAAATCATGAGGTGTGAGAGTCTTGTAGTCCGGACGCTCACGAATGATGGTCACCAAGGTAGAGTTCCTTGGAGTGATTGCTCGAACCATCTTCTTGACCACAACCTCATCGGTCATGTCCTTGGAGCCAAGCCCCTTAATCTCATTGGCAATCTCTCTCAACCGATTATACATGTCGCTCGGGCTTTCACCATCCAACATCACAAACCGCTCAAATTGCCCCTTAAGAATCTCCACCTTGGACTCGTGAACACTATCTGTGCCTTCATGCAAATTCCGAAGCGTGTCCCAAATCACTTTGGCACTCTCAATGCCGTCCACACGGTTGAACTCACTTCCACTCAAGGCGCTAAGTATTGCATTAGCGGCTTGAGCGTTCTTGTGCT
The DNA here is from genome assembly GCA_008326285.1 of Oryza officinalis. NCBI lineage: Eukaryota > Viridiplantae > Streptophyta > Magnoliopsida > Poales > Poaceae > Oryza > Oryza officinalis. The sequence continues at coordinate 43,717,330 of BDMV01000001.1, read as the reverse complement.
CGTTCTCGTCGTCCTCCTTGGTGGGATCCTCGGGGTTCTGCAAAACATAGCCATTTTCGACTATTCTCCAAATAGATGGGTTAATAGACTTCAGGTGCATCTTCATCTTATGTTTCCAAGCGGCATAGTCCGTACCATAGAAGTACGGAGCTTTACCGCTATAGGTACTCACATAAGATGTAGATGTAGAGGAGTAGTCATAAGGGATCTTAGCTCCCTTATCACCCTCCTTGCCATCCCCTGTTTGACCCAACATGATCTCTCCAAGCGGTTAAGCCTAATAAGGAGATTAGGCTCTGATACCAATTGAAAGAGTCAATTAGGCCTAGAGGGGGGGTGCATAGGCTAATTCAAAAACTTAAGTAAATGCGGAAGCAGGAATTTTCGGAATTTCCGAAAATGATTTTCAGAAGTTCCGAAAAAAGCAGAGTAAGCGCACTTTCAAGAAAACTCTAGATCTAGCTGCCTACAACAAGAAAAGGCTAGCACAAACAGCAACTAGACCTATAGCGGCACAATCAAGCAAAGCTAGAGGAGTGAGAAAAGTAATATCACCAAACGTTGTAGGACAAAGAGTTGTTCCCGGAGTTCAAATCCTTGAGGGGATTCTACTCTCCGTTGAGGAGCTCACAAAGAGTCGGGTCTTCACTAACCCTTTCCTCGAGGAGGGGCTATTTATAGCCACAGCTCCAGATCTGCCCGTTATGCACAATAATTGCATTTTTCGGAAATTTCAAAAATTAATTTTGGACATATCCGAAAATTTCCAGATCCAAGACTGCCTTCTGGACATTTTCGGAAATTCCGAAAATCCATTTCGGACAAGTCCAAAAATTTCCAGAAGCAATTTTGGTTCGTAGACATTTTCGGAAGTTCCGAAAATAATTTTCGGACAACTCTGAAAATTTCCAGAACGCAGAAACTGAGGAAAAACATTTTCTTAGAAATGATTTTGAGCACTTTCATCACTCCTCATATGTCAATGCATCATCCCTCTTAATAGTGCGGTTTTCCTAATGACCCAAAGAGATGAAAATAAACAATACAACCTTTGATCATTGCCGCAACTCATGATTTTCTCGTATTCTTTGAGTTATGCATTGCGCTACAAAACGTCACAGACTAACAATCCTTCACATTCACTTAAATAAAATTGTTAGTCCTCTCTAATCGCATTGTCATTAATCATCAAAACAATTAAGGGCCTAGATGCACTTTCAAGCCTCTTGAGCTACCCGTAGGCGGCCTGCGGCTTCCTACAGGTTGGCCTCCTGCCTCTGAGCCTCTACGGTCGCCGCCTCCCCGGCCTCGTTGCCCGCGGACCGGCCGGCCTTGGAGTGACGCGTGGGGCGGGACGGGATCTCGCTAAGGCAGAAGAAAAATATGAAACAGAAAGAGGTAAGTAAAAATAGGCCCTGGGGGTTTGGGAAGGAGAGTGTGGCCGCTGTGAGTGAGAGATCGAACCTGCGGGGTGGCCGGCTGAACGACCACTTTGGGGGCATGATGAGGCTCCCCCTGCACGGCTCGGTCTCCCTCATCTTGCGGAGCCGCTTCTTCTTCCGCTCCCCCTCGGGCTGGGGCGTCGGTGCGGCGTCCTCCGGGCGCCTGCCGCTGACGTGCTCCGCCCCGTCCCCTCGGGGAGGAGATGGAGGAGGGGTCGCCTCCTGCTTCCTCTTCCCCTTGGCGTCGGCAGGGCGGCTACCCCCCGAACCCCCGCCGCGGGGCCCAGAAGCATGGCCTCCTCCGGGGGTAGATTGGTCCCCTCTGTGGCTGCCGCCCGCGCCATCATGGCCTCGGGGGGCCCGATCCCCCGACGCCCTGACCACCTGCATGATGGCCAGGATGTTGGCGCGCTCTGGGTCGCTACAGGGGGGGAGGATCCCCCGAGGGATGAGGGATGACTCCACGGAGCTAAGGTTTAGCACCTGTTAGACCACCATCCTGAAGTCCTCGGGATCCCAATCCCATTTACGCCCCTGGTGGGTCCTCAGGAGGTCCTTGGTCCCGGTGTACTCCCAGGCGCCCCGGGCGCGTCGCTGGAGCGGCGCAATCCGGCGGCGGAGGTAATCGCCGAACACCATGGCCCCCGTGAGCCCCTGGGTTCGCAGGCCCGCGAGGCGGACCAGGACGGCGTCGTAGCCGTCCCCCAGATCCACCGTCGCCCGCCAGCTAGGCGCCTGCGCTGGGGGCTGGCTCGGGAGTCGGAGGCGCGCTTCGTCGGGGAGGGGAGTGTAGAACCAGTCGCTTGTCCAGTCGTTGTAGCGGTTTAACACCTGCCCCCGCGACTGGAAGTAGCAGCCACCGACCACCGTCGGCGGCGATACCGGCTGTACGGTGAAAAACCACCGAAACAGCCGAAGGGATGGGCGCACCCCAATGAACATCTCGCACAAGTGTGCGAAGATGGCCAGCGTCATCACCGCGTTGGGGGTGAGGTGCGCCATCTGGAGGCCGTAGAACTCCAGAACGTCCATGAAGAATGTGGAGAACGGCGGGATCAAGTCTGCCATGGCAAAGGAGAGGAAGAAAACGGACCGCTCCGGGTAGTGCGGCGCCGGGCGTCCCTCGCCCAGCGCGACCACCTCCCGAGTGGCAGATTCTAGCATGAACTGGCGCGGCAGCCCGGCCTGCCTCTCGCTGGTGAAGCGAGAAGGCGGCAGCACGCCGCCGTCAAGCGGCGCGGAGCTCCGCGTCATGGCGCCGGCGGAGGGGGAGCTTGAGGACGAGAGCGCGTGGCGAGAGGAAGACGAGAGAAATGAGAGAGCTAGAGCACGGATGGCAAAGGCAAGGAAAAAGTGGCGAGAGGAAGGAAACGAATCCCTTTCTCGGCGCCCTTTATGCCCTTGCCTCCGCCGCGCTCGGCTCCTCGTTTCCCGCGCCCATCTCCTTGCCCCCTTGTTTCTCGCGCCCACGCCTCCACTAACCCCACTCGCCCGCTTGCGGCGCACGCGTCAGTCGTGCGACCGTGGCGGTCGAGAAGGGGCAGATCGTGTGCGCATTAATCGCGCTCAGTTACCGTGAAAAGCGCCAATCATTACGTCCCCAGGCGAAATGGACCGACGTGTCCCGATCCGCGCGCTGCCTCGAGTAATGTTGTGGTTACAAGGAGGCCGCTCATTAATGACGACTGGCATTCTTCGCCGATATGCGCGGCTCACGACCGTAGGAGTCCTGCTCGCCTTTGGGGGCCGGTCCCACCTGTCACCAGGCCCGAGGGGTGGCGTCAAGCCTGGGTGCCCCCCCCCCCGAGTGTGGCCACCCAGGCATGACGCCGGGGGCTACTGTCGGTGACATGGGACCGGGGGTATCGAGACCAAAGGGAAGGGCGGCCACAGGGATCCACGTGGCCCGTTCCCCCGGAGGGGTCGGGCTCGAGGGTGACGTGGTGGCTGCCCTCCCGGTTTCCCCCCGGGGTCGGGCCGCTCTGGTTTCTGCCCCGAGGTCTGGGGTGCCCCGAGGCCTGGGCCGCCCCGACCCCCGTGGCTTCGGTGCCACGTGCGCAGGTTAGGTGAGCACGGCGGAGCTCACCTAACCACATTTATGGCGGTTCAGACAGGCGCGCCACGTCGCATTTAATGCGGTATGGCGCGCCTGCATTCGGTCCGTGACCGGTCACAGCGAGTGACCAGTCGCAGACCGGTCAGATCGCGGGTTAGGTGGTATCAGGATGCCTGTGCGTCGCACGCGTGCCAGGCGGCCTGCTGCACGCCTCGCCCCGTCCCGTCGGAATGATGAGAGCCCTCTGTCTCTCGTCTCTCAGCCGGAGTTGGTATGTCAGCTCCGGTCAGATGCTTTCCTGATTCCGGTGCAGGCGAGACACAGAAGTCGCCCGCCATTTAATGAAGGTTGAAACGGGCGTTCCCTAGGAGGAATCGGCTGACCGAGCGAAGGCGTGCTGCGGCGTCTGTCAGAGGCTGCTTCCGGCGATAGGATAGCCCTAAATGTAAAAGAATGTTTTTTTTTCTTAGGCTGCTCGTGGCCCATGTGGTAGCCCCTTGCCATATAAAAGGAGGCCCAGGCCTGAGAAGAGGGAGGAGGCTGGCTGGCTGACTCGCTGGCTGGACTCTGGCTGGCTGGACTCTCTCTGGATTCCATCACACTCTCAGATCTACCAGAACACAGGAGTAGGGTATTATGCTTCTTAGCGGCCCGAACCTGTCTAAATCGCCTGCGTCCACGCGTTTTTCTCGTTGAGATCCCACAGATCAGGGGCTAAGAATTTCACCTTGCGCCCCCGGCCGAACCAGCAAAGGGGGACCTACACAGTCTCCCGGTGAGGAGTTTCACGCTCCGTCATACTGTGTTCATTAAATAAGGTTATTATGGTCATTTATCTATCATTCTAATATATTCTTAATTTTTTAGAAATTTAATTTTTGTAGGACAGAGCAAGTAGAACACAATTAGAGATTAATTAAACATTAAAATAAATAATAAAATAAATTTCGAAAATAAAAAGATAAAAATTAGAGTTCAAGTAAGAATACAATTAACAAACAAATAAAATTAGGAACAAAAAATAAGGACCATTGAAAGAATAGTCCATATAGAACACAATACGAGATTAATTAAAATTCAAAATAAAAAAAATGTGAAATTAGAAAAAGAAAAATTAAGAGTTGAACTAGGAATATAATTTATAAATAACTAAAATTAGGAATTAAAAAACGACTATTGAAAGAAGAAATCATCTAGAACACAACACGAGATTAATTAAAATTTGAAATAAAAAATAAAATAAATTCCAAAAATAGAAAAATAATTATAATAGTTCAAGTATGAATACAATTTATAAATAACAAAATAACGAAATGAAAAACATGAAATTTTGAAAAAGAATAGTCCATCTAAAACACAACGATGAACTAGTGGAATTTTTACAATTTGGTCCTTTACAAAATTTTATTTTATAAATAGACCCCTAAAAAACTTAATCGAGAAATAATTCTTTTTGGGGCGCCAGAGTGACTGAAGCCATGGTTCAATACGATGACGCTAGCATCCCTGGCATCATTCCCCTACCACTATGGCACACCCGGCGCTGACATGGCCGAAGGAAGGCGCCAGGATTGCTGGCGCCGTCCCCCCAATCTTCCTCTTTTCTCTCTAGTGTAGAGGAGAAATGTGCAACTTTTTTATTTTTATTTTATTTATTTTATATTTTTTTCACACATAGGAGCGTGCAGGAACCAACCACAGAAAATTTAAGCTCGAATGGACGAAATATGTGGCATGTAGAATTTTTCAAATTTCTATCGAAATGGGTCCCGAAGCTTCTCGCCTCAAAAACACAATTTTGCAAGCGGAATTTCGGGATTATGATTTTGCTGAACCCAGTAAAACAGGGAAGCAACGGATGTAACTTTTTCTGTAGATATCCGTGGATATATTATATGTTTGATTCTGAATTCGTATGAAAAATATTTGGCTGATTTATGAAAGGACACTCGAGTTATGGCTGTTTTGGCGGCAAACTCAAAGGACACTCGAGTCAAGGAAGAAATAGATTTTACACAAACGGAAAGAGATTTGATGGGTAGTAGTGATGGTGGTGAGGACGGCAATAGCGATGACGGCGACAAGAACTCAAAAACTCTAAACGACGGAACGCTAAAACTAGCAACTCAACACAACGATGCAACAGAAAACTCAACAAGTAATACCAGTAAAAAAAGGCTCAAAGGTTTATAGGACTACGAAAAACTAATTTATTAATTTTTTTTGCTTTTTTTGACTATAAGAAAATCAAAAAACAGCGAAGAATATGAAGTCTCTCACTGATAAAACTTAAGTGGATTTGAGAATGAGAGGAGAGAGAGAGCAAGAGCGACGCTCGTCCTCGTGCTGGAAGTAGGGGCGAATGGGTGGGGTAGAGGAAGGGGGTGGGGTCCGCGCGGTTAAGTGGCTGGGCATCACCCGGGAGAGCGCGTCAGCGATGATGGCGTCGTGGTGAGGAGGGTGATGCTAGCATTGCTGGCACCCTCCTACTGCCATATCAGCGTCGGGCCGCCGGGTTTGCCATGGTGACAAGGTGACAGTGCCAGGGATTGGATCACGATGCCAGCCACTCTGACGCCCCAAAAAAGACCATTTTTGGATAAATTTTTTCAAAGGTCTATTTGTAAAATAAGTTTTTGTAAAGGACCAAATTGTAAAAAAATCAAGAAGAAGCAACAGGCCATAAAGAAGTACGATGGTGACGGTTTATAGGACATATAAAAACTATAAATAAAATCTCAAATAGAATCCCAATAACAATAAAGAGGAAAGACAATGGGCAAGTTGTTAAGCAACACGGTCATGGCGGTTTGGCGAGACTTCTAGAAAATAAAAAAAACCCTCTTCGATTTTTAAAAATCTCAATGACAATAAAGAGGGAAGGCAACGGGTGGGCCATAGAGAAGTATAGTGACGGAGCCACCAACTGTTGGCAGGACTTCCATAAAGTAAAAAATGAACCCCAACGATAATTATGTTTGATTTTTAAAATCCCAATAACAATAAAGAGAGGAGGCGACGAATAGGCCGTAGAGGAGTACAGCGACGGCGTTTGACGAGGCTTCTAAAAATAACAAAACCCAATGAGACAATGAACTCTAAAAACTACAAAATCCAATTTTTAAAGATTTCAAGGATGACGAATAGAAGCCATGGTAAATCGAGCAAGCAAATAAATGGGTGACAAAAGAGTAAGGGTAATGACTGGTGTGAATTTTAAAAACTACAAAATTAGAAACATGGAATGATAAAGTTCGATCTTTTAAAGTCTTAAGACGACAAGATAGTTGTTTAACAAATTTTAAGTAAAATCATATATAAAAAGTAAATAATTTTATATGAGTGCTAGCCACGCGATTGCATGGGCCACCCAGCTAGTTTTTTTAGAAACACAGTACAAATGCAGACGCCCACAACGTGCATACACTCACCCTTATAAACGCACACATGCACACCTTACCCCTATGAGTACCTTCAGAAGACTGAGCCGGTATATATTGAAATTAATGAAGTCAACATGAACGCCTCGCTGTCGAGAGATATGTTGCCTGTCATTGAAAAAATAATTAGCCGTAAATGGTTAGGACAAAAATTGGGCCAAAGCGTATCCTGTTTCACACCCTAACCTCAACCCAACCCAAAAAAGAGCAAACTGTATCAGCCCATTAGCCACAGCCCATAACTCGAATCGGCCCATGAGAAGCCACGGCTTCTCGCCTTCTCGGCGCCACAGCCCGGCAGCGCCGCCGAGCCAGGCTGTGCGGCCACCCGCCCAACCAACCTCCTCCCTTGGCTTGATCACCACACCGCCCGCACCTCATCGCGGCCGTCTCACCCCGCCCTCCCCAACCGCCGTCCGGTCAGCTCAACCGACCACTCCCACCAGCCACGGCGGCGGAGCGGAGTGGGGGAGTAGAAGAGGAAGATGAGCGTGATCGACATCCTGACGCGGGTGGACGCCATCTGCCAGAAGTACGACAGGTACGACGCCGACAAGCTCAACGGCTCCGGCGTCGCCGGCGAGGATCCCTTCGCGCGCCTCTACGCCTCGGTCGACGCCGACCTCAACGAATGCCTCGAGGTATTGAACTGTTGCCTTCCCTTCCTCTCGCATTCCGCCGCTGCGGGGGCATTGATTGGCGAAGGGCGTGCGGCTCCGGTTGGGCGCTCCTCTTCTGTGATCTGATCTGATCTGATCGGGTGTTGGGGTGTCGCTGCAGAAAGCGGAGGCGGCGAAGCAGAAGAACAGCGCCACGGTGGTCGCGCTGAACGCGGATATCCGCCGCACGAAGGCCAAGCTCCTCGAGGAGGACCTGCTCAAGCTGCAGCGGCTCGCCTTGAAGAAGGTTACTGACGCTTCTCTAGTCCTCTCTCTTCTGTTGCGCTGCATACCTAGTCGGTAGATATGCAAGGTGGTTGGTGCAAGGAGCTTGTTCCTGCTTGCATTGTGCTTCAGAGCTATGACCTTAGCTATCTGGGATGATCACAAGAGTGACGACTTCTAAATTTAGCATATTGCATTAATTGATGATTGAACGCAAACTGATTGTGTGCCAGGAGAGTGATTCTTATGCTTTGTTTCGAAATGTTTGCCGAGCTCTAGTCGATTTTCTTCTGATAGAAACAACATGTTGTATTAATTAATTTAAAATGTGGGGAATTATAATTGATTTGGACTAGACCTAGCTAGAACATTTGCAATGCAGGTAACATCGCCTGGAAACATGTATTCTTTGGGCACCTAAAATTAAATTGAGGAGTTTTATGTGCTTTCCCAGGGCAGTTCTTCCACAAAGTATGCCATGCTATTAAGTATGGTAGATTTGGTGAATGTGCGCAGACCCTGTTTGGAGCAGGAACTCCATAGGGATTTTGAAGGAATTGAATTGACCATTCTTAATGGATGGCATGCTTTCTATGCTTATTTGCAGTTCGTAATGGCCATGCAGCTTAAGAAAAATGCATACTGCTGGTCATGGGTTTATTGTTTTGATTTTCGATGTTGAGATATACAGCTCTTTATGTACAAGTAGAACAAAGTTGATTCCTAAGTTCTTCTTTTGAACATTTGGGGCATTTAATTTTGAGCACGCAAGCTGACTGTTGATGACTCCTATTTTACCGTGTGGAAATTCTTCTAGATTCTTTGGTATCATGTGATGTAGGCAATGCATTATACCAAGGATATGTATATGGTATTTTGTTAGAAGGAAAACGGAAAAAAATGCATAGCATGGGCACTGTGTTGTTTATTGAGTCGGTAGGTAATTAGGTGTTTAGAGAACTTCCCCTCTTCAACTGAAAATGTTTTGTTCTGTACAAACTTGAATCAAGGCGGCATTCATGGAAAGGATTTTACTCATAGAAATATTGGACAATTAACTTCATTCATGTCTTTGTTTAAACAAACTCAGACATGTATTCAAGGTGTTCCTGGTGCACGTCCAAGTTTTATTTCATCAAGGCTTTAACTCAAATGGATTGTTCAATATGCTAGATTTAGTATTGCTATAAGATTTTTCTTGAAACAAAATACTAGTTCTAAAGATTTTTCTGTGCCAGGTTAAAGGACTTTCAAAAGAGGAACTAGCAATCTGCAGTGATCTGGTTACTGCCTTACCTGATAGGATTCAGTCAATACCAGATGGAAGTGCTACATCATCGAAGAAAACTGGATTATGGGGATCTTCTGGATCTCGTGCAGGAACAGGGATTAAGTTTGATTCAACATCTGGTTAGTAACCATCATCTTAGTTTGTCTTGTAAATACCATTTGCTTGGTATTGTTATATCAGAATCCGTTAGTTTTGTTACCCCCCATTGGAACAATTTGCCAACTTAACTTGGGCTGTTTCATATTTAGAAAAGGATGATATTGATGTAACTAGCTGGGTGGCCCGTGCAATTGTGCGGCTAACACCCGTATAAAATTTTCTAACTTTTTTACACATAATTTTCTTTAAAATTTGTTCAAAAATCATCTTGTTGTCTTAGTATTTTAAGAAATCGAACATTATCATCATCATCGGGTTTTTAATTTTATAGTTTTTAAAAGTCTCACCAACCATCACCCCTTACTCCTTTGCCTCCTCTCTACTTGATTGCCTACCCATTACGAATTTCTCTTTTTTATAGTTTTAGGAGTGCCGTCAAATGCCACAACACTACTCCTTTACGGCGCGCCTGCTGCCCCTCTCTTTATTTTTTATTTTGAATTTCAGTTACTCTAATTGTATTCTTACTTGAACTCTTATTTTTCTTTTTCTAGTTTCAGAATATATTTTATTTTTATTCTAAATTTAATTAATCTTTTGATATTTTTTGTAGATAGGCTATTCTTTTGATATTTTTTATTTTTATTCTAAATTTCGGTTATTTCTAAATTATATTCCTACTTGAACTATATTATTTTTCTTTTTCTCAGATTAATATGGGAACTTTTATTCTAGATTTTAGTTATCTAAATTTAATTAATCTCGTGTTGTGTTGTGTTGTGGATAGGCTATTCTTTTGATTTTTTTATGTTTATTCTAAATTTCGGTTATTTCTAAATTTTATTTCTACTTAAACTCTTACTTATTTTTTTTAATTTCAGAATTTAATTTATTTTTTATTCTGTATTTTAAACAATCTTGTGTTGTGTTCTGGGTGGCTCGCGCAATAGCACAGGCAGCGCCAATTCAATTTTACTAAGCATGATCATCTTTAAAATTTGTTAAATAGACGATCTTTCTCAAATCTAAAAAAAATTGAACCTTATCATTGTCATTGGTTTCCAATTTTATGTTTTTTAAAAGTCTCACCAGTGTCCCCCGCACTACAATTTTGCCGCCTCTTCACTTGGTCACCCGCCAACCCTTATTTTTGTTATCCTCGGGATCATCAAAAGTCGAACCTTGTCTTGTTGTGATTCCTTTTTATAGTTTTCTGAAATCCCGCCCATTGCCCTAGTTTTTTTTTGTATTTTGTATTTATGAACTTAAAAATCAAACTTATCATCTTTGGATTATGTCTTTTTAAAAGTTCTATTAGCTGCTGTCAGCCTACTTCTTCGTTACCCCTCAACTTGCCCTCCAGCTACTTCTTGTTTTCGTCACTTGGTGATGCTAACATATGTGTTGAATATTTTAGTTGGACACTTTAATAAATTGTATGGTTTGCATTTACTACTTGGTCGCCTCAAGATCTTTTCCTGGCGAGGTTAAGTTGTGGTTTTTAGCTTTAATTTCTTTGCCTGGCATGCTTTTTTGCTTGCTTCTGTTTGGACTTTGGACTGGTCAAGTAGTCCTGTGTGAATACATATATTTTACAGTTTAAAAACCGTTAGTACGACTACTACACAAACGCCTTTCTAAATCCTGTTAAAGAACTTTTTTAATTGGTAGCCGTACGTCTTTGCCGTTTTGATAATCAAAATATAACGCATCTTCGTTTTGTCTAGATAAAATTATATAGTCGTAATTCTTGTAGAATATTTTATATATCTTCTCTTAATCTGGACCCTTAATTATAATCTGATCCTATTCTATTATGATTTAACGGCTTAGATATTTTGTCGTGGGTAGTAATAATATTATAATCTATCTATTGCGTAGATATTGACATAGTAATAGATAGGAGCTCTCCATGTTTACGGGCTTATAGCTAATGGGATATTACTACCCATGGTCGTATTTCTGAACGGCATACGGAATACGATTGTTATTGCTAGTACGGAGTACGATCCTACATCTATTCCATCTCAAATCTATTATTTCTTAATCTAATCATGCCTAAGCTGCACTTTATAAAATTAGTTCTTAATCCAATTACACCTACGCTGCATTGGTTAAATTAGAAACAAAGTTAGCATATAAGTGCATGCAGATTATTTGGTCGTATCCATCTCAAACTCTTTTTTATTACTCCGATTCCTGTATGTACTTTAAGCTTCTGCAATAAAAAGATTTCTATTAGTTATACAACTATGATATATCTATTAAATCTCAACCGTTGAAATCTAGATCTACTACGAACTAATGGTTATTTTTTCTCGATTAATGTGAGAATTTCTAGGCCTCTAAGATATATCTATTTAATCTCAGCCGTTGAAATCTAGATCTACTACAATCCAATGGTTATTTGTTTTTCTCCTTTTCTCGATTAACGTGAGAATTTCTATGCCTCTAAACGAACATGGTGCCTTCTTTCGAAGTTGTCTTAATAATATAATAGATTTACAACCTTTCATTTCTTTAGATCTTATATTTGGCTCGTTTTTTTGTTGTGTTGTGCTTATTCGGAGATATGTGCAAATGTTCAGGATGATATTTCACTGAAAATTGACTTATCTATGACTTTGCTGAAATTAGGTTGACCGAATCTTTTGACCAACCTGGCTAAAAAAAAGACTTTGCTGGCTACAAATAGCTGATAATAACATTAAATCTCCAATTTTGTACCAGTAAAAAATAAGTCTCTTCTATACATTAATACATGTGTTATTTAGGAATCTATTCTGTATCTTAGTCTGTGCAACAAATCCTATCTCTTACATCTTATTTATCCTGGTCATGACTCGCAGTTTAATCTTGGTGTTGAGCGGTGCAACCAGACATCATTTTTGAGCCAGCGTTATTTTAGTCGAAACTTCAAGTGTTTTGATTGCTCAGTGCATGCATATCTTGTAACATGCATATTTCCCATGGTTTTGTTATATAGATTATCATCTTGGATTTTGTTTGAGCTGCAGATTGCTTTGCCTTAACGTAAGTCTTTTGAGCCTTTTTTGAACAGAAGTTACACCTGTCATTGCTATGTTGTCATGATGGGCGCAGTGCTCTTTTTCAAATTTATTTTCATTGAGCACACCTGAATTTTATTATTTGGGCGATTTTTAGTAGGCAACCTATTTTTTTCTTACTGCATATAGATTGAAACTTTGATAGCGAGTACTTCAAAGGAACAGAAGAATCAGATCAGTTTCGCAGAGAATATGAGATGCGCCAAATGAAGCAGGCAATAGTTTGATATACCGAACACTTTGTTCTTTTATTTTGTTTCATGCTTCCACTTTTCATACAAGGTTAAGTTAACTCTATCTTGCAGGATGAAGGCCTGGATATTATCGGTGAAGGGTTGGAAACTCTGAAGAACATGCCTCTGATATGAATGAGGTATGAGCTTACGTACTGTGCTTAGTTTCAGTTTCATGTCAAGTCCTGGCTAATGGATTAAATATTTCAATTGCTATCTAATCAGGAATTAGACAGACAAGTTCCGTTAATGGATGAAATAGAAGTGAAGGTGAGTTAAGTAACTCTTATTAGTTTTCTGATTGGTGATTATCTTGGATGTGTAGTTTGTAATATATGACGATGAATGCAGGCTGATAGAGCGCAGACCTTAAGAATACTAACGTCAGATTAAAGGAGACGGTTCTTCAGGTAATGGCTAATATTACTTTTTAAGTGCTTTCAAACTAATCATTGCAGATTGCCGGAGCTAAATATTCCTTTTCTCTGTTCCCTTTACTTGTATTATCAGCTGAGGTCCAGTCGCAATTTCTGTATTGACATCGTCTTGCTCAGCATCATTCTTGGAATTGCTGCATACCTTTACAAGTAAGTCTCGTTTTCTCTGCTAATAGCTTTATTTCATTTTTACACTGCCCAGTTGGGCATTTTCTTTGCAATCTAACCATCTTCAAAGAAAACTGGACATTTTTGGGGATGCTATCTGTTCTGAACAGATAGGTTTTAACAACATCATGGATTCATGGTTAGATTTGAGGCACTTCTGGGTGCATGCCAATGACTGAAAGGGAAACTATTCCCATGAAACATCCCAACCAAAAAACAAAAGAATCCCTTTTTTTTGTGAACATATTACTGATGTATGTGTACCGTATGCTTGGTAATTATGGCATAAATTCTTTTGCCATGATACAGAACTTAAACATCACCATTGTTCTTCCTTTTTGTGTTGCAGTGTGCTAAAAAAACAGTGAACAAGGGCTTGGAAGCATTATCTATTCTTCGATTGTTCATTATATCTGCTCTTCCTCTGATACTATGGTGTGTACATAATCTCTTTCTTCTGCTATCTTGTTCATCAACTGAAGTGCCAATTGAGTTGCAATGTTAAGTGAAACCTTGATTATGTGTACTGAGGTAGTGGACATTGTGCGTGTACGTAAAGAGTTGCTTTCGATGTAGGAGTATATATATTTGACCCCTCAATTAGCTTGCAACTTTCAAGGTGATTGACATGAGATTAAATCATAATTTATTCTGTAAATTTTTACGAGAGATAATGTAAACCTGTTTATGTGTATTCTTTGGAGCTTGTTATGTTCAATTCAAGCCTTATATACATCAAATGCCATTTTTGAAGGTTTTGGAGTCAATGCACGCATTTGAGAGAAATGCCCTCCTTTTTTTTGTGTTCCTAATCTACCACTTTACTTTGATCGTAAAAATAGTAAATCTATACTATTCCCATCCCGAAATATATCTATGCGTACTACGAATCTAGATAAGATTGTCAATCAAGAACTATAATGACTGAAGTGAAAACTTTGCAGGGCATCTCTATAACCATTTGTACTTTTTGACTAAACTACCACAAAACCAGAGAATCCTATAGCAAAGCCAAAAAAACTAAAGTGTTCCAGAATAAATGCCATAAATGTATAGTGTCCTGCCTAAAATGAAAACCCGTGTTCTAAATTTTAAAATTTGACAGCTCTCTTACCATTCCATTCAAAAAAAAAAATCTAGTGATCTGGCTGACCACCTCATTCAAGTTTCAGGCTTTCAGCTTGTGCAAGAAGCTGAAAAAAGAGGGAGGAGGACAAAGCCTGCCACGTTTTTCCGATTCGAACCTCGGAATTTTGGCATCAATCCCCAGACTTCCCGCGCGAAAACCGCCAATACTCACTCACCGCCACGTCCTTAACCCATACACAGTAACCACTAAACCCAGGAAAAAAAGAAAAAAAAGGAGAAAATACATTAAAAAATGAGTGCCTCATCCCCTTCCAGTTCAAGATCTCCTACGAGTGCCTCATCCCCCTTGAGGATGGCGCGCATCCTTCTCTCCCTCCCCTTCCCTCGGTGATTTTGGGTGTTCGTTTGGACTCTGATGATCCAGGGGTATTACACTATTACTCCCATTTCAGCCTTGCGTGATTCGGTACTAGATGGCACTGGAATGGGTCGGATGGGAAGTTGGGGTAGTGCCGTAGTGTTGGCTTCTAGGGTTTAGTGGTGGTGCTGGAGACATGCTGCTACTTGCATTTCTCCATGGATTGAATAATTTGCTCGAACTGGGGTCACTAACATGCTTGTGCAGTAGAGGGCCTTGCCGATTTGGAAATTGAGTGGTCAATTTGCAATGTTCAGCACTCCAGTATTTGATGCATTTTGGTGAATGAAGGAATTAATCGGAGCATCTTCTACTATCTTTGAATTGTTTCTGAGAAATTATTAGAGCTCAAAGCTGGAAGAAGCTTTTACTGATGATAGCAGAGTTCATGGAAGATAACGGTCATCGTGGCACATTGGATAGGATGAGCCGGTTGAGAATGCAGGCAGATAGGTCTCGGATTGGAAAATAAATCCCTTGTGATCGACATTTAAGTTTTTGTTTTCATTGATTCAATAGTTGGAGCCTGTAGTGATTTATGCTTTATTATTTTTTTACCCCTACCATTTCAGTCGTGTGACTAAGCTATTGGTTTTGAGTTTGAGAGAAGTAATGGAAATAATTGTGATTCTACTATCTTTTAATTGGACTGGATGGGCAGTTCAATTCAAGGGTGTTCCTGTCCACGAAAAAGGTTCAAGGGTGTTGTTTTTCTAGGCGAGGAGTCTGCCCTAGACTTGCTTGTACGTGTGGCCGTGTGGAGCTTCACCATGTTTTTCTAGTGTGATGAAAATGTCATATATCACAAGAAACTTCGCATTCATTTTCAAAAAAGAGTGGTTCATTGATTGAGTTGCATTCCTTATAGACCACTTTTCATCATTGATGTGCTCTGCTTGCTTACCATCTGTTCTCACGTAGCTGAACTCTGAAGTATGTTCATCCTACAAAACTCCAAACACATATAGCGGTGCTGATTTATCTTCCTCCTAAACCGGCTTCTCATGAGTTTTGTTCACTTTTCTGGATTAGCCTATGAAGTAGTACTAAGAATTAATTCCTTTCAGATCTGGAGTGGAAGCTTATATATGTTGGATCGGCCGAGGATGAGAATTATGATCAACTGCTTGAGAGTGTGCTTGTTGGCCCTGTGAATGTTGAGACATACCGTTTTGTTCTCCAGGTAAATAAGTTATATTATAGTGGCAAACCGAGAACAAGATCTGCATCATGAACTCAGAGACTAGTGTTGAACTTGAATCTGATATGACATTTCAGTTTCTCGGCTGTGCAGAGACCTGTGCTCATTTTGCACTGGACCTACTGCATTTTTGCTGCTATCTTGGATGTATGTCTGAATCATGAGAACGATATGCTCGTTTCCGTTTTCAGGCTGATCCTCCTGACCCGTCAAAGATCCGTGAGGAAGACATAATCGGTGTTACTGTGCTACTATTAACTTGTTCCTACATGGGTCAAGAGTTCATCAGAGTAGGTTACTATGTGGACAATGACTATGATGATGAGCAGCTTCGGAAGGAGCCTCCCGCGAAGCTGCTGATTGACCAGGTGCAGAGAAACATATTGGCAGACAAGCCCCGAGTCACCAAGTTCCCCATCAATTTCCATCCTGAAACCAGTGCAGGCGCACGACAAGAGCATCAGCAGCAACCACAATCAATGATCCGGGTTGGAAAACTGTGTCCATTTTTTAAAAAAAATTGGTGCCTTCTAGGATAGATCGTAAAATCAGATGGATTCCTAGGAGGTTACTTGAACTGTCTGTTGTGATGAAGAAGGTCACATTAGACATCACTAAGGCTGGGTTTAGTTCTCAAAATTTTTTTTCAAACTTTCAACTTTTCCGTCATATCAAATGTTTGGACATATGTATGGAGCATTAAATGTGGACGAAAAAAAACCAATTGCACAGTTCGACCGTAAATTGCGAGATGAATCTTTTGAGCCTAATTACGTCATGATTAGCCATAAGTGCTACAGTAATCCACATGTGCTAATGATGGTTTAATTAGGCTCAAAAGATTCGTTTCGCAGTTTACAATCGGAATCTGTAATTTGTTTTGTTATTAGTTGACGTTTAATACTTTAAATGTGTGTCCGTATATCTGATGTGATGTAAAATTTTACAACTAAACACGGCCTAAACTAGAACTTCAACCAGAAGTGCGCATTGGTTAGTCATGTGCATGTAGTAGGTAGACTCTAACATGCTGCTGAAATGGTGAATCCTTTTGCTGGGGATGATCTGTAAGCTGGATGTTCGCCAGATCGATGCCTGCTTCCCTTTCGCTATGCCTGCAACCTCAAGGCGATTAGGTGATTGTGATAACCATTAGTGACTGCACGTAAACGATGCTATGCTGTAAATCAAAGATGTTCCTTGGGGTGTGTTTGGTGGTTGTTAGCTTACTCGGTTTCCCTTGATAGCTCTTGTCTGAAAGATAGCTCTTGTCTGAAATCAGTATGTCGAAGTAGATAGCTCTTGTCTTAAATCAGTATATTCTTCCGTGCTTTCTAATCCTTTACATATATTTTATTGAACTTCTTATCCTTTGTTATACTGTTCAGGATTGTAATGCGGTGGTTCCTTTGTTGATAAATGATAACCATTAACCACTGACTATTTTTGCGAGGGAATTCATGCCCCGCTCGAAATGTGGAATTCTTTGAGCTCTAGAAATTGAATTGCTCTTTAAGAGTTCTGTAAAAAAATGTGAAATTATTGATTTATTTTAGGACCTTGGAATCGATTTAATTTATATAATTAGAGGTGCTTGGCAAACAGTACAACTATAGTTGATAGGACTTAAATGGTGCGAACTTACCTAGTTAAAGCATAGGTAGCTTGAGATTATGAGAAACAACTTGTGAGAATATAAAAAAGCTAAATTTTTAAGTTGTCTTCTATTTATTTGTGTTTGATTCTACAACTATGTATTCTCAAGAATTCGAAACGTTCGGAGAGTCAGATATTTTATAAGAAGATGCAGATATCTGAAACTCCTCTAAACACGGGCTGAATTTGCTATGGCAAAACTACAAAATTGAGTACCCTGTACTACCGCACAACTTAGTAGTAGTTACTACCGCTTTCGAACCAAAAAGAAAGTTATTGTACATAGATATTTAAATAGGATGGGATTTATGGGACAAGTAATATTTATCGGACAAATTTTAGATCCTAGTACTACGGTGACACAGTATGGAGATTTTGGAACTTGAAATGGCAGTTCCACTTGATGATCATCTGGATCGGTTCAGTCGAGAAGGATGAAAGGCCATCTCAATTCGAAGAAAACGCAGAAGGTCGACATGTGTGGTGCATGCAGCAGCTTCTTGTACTTGTAGTGGGCATCCACCAATCCATTGACACATCAAATCGAACTCATTTGTTTGTCTAGACTGATGATACGATCGGATGTCCATTGAGCATGGGTCCACGAGCCCTTCTCCGTAGAGAATTTTTCATTTTAAACTCATGTGTTTGTTTGCATTTGGTTTATTTGTCAGTCGTCTGATTTTAGGCTAAGTAAATCTTAGCCACTTTAAGGCTGTGTTCGTTGGTTGTTTTTTCTAACATTTTAGATAAATTTAATTTTAAATTTATCTAAAATGTTAATAATTATGAAATCGGACGAAGTAGGCTGCAGGCTTGTTATGACTGGATCTTGAGGCCCATTTCATTCACGTTCAGGCTTGCACTGAGATAGACTAATCGATGAATTTGGCATGGCTAGTCAACAGTTCAGTACAAAATGCGCTTCTCAATCAAATTACACACAGTTGCGCACGGAAAACGGAACAGCCCATTAGCGCGTGATTAATTAAGTATTAGCTATTTTTTTTGAAAAATGGATTAATTTGATTTTTTTAAGCAACTTTTGTATAAAAACTTTTTGCAAAAAACATACCGTTTAGCAGTTTGAAAAACGTGTGCGCGAAAAACGAGAGAGTGAGTTGGGAAACTCAGGAAGGAACTCACCTGGCTAGAATTGTTTTGAGATTTGTGTACTTATTATAACCCTAATCCTCCCTTGATATAATCACATAATGCACGCAATGCAATCACATAAGCACACTGTACACCACATTTGAGGTACTACCACTCTCTCAAAATATAAAAAATTTTTGAGTTAGATATGTGTATTAAAGAAGCATGTAGAATTAAATAAAAAAAAGTTGTGATTGATTGAGAAGAGAAAGTAGGTGAAAAATTTGAATTGTGAAAGGTTATGATTGGTTGGAAAGAGAATATATGTGAGAAGTAGTTATATTTTAGGTCAAATTTTGAATTGTAGAAATTGTTATATTTTGAAACGAAAGGAGTAATATATACTGTAAAGCTAGCTTGTAACGTTGTCTACTTAACATATAAATAGCTCCGACTGTAGCACATAAATTTAAAATCTTGTAGCTAGTGATGGAGCCAAAAATTTTATCATATGTGATCGCATACTACTACTTTATATTTTAGTGGGACTATTTTTATAAATTTTAATGGACATATATGTAAAAAATGAAAAACTACAATAGACAATGAAACACGCTCTTCAAAATTTATCTTTAACTGTGTTTTTTAACTTTAATATACACAATAAATAAATAATTTTTTTATTTTTAATAGTATTTTGTAAGACATATCTATGTGTTGTTATAGTGTTTTTTTAAGTTAATTATAGTCAAAGTTATAAAAATTTAATTTTAAACTTATCTAAAATGTTAAGAATTATGGAATCGGACGAAGTAGGGTGTAGGCTTGTTATGACTGGATCTTGAGGCCCATTTCATTCACGTTCAGGCTTGCACTGAGATAGACTAATCGGTGAAAATGGCATGGCTAGTCAACAGATCATTACAAAATGCGCAAACGAATGGACGAAATCAACGTATGGAGTTGTTTTTTTTCCTCCATGAGTTTCGATACAGGGTTTTACTAGCGGGGAAGCACCTTTGATGATCTGACCAATGACCATGACCAGTGAAGTTAGGTGCGTGGTTTCAGCTACAAGCGGGGCTATGTACAATGTATACAGTTTTTTTTTTTAAAGATATTTAAATATTTGTCACTTGTACAAAATGGTAATTAAAAATTTATCACTGAACTCATAATAGACATAAGACATATGTTATAGACATAAGAGACTTATATGTATGTTATAGATTGTGAGTGATAGATACTTAATTGTTATATTTTAAAAGTGACAAAATATCCTAAAAAATTATGAAAAAATATAATTTCCGTCGCAATCACGACGACCCAAGCGCCTTCCGAGGCAGCGGTCCGAGACAAACACTCGCCCCGATAACTGGAGGCCGCGCCGCGTGCGCACCGCCGCACACCCCCTCCACACCCGCGGCGCTCACGCAACAACGGCGACACCGCCGCCACTGCCCACCCACGTCTCCGAGTCTTCAGCGCAGGGCGCGCGTCGCCGCCCGGCCGGAGAGGGAGAGGAAGCGATGGCCGCGGCCGCGAGGGAGGAGCAACCGCTGCTGCTGCGGAGGGAGGGTGAGGAGGAGGGTGAGGAGGTGGGGTGGAGGAGGAGGTGGGGGAGCGAGGCCGGGAAGCTGGCGTACCTGGCGCTGCCGATGGTGGCGGTGAGCCTGACGCAGTACGCGGTGCAGGTGTCCTCCAACATGATGGTCGGCCACCTCCCCGGCGTCCTCCCGCTCTCCTCCGCCGCCATCGCCACCTCCCTCGCCTCCGTCACCGGCTTCAGCCTCCTCGTCCGTACACCCCCAACTTACCATTTGGAGTATCATTTTTCAGTGCCTTCGCATCTCGTTTTCGCTGGTTGCATGAGCTACGCTTAGTTCGATTTGGGCATGCAAGATTTCGCTTAACTTGTTCTTGGTTCGTTAACTGTTATCTTGAACAAAAAGAAAACAAGAAAAGAGATAAGTTTCACGAGTTCCTTTTCCTCAATACTTTTAGCAATCGGTTAGTGTCCAGCGTCGCTGCTGCAGATCATGTGATTTTGGGATTATTTTACCGTCCAACACGTGATACTGATCTGGTGGCTGCCTCTTGATGTAGAGGCTCAATTGGTCGAAGTATTTACTTATTCCAACTGGTTAGCTAGCGACAGCCACGCTGCAGGAATAGTATGCGTTGCTATCCATTGGATTTGAGTGCCAAATAGAGTACTATATTGTGGTACGACCAAGCTATGTCGCTCGCACATCGTTGATGTCTCGCGACTTGTTTAGTCCCTGAGTCGCGTCATGCAAAGAAGAAACTGATATCGAGATCCTGTTCAAGTGTTCAATTTAGCTTGAGTTTGTTCGGTAAACTGGTCAAGTACAATTATTTTTCAAAGTCATAATAAAGCAGAGCTGATTGTGTTCTACATCGGAACTGAAAACTTACTGATGCAGACACTCAGTACAACTCTAGGAAAAGAAACGATTTTGGTTTCACCTCATATTGGCTATTGTTTACCCAGCTAAACATCAATTGTGAATGCAGATTGGAATGGCAAGTGCACTGGAAACTCTCTGTGGCCAAGCTTATGGGGCAAAACAGTACCATACTCTGGGAGTGCACACCTACAGAGCCATACTCACTCTTTTGGTGGTGTGCATTCCTCTATCACTTCTATGGGTTTTCATGGGCAAAATCCTGGTACTCATAGGTCAAGATCCTTTGATCTCACATGGAGCTGGGAGATACATCGTCTGGCTGATTCCAGGGCTTTTTGCAAATGCGGTGATTCAGCCTATCACGAAGTTCCTTCAGTCCCAGAGCTTGATAATGCCCATGCTCGTTGCATCCGTTGCAACCCTGGCGTTCCACATCCCTCTGTGCTGGTTGATGGTGTTTAAGACCGGCTTGGGGTATACTGGAGCTGCCTTGTCGATAAGCATATCATACTGGTTGAATGTGGCCATGCTTGTGGCTTATATCTTGCTGTCGGGCTCTTGCAAGGAAACACGCACACCTCCAACAATCGACGCCTTCAAGGGATTGGATGGGTTCTTACGTCTAGCATTGCCATCTGCACTGATGATTTGGTAACTAATATATAATCTACTAGGGAATGCCTCAATGTTTTAAGTTTCCTTCTTGTTGATAGCTAATGAAATTTCCTCTTTTTTCAGTCTTGAGTGGTGGTCATTTGAGCTACTTATTCTTATGTCAGGACTTCTACCCAACCCTGAGCTACAAACCTCAGTGCTTTCAATTTGGTACAAAATGGTCACCTTTATGTAGTACTCCCTCCATTCCATAATGTAAGACGTGCACACATTTCAAGATTCAATTTTAAAAACATTTGACTAATGATTAGTATAATATAAATTGAATTTTATTTGTTGAAAATAATATCACTGGGTTGATATTTCAATATACTTTCATATGGTTATAATTTTGTTGCTACATATATGAGAAATTATAAGTTAAAAATTAGTTTTGGAGACCGTGACGAGTTTGACCATGTCTTACGTTATGAAATGGAGAGAGTATAAATATGCTTGTATGAACACTAACACCTTATTTTTTTACACATTTTTTTTGGCAGTCTCACGAGTATAACTTTACTCTTTACCATTCCTTATGGGCTTGGCGCTGGTGGAAGGTATGAACTACATGGAAGATGCATTGTTTTCACTCCCTCAAAAAAATTTTCCGTTTGGTAACAGCTTTTGTAAATTCAATGTTTTAATGAATAGCACACGAGTAGCAAATGAACTGGGTGCTGGGAACCCTGAAGGAGCTCGTTCAGCTGTCTATGTTGTGCTGTCAGTTGCAGTGACAGAGGCACTTATAGTATGCGGAACTCTGTTAGCATCACGGCGCCTCCTGGGCCGTGCATACAGCAGTGAGGAGGAGGTCATCTCTTTCGTCGCGATGATGGTTCCATTGGTTTGCATCACTGTGGTTACTGATGGTCTACAAGGAGTTATGTCAGGTTACATTTTCTTTCATCTGAAAATGACTGTCAACACGTTCTAAAACTTATCTTTAATCATTGATCTAATTGGTATCTATAATAACTTTTGATGTTTACAAATGATGTAATCGCCACTCATTTAATTTGCATACTATTGTCGAGTGATAGGCAATTGCCACCATCGGCCAATCACAAATATGCTATGATACATTAGTGCCTAGGTGCATCAATGTTTACTAATAGTTGTTCTTCATCAGGCATTGCTCGAGGTTGTGGATGGCAGCATTTGGGCGCGTACGTCAACCTCGGCTCGTTCTATTTGCTTGGAATTCCAATGGCAATCCTTCTCGGCTTTGTGCTACATATGGGAGCAAAAGGACTTTGGATGGGCATTGTCTGTGGTTCAATATCACAGATCACGCTTCTCTCTGCAATCACATTTTTCACCAACTGGCAAAAGATGGTTTGGTCTTCATCTGAGCCCATATTCACATACAATTCATGCATGAAAGCAAGCAATGCAGATGATTCATGACTTGTACTGACATATCTAATGGTTCATTGCCCATGTACGCAGGCTGAAAATGCTAGGGAGAGAGTGTTCAGTGAGAAGCCAACGGAGCCCTCCAGGTATCATCTAGTGGAGTAGTTCTACTCACAAATTTTGCTGGGGGCAGTGGGGTAAATCTCATCGCTCGGACGGTCGGACCTGCTCGCGAGAGTGACCATGCAGAGAAGGCATCAATAAACCACCTTTTTTTGTGTGTATTTCATCACACCTCGAAATGACCATTCTTTCCTGAATTGGTTCATTTTTCACGTGAAGTTTTGCCCACAGGAAGGCAGGGTTGACAGTCGAGGGTTGCATCCCACGGAAAACATTTGGCTAGGGAGAAATCTCAAGCCATTTGGTTTTCTATGGTACTACCTCCTTTTTATATTTAGTTAAAGTCACCGTTGATCTGCTTATCTACAGCAAACAAAAGAAGGTAATAGACTACACGTTTAATTAATCTCAGAAGGTTCAATGGAACATCACAACGATCTTCTAATCAAGAAAGAATGACAAATGCACTACATGTTTCTCTTTGTTGTACAATATGCATAGCCATTTCTTCAGTATTTCCACTACATAAAGACTGCAGCAGAAAAGCATAACACTGAACACTATATTCCCTACAGTACTTGGAAACCATAAGTCATCGTTTCATCTGTAACTCTGTATGCTGCAATGCATTTCCTTGTTCTGCTTTCAATAGTCAAGCTATCAAATGCGCCCACAGTCTACTTCTCTCCGGGCAGGCCCTTGCTAACACATCCTCCAGGCTCCCCACCGAATGTAGCCTTTCTTTCAGCTTTAGTTTCACAGCCGGAACTTGCTGCGAGTAAAACAATGTGATACTTAGTTTTTTCAAATGTGATCCTTCGTGCAGAGGATATATCACAATTCGATTTGGGTTTATCAAGGGGTTACCTTTGATATCCAGAGAATGTAGAGGGCTGCGAGCTCAGTTTGAACACATGCCTCACCGAATTCATCGGCAGGGGCATTCAGGCAGTCTGACAGGAGGTATATCTCCTGGGCCAGGAAGAGGTCCACCAGTGATGTGCCTGCAGCACACTCTGTTTCCTCACTGCTGAGCAAGAACTTCACCCACCATTGCGAGAGGAACCTACGATGGATCCACAAAGACTACACCAACGAATCAGCACAGTCAACGCAAGGGAACAACATTCACAATATATTATGGCACTAAAATAAAATGTCAGAATCACGATGGCCAAACTTCAAACCTCTCTCCCTTGGTAGCGTCTGATAAGCATCTCATTCCACGTCAGTTCCTCCTGTCAGATGCAATTACGCAAGCACCAGAGAAATCAATGTTTGTCAACTAAAATGAAATGCACAGGCGAGTTTCTCCTTTGTAACAGATGTACAATGAAAAACTGAGGGCAAGATGGCACAAGGGAAACCATAGCGAATAAAGCAAGTAGCTTTTAATGAAATACAACATACCTTCCACAATAAATGAACTGACTTCCTATCAAGGGAATCTTCTGTGTCCTCTACATGGCAACTGTCTAGTAATGCAAGCAGTAGGGACTGCAAACAATCAATAAAATGACATTTTTGAGACGGCTCAAAAGATATGCCACAGGTAGATACTAGACAGTTCAATATGCAAATGTTGAGTGGGATACAAGTTTGCTTTTGAAGTAGTTAGTACTAGCAACACAAATAAGGGCAGGGACTAACCTGTCGGTAGTGAAAACAGCAGTTGTCAGCGACATGTAACTCGTTCCATTTTGTTGATTTCTTTAACTCATTCAGAACCTTTAACAGAAATTAGATGCTGATGAGGATAAGCATGAACTGGTAACAACAGGCAGAAATTCTGTAGGGTTTTGCAATATAACAGAAGGCATGACCAAGAATACAGCTACCATGGTAGTGCCCAGAAGTTTGCACATAAGATTAAAAAAGTAGACAATAGAATTTAAGCAGCATGATTTTCCTTTACCCGTACCTGTTTTCTTGTCATGTAGGGAATAAGCCAGCAGCGATGCCTCCATGCACGGTAGTTCATCTTTGATTTCTGCATATAAAGGGTCAAACTATCTTGTTGTACACTGTTTATCACTACAAGCGTGAAGTGTCGAAGTTGATGAGTTCAGATAATTATCTGCTGCGAAAATGAAGGTTCAGAAAAGTAGATGGGAAAGGTTCTATTAGCATCCCAAACAAGAAAATATTTATGAGTATGACCTCTGCTATCTCTTTCACTAGTACAGATTCCCTCTCTATAAGCTCCGACACATCCTTGTGTTCTGAAACCTTCTTGATCACCCATCTCCTGTAGTAGGCAATCAATTTAAAGTTTATAAACTGTAAATTAGGGCATGGACAAAATCAACATAATATTTCAGTGCTGCACAAACAAAATCCAGCTCCAACCAGTTTATTTACGGTCCTCGGGAGGTATTGAAAGGTAGAGGATCCCCTAGTAAATAATCATGGGGCATATATCTCACAATTAAACTAGACCAAGATATATAACAATACCTCCCAAGGACCATAAAAACTAATAACCATTTGGTATGACTACTGGATGTGATTCAATCTGCAGTAGATGAGCGATGGGTATTCTAAAATAAGGGGACAGGTTGTTTATCCTACCTGTTGGTCGTAGGCATCCATATTTTTCCTAAACAAATCCTTAAATTATTTAAGAGGTGACCTGAAAGAGCTGCCCAAACTCTATAATTTGGCAATCTGACATGTGAAAACATAAGCTGTACCTATGGCTCCAGGTGCTTTCGTTTTTTGGTGAGTATGAAAGGATTAAGGCACACAATTGCAGCTCATCCTTGAGTTTAGTGAAATCATAATTCACTGATAGTACCATCTTCCTGCCAAAAGAAAAGAAGCATAAAAAAAACATGTGGAATCCCTTCCAGCCAGGGATGGGCCTTATTTTCAACTCGATCAAAGTCACAGCCTTCTAGCTATGAAGGATGCAATCTTTTAGCAATACTGTGATAAGTTGACAGCATTACCTCGAGTTCCATGCAGTGAGCATGTCAGGGCAAAGAATGAGCAATGCCTTGCTGTGCCTCATCTGATCAGTTTCCATGAGTGGACCATCCTTGGCTGCTGCTGAATTGGAGTATGCATGCCGTGCAGCACGGTAGAGCTTAGGTAGGATTTCTGTGGATATGGCAAGCTTGTGGTCTTTGCACCAGAGGTATCTCCGAGGACATTCAGGTGCTTCAGATGTCCAATAACCAGTTTGGCTGTGTTCTAGCGACTGGAACTGTGTTGGGTGCAAGAACCCCACTTCATCTCTGCATGAATGTCCATCAGGGAGAGTTAAAAACAGCCAAATTAGGCAGGAAATGAAATTTCAAAGAATATGTGTTGCAAAATGCTAGAAATGAAGGCGAGAAAATGTGTGCAGCGAAAAATTTGAAAGCAATCAAATGTGGTTACATCAGGGAGTCTTCATGGAGGATTTCCTCGAAGTGGTGGAGGATACCCTCCCCGAGCTGCGCCACTTCCTCTTGCTCGGCCACCAAAGCTGTCACTGCTTCTTGTTCCATTGCCCCACCTCACTCTTCTCTGTTCTTGTGAAATCTGTGCTGGTGGGGTATCTGTGTCGTACCAGATCAACCCCGGCCAGTGGAGGACCTAGGATCTTTACCTTGGGTGTGCTGACACAAGCTTCAAGTACCAAATCAAAGTCTTCATGCCCACAAATACAATAAAAGTTCTTAATTCATCAAAATTACAGCACAAATAGTTTGAATCAAGTTTTACATAACACAAACGATGAAATGTAATGACATTTATCATTGCAGCGCCTTTTCATATAGCATAGAAACCCTCGATCACATCATCAGTCATCACTAATATTGAAAAAAGAATGCCTCTCTCGACTCTCGATTAAGTTATTAAGATGAGTTACTAATCTTTACGCCGTTGAACCTATCGTCAGTTCGCATTTCATCACTGGCGAATCTCGGATAAGATAACAATTGAGTATATAAAGCCAGGGGCGGATCTAACATGGGACATGAGGGTTCAGTTGAACCCCCAAACTTTTTGGGAACAAACAAATTGTTATTAGTATTAAGGTTTTGGCAAATTTGTAGAACAGAAGCTAGGGTTAACGCAAATTCGAGAATAAGGGCTTGGGTAGAGAGATGGGAAAGAGGATGTGCGTAACGGATGCAGCGGAAGCAGCAGGACGAACGACGGCGCCCCTGCTCGCTCGCGAGATGGATGGGGATCGGCGCAGGCGGCGGCGGCGGCGGCGGCGGCGGAGGATGTGCTCACCAGGATGCGGCGGAAGCAGCAGGACGAACGACGACACCCCTGCTCGCTCGCGCAGGCGGGATGGATGGGGATCGGCGCAGGCGGCGGCGGCGGGCGAACTCACGAGGAGGGGTCAGGATCCCCTGGGGTAGAGACGTTTCTTTAAAAAGAAAAAAGGGATTGCCCTACTTAATTTACGTTTGCCCTTTAAATCACATGAATAAAAAACAGATAAATAAAAAAAGTTATAAGACTTTAATAGAAATATAAGTGTAAAACAGAGAATTGCAAAACATAAGAAACACATAAAAATGACGGTTTGATTAGACCGTAGAAAAAACGTAAGAGTCAAATGAGAGAGACTCAAAGGAAAGTTTCTAAGAGGTTAAAATTTTTGCTAAATTTCCTTCAAAATTTCTATAGGATTATTTATTTTATAGAAATTTCAAAGGATAAAATAGGATTCAATTCTTTGTCTTAAAGATCTTCATAGGAAATTTTCATATATGATTAAAATCCTCCAAAATTCATATGTTTTTATTTTAGTCACCTTTTATTATCAATGTTGGAAAAATAGGAACTAGGGTCCCTATTCCTTCGGGGTCATAGGATAATATTTGTCGCATTATCACTTTCTGCTATAACTAAAATTTATTCCCAGACCACAAACAATAAGTTGACAGCTGGCAGGGCATGAGAATGGGGCCCACTCTGGCCGGGCCTCGAGTCATCCATGCCTTTTATGGTTTCACACTCCGTGAGTTAAGTGTGGCAACCTACACTATTTATATATGTAATAAGGTGCGAATGGGGCCCGCTCCGCCCGGGGCCTCAATGCACCCACGTCCTTTATGGTTACACACTCTGTGTGTTAAAGAGAAATGTGGAAACCTACAGTATTTATATATATAAGGTGCGCACAGGGCACGCTCCAGCCAGGGCCCCGGGGCACATACGCCCTTCATGATTACACACTCCGTGTATTAAGAGTGTGGAAACCTACAAGATTTATATCTATAAGGTGCGAATGGGGCTCGCTCCGGCCGAGGCCCCAGGGCACCAACACCCTTCATGGTTACGCACTTCGTGTGTTAAAAGGAGTGTGAAAACCTACAAGATTTATATCTATAAGGTGTGAACGGGGCCTACTCTAGTCGGGGCCCCAAGACACCTACGCCCTTCATGGTTACACACTCCATGTGTTAAGAGGAGTGTGGAGACCTATAAGATTTATATCTATAAGGTGCGAATGAGGCCTGCTATGGCCGGGGCCCCGAGGCACCCATGCCTTTCATGGTTTCACACTTTGTATGTTATGAGGAGTGTGGAGACTTACAAGATTTACGTCTACAAAGTGTTAAGAAGAGTGTCGAGACCTACAAGATTAACATGCGTTATCAATAAGGCATACCTTAACATGCAATGAAGTTTGAACTCAGTAAGGTATGCCTTCACACACTGAAAGTTTCTTACTCTAAAACATAATCGCATATATTGGGATAGGATTTGTATAGTTCAGTCCATCATAAATTCTTTCATCAATAACATCTTCGAGAAACTCGTTCAACATAACAATAACTCGTACTACAAGGCACGGGAGTGTGCCTGGGACCCGAGTCTGTCCTGGGGGCCCAGGCACAATACGTGCCCTGGGAACGGGAATAGCTCGTGAACATCATAGCTTGGGGAGTTAATACAATCTCAGGATAAGTAAAAATTATACCATGTCTCTGATAAGGAGCCTGTTGGTGCTTAATGCCCCGGATTCCTCGTAGCGATCTCCGCCTAGGATTTCCACTTCGGGGCTAAGACTGTGAGTGCTGTCGGCGCATGAGCAGAATGGTGGGCCCAGCGATCTGATCGAGGGCAACATCATCATGTCGATTGTAGTGCAACGCCTAGAAAAATATGGATCGAGATTACAGCTCAATTTCATGCAACCAGGTGGTGGCGAGGTTTGAAGCCACTAGTGGTGCCGCGTCGCTTAAAGCAACAGGGGTAGAGCGACATGCCACACGCTGGCAGGCGGTTTCATAACTTCGCCACCAAGCAAGGAGTTAGGCGGCGGCTCTATTATGATTTGGCTTGGGCCCACCAAGCCCAATTTGGAGTGCGTGACGAGAGAAGCAAGTCCCAGGTGTCCCGGGTCCCTGTGACAGGGTGCCCGGGCACGGTAAAAACGGCTATCCGTGGTAATACTCCCATTAATTCTAGATGTCAGAGGAGACAATAACAAGACTTAGCATAGTTGTTCCCTATGTGATAACGACACTGTAGACCCCCCTTTGGTTATAAAAGGAGAGGTTATGTCACTGAGAAAAAGGCTGAAAAAAAGAAAGAAAAAACCCTATGGAGAACAACTCTGGAAACACTAGTTTGTCTCGTAAGCTTGTATTGTAACATCTTGCATCTTAATAGTCCCAAACACAGGAGTAGGATATTACGCTTCCAAGCGGCCTGAACCTGTCTACGTGCTTGTGTACTTTTTTTCATTCCCACGCTACAAACAAGCTCGATCTCTACTCGCCCCCCTAACCGAATCTCTAAAGGGGTTCCTCTCTTCCCCGTTGTAGGAGTACCAATCTCCGACAATTGATGTTTTGCTTTGAGTCACCATTTAACCAACATTTTTATTTTGAGCTGAATAATCTTATCTTTGTTGCACTTTGGAATATTTTAGAATCAAATAGATAATTATTTTTTTCCGTAGTTCCTATACAATGAGTATTTTCAATTATGTTCTAACATTTAAAAATTACAGTATAATTATATAGAATTTAAAATGTAATATATGGAATTCAAAATATAGGATTTGAAAAAATATATCTTGAAAAATGTGGTAAAAAATATAGCTTGTCCCCGATTAATATTAATTGCCCATGTAAACAGACTACCATTAAAAATAATCTAATTGAATCGTCTCCATTGGATTTAAACCTAGACGTGTCGTGCTAAGAGGACCTTTAAAAAAGCTAACAAATAGAGGAGGTTATTCACCAACCACACATATGAAGAAAGAAATTACTCAAATCCATGGTATGATAGACTCCTATTTATCAATAATTTAGCACTATTATTAAAATTTCATAACTTTTAATACAAATTTGTTCTTTACCATACTACAGGGTAAGACTAAAAATTTGTTCTATAGTTGTTCTGTTATTCCATCTTCTTTTTATTATCTCATTCTTCTCTTTTTTCGATAATGATATTGCTAGCTCTGGTCACCATGCCTTGTAGCTAAACACTGGTAACTAATTCATGTGCACACACTATGTAATATATATTATTTATAATTTTCAAATGAGTTAGTAGTAATCATTGTGATATTAATAATATTAGTTAGTAGTAATTCTTACATAAGTTTGTGGTAAATTTCGTTACATCCAAGTTGCTTGACTAGTTTATTTAAGAGATATTTTTCCTTAACATGATCTAGAATTCTTTGAACTAATAACATATATAGATAATATTCAATGCTACATGTAGTCATATAAATATCTATAATTTATGTGGATAAATTGAGAGTGAAATTTGTTATGAATCTAATGATAATGATAATAGTGCACTATAAATATTAATCTAGATAGTTGTGGCTTTTACTTATATACGAGTCCATATATCTTGTGTTATTTTATATAGCTTAATTTAATCATATGGGTGTAATATTTTGTTTTTTTTATAGGTGTTAATGCATTTTTTTAAAAATCGATTAATGTTAGAGAAATTTACATTAAGAAAAAACTAAAATGACTTATAATATAGAAAAGTGGATGTAAATAATAGAAAATAAAGTAATGTTAATTTATATAACTATTTAGAGAAAAAAAATGATATAAAACAAAATATTAAAAATATAATATTATACAATAATAAGATATTCTATTATTTTATTAGCTAACTATTTATCAAACCCCTGTTAAAAGATTCTAGGTCCATCACTACCTTAATCAAATCAAATTCAACACATACATGATTATATATATATAGACACATATAGAGGGATGCGCTAAACTACACCTAGGTTGCGCGATAACTAAAACGCATTCCTCACACTACCCCTTCCCCCCACCCTCACTCCACCCCACCCATCCACCATCACCATCCCGCATCTTTCCCACCCTTCCCATCTGCACCTTTTCTCACCCCTGCACCTTTCCCATCCCTCCCGTCCGCACCTTTTCTCACTCCTGATTTTTCTTCTCATGTTCTTGTCTTAGTAAATGAATTACTTCCAGTTGATTCCTTCTCCTAGTAAATGAATTACTCCCAGTTGATTCCTTCTCTCAGTAAATGAATTACTCCCAGGTTGTTCTCAGCCCTTCTCTTAGTAAATATATTATATAGGATAGTACTACTCCTAATTGGTTCTCATACCTTCTCCCAACAAATAAATTACTTAGGATTAACATAGTGATGTTGCCACAAAATTTCTTAGTAAATAAATTACTATTACATCAATGGTTGACAACATAACATATTGGTCTTGCCGCAAAATTTCTATATATTGATCTTGCCGCAAAATTTCTATTAGTAACTAAATTACTATTACACTGATGGTTCTCAACATATTGATCTTGCCACAAAATTTCATTCCCTAAATAAATTAATCCTACTGATCGCAAACATATACTGAACTAGCCACAATTCCGATCTAGTCTTATGTTAGTAAATAAATTACTCCAAATTTTTTATTTAATAAATAGAAATTTTTTATTAGTAAATAAATTACTTCGAGTTTCCTTCTCTAAGTAAATGAATTACTACTACGTAACCACAATCCCACTCTAGTCTTCTACCAATAAATAAATAACTTCCTGTTTTCTATCTCCTTTCGGCTTCTCTAAGTAAATAGATTACACGATCACTAGACTATTTAGTGAAAAAACAAATGAAAGTAAAAATTATGATTCATATTATTACACATTATTTCATTGAACCAGTGGATAAAATAAAAAAACACTAGAATCACACTAAATAAAAAAATTGCACACAAGGGAAAAAAATCACACATGGTTCTATAAAACTACAAACACCTGATTATTTGAGGAAAAAATGAGAAGAAGACATGCGGCGTCAAGACTATCTCAGGGGCGGCGTCTACCATAATCGGCCATGCTAAGCACCAAATGGCGACAATACTGCACGCCCTCGCATCCGCGAGGGGTCCTTCGAGTCCCACTACATGTAGGTGGAGCATGAGCTAGTGTCACCACTAACCTGCTCCTTCATGTCTGCTCCAATCCTGAACAAAATAAAGCCCATTCTTAGAAACTATGATACATCATAAATAAATAATAAAAGATCAAGAAACACAACTTGTTAGCCGTTGGGCTGAGGTTACCAATAATAAAGCAACTACACATCTAACAGAGTCATTAAAGGAAAAACAATACAACAATCAGCGCCAACATCCATTCTTATTCATATTATAGGTTGACAGGTCAAGGGAGAGAGAAATTGTTGCAGCACATTTTTAAGCAACCGTTCATGACAAGTGAAAAACAAAACAAAATAAGAAACTAGGTGCTGACGAGCCGAGGGCCGTAGCCATGGAGGCGCGGAGCCGGTAGGGAGACCAGAGCAGAGGCGGCCCATGCCACGGAGACGAACGACCACGATCCAATGACAACCCTGAGCGGCGCACCCCAAACAGCGGCGAGCAGGCGGTGGAGAGAACCTGCTTGAAAAGTTTCCTACATACCCTTGAAATGTTTCACAATCTCTTCTATACCCCTGAATTTTGCCTCATCCCTTACAAGTCGTTGAGTTTTTATTTTGATCTCCTCTATCCCCATTCTGTTAGTTGACCGTTAGATTTTTCTAAAATGACCATATCGCCCATTTTCCATACTTACATGCTGCCTACTTCATAATTCACAATGTGAAAAATTGTAATTCATGAAAAAATCAAATGGGACATAATTATTTGTTCTAAAATTCAAAAAAACAAAATTTACATTGTTGAACAAATTTACTTTTTTACAAAATCCATATAAGAGTTGTAGCTAGAAATTATGAACCAAAATTATTTATTTATTGGGTTCAAATTTTGATGAAGATAGTGTACGAATTTCAAAAAACTCAATTAAAAATTTATTTAAAAATTTTAGATTTATTTTTAAAATTTGTCATCAAATAATTGTGTTTTTATCACTAAACTAGCACATATGTATAAGAGAGGGGTAATATAGTCAATCTCAAAAATATTTAACGGTCAATTCATGATCAACTGACGAAATGGGCGTAGAGAAGATCAAAATGAGAACTCAGCGGTATGTAGGGAATGAAGAAAAATTAAGGGGCATACAAGGGATTGAGAGAATTTTCAGGGGCACATAGGGGATTTTCTCATGAAGATATTATCATGACTCAATTGACATTAATTTTACATAGAAGGCATCACTAATTACTGACAATCTTTGTTGATTAATTTCATCCTGCATGAAGCACACATGCACATGATCAATCGATCTGGCATCTTACTTAAAGCAGAAACCGTGTCAATTTCCACTCTGTATAAAATAAATACCTAGTTAATTGACGCATGAGGACATGAAGCACACATGCACATGACTAATTACCGACAATCTTTCATGATTAATTTCATCCTGCATGAAGCACACATGCACATGATCAATCGATCTGGCATCTTACTTAAAGCAGAAACTGTGTCAATTTCCACTCTGTATAAAATAAATACCTAGTTAATTGACGCATGAGGACATGAATTGCTGTTCATGAAATTTAGGATCGATTCTGGTACTATTCATAGTCATCTGGATCAATATGAATGAACTATGTAAAAAAAGAAACAGAAGAGGATTCTCTCAAATAAAATGGGGATAATTAGAGTTGTCGATGGTGTAGATCGCGACTACGGTATTTGCAGAGTATGTGGATCGTTGGAACCAAGGTATATGCGAGACTGAGATAAAAGAGACGGGAGACAGAGATTTTTATATAGGTTTGGGTCCCTTAACTGACAGGTAATAGCCGTACTCCTGTTGGCCGAAGCCGGTGTTGCTCTTATATATCAATATCACTCAAGTATAATATTTGGGGTAACCTAATCTAGTCGTTATTGACTTGGCGGCATGGATCTTCAACACGTAGTCGACGGCAGGGTAGTCTTCTTCCTCGAATATGAAGTCGGCGAGATTGGAGTTAACACTAGATCCCTCATATCGGCTTCTGTGGCTTCAGATTGGGTCTGTCTAGGCTTGTCTCTCATGTTGGTGTGTCTTGGCCTCTATTGGTGTATGTTCCCTCTCCTCCTAGAGGGTCTTGTAT
Source organism: Oryza officinalis (assembly GCA_008326285.1). Classification (NCBI taxonomy): domain Eukaryota; kingdom Viridiplantae; phylum Streptophyta; class Magnoliopsida; order Poales; family Poaceae; genus Oryza; species Oryza officinalis. Next base: position 43,682,683 of record BDMV01000001.1, on the reverse strand, counting down.
TTATACCCACAGATGTCTCCTTGTCCTAAGTAGAACTAGAGAGACAAATATGGATACGATCTGAGTAGTCCTTGTAGTTTTCAACTTGAGCTCTATTTCTCCTTTCTTATCTGGAACACCTTCCGTATATGAGGCATGATGCCGTATAAGACTTGGTATATGGTGGGCCCCACCAAGCCCAACTCAAGATCATTGGGTATATCTTATCCATAACACTAACAAGAGTCATTAGTTACCATGCATTTGCATAAGATTGTTTGTCAAATTAATTGTTTATTGTTCAGTATCGTTTGTATTCTGGAAAAAGATTGAATCAGAATGGTATTCTCTTATGGATTTCTGAATGAATTTATGCATGTGAATGTAAACAATATAATTGCATGCTTAATTCCACTGAATTTTGTCACTTGCATTGAACACATGTACCTTGTTTTTCCACTAATTAATTTGTCTTGATATATTTGTATTTGGATTTGAAATTTATGTGAAATGTTGCATGAAAATGCAGATACTACATCAGCTGTTGAATCTGTCACAAACCTTCAGGCAAGAACACCTCTCCGAAATGTTAGACTCCAATTTCATTTCTACCAAGAAACCAATAGTTGACAATCGCAATTATTAGTAAAATAACGGGGTACCTGTGACATCGCCTCAACAACACTAGTTCGAACACAAGCCTGCAGGACATGTAGCATATCAACTGTAGAGAACTCCACAAATTCAGAGTATTCCTGCATTAGAACAAAATTCAATTGCTCTATTTATAGGAATCCCATCCAACTGCTCTATTCAACCCAAAAAAAATGTCAACATGAACATCTAAAGCAGACCATTACAAACCACATGCCATTGAGTTGTGCCTCCACTGCAAGAGCCCACACTGCAATTGCTGACAACAGTGGCCACAAGTAAAATTAAGAACATTCAGTCTGAAGAAGTTTGTTCTATCAAAACATTCAAATAAAACTAGCATGTTCGCTGCGGCTGCAACCTCCTTCGTGGTCGCCACCTGGGGTGACCCCACGCCAGGACAACATTGTTGGAGGAGCCCGCCGTCGGAGGCCGCCGCTCGTGGGAGCACCTCCCAGATCAGCACACCGTCCACGCCGCTCGTGGAAGCACCTCCCGGATTAGAACTGGATACATACAAAATTCAGATGAGAGGATGGAAATTAGGTGATTAATGCATCGCGAAAACAACATTCTGGCAGCAGGTCTATTCTGCCGGGGAAAGATCCAGAGGTGCGCCAGCTAGGAGTTTGAAAGGTTTAGTTGGAAGTCTCATGAGTTATCTAAAATCTAAATGCTCCCTAGCAGTGTTTCATGACATCAACTGGGAAAAAAAATCATAATCTTGAGGAATAAAATCAAACACCTTTCAAACAGCGGCAACATCCTCTCCTATGAAGTAGAGAGCACTCCACGATCAGACTTTCACTGTCATAGCTGAAAAATAAAAAATCAAAAGTTCCATCACTGTATTGATAAATTCATTGTGCGTCTTGGGCTCGCCCTCGTCCTAGCCTGCAATAATTTGGATGAGAGCACGAGAGGGGTGCTAAATTCATCCAAAAATAAAAGTCTAGCAGCAGGCCTTCTCATGCATGATTCACAGTTTTGCATCTACAAGAACAGTAAGCATGAAAAAGGAAAAAAAAAGAAAATCAAGCACGAGAAAGAGGGAGATCAGATCAAAACACAGTTTTGATACCTGCTCTCATATTCATAGGAAGTGGATGCTGTCTACATACAAGCAAATAGCGTGTTGACAGTTAGCTTGGAAATCGCATCCACCATCGGCATCTTCTTTGCCTCGCTTGAAATCACATCTACCACTGGCATCTTCATTGCTTCACTAGCTGCTGCCTCCATCCATCGCTTGGGCCCCATCGGATTTGGTGGATGGCGGCATGACGACCGATAGAGGATCCAGATCATTGCTGATATGGCTGCCCCTGCTCACGGCGCCGGACGCCAGCAAGGCCTGCACGGTGAGGGAGCGGTCGGGGCAGCGGTTGTCATCAGCGAGGGAGCGATCGAGGTGTTGGATGCATCCCCACCCATCTCGTCGCTGATTCACGGGCTGACGCCCGTCTTGTCTCTTGCCGGTGAGGGCATCCTCCGGAGCACCACCTTCCACCGCGATGTCGCCACCGCAGGCTGAGTAGCCGACGAAGTAGAGGCAGAGCAGGGAAATCGTTGCCACCATGAAGCAATCCTCCTCGCTGTCGCTCCACCAGTTGCCAGATCCCAAAAAAAAAGAAAAAGGGGGTGGGTGGTTGGTCAGAGGGGATCGTTACATATAACATAGCTGTTGTGCTGTTCAGTAAAAAAAATACTTAAAATAATGTGTAGAAACAAATTTACTTGAGTGAAAAAATGAGGGTTGGTGGGGTAGGGTGCGGACGGCCCTGGGGGGAGAGGGGCTGGGTGGGGTGAGGTGAGGGGTGTATTTTAGTTATAACACAATCCATCTGTAATATAATATGTCTATATATATATATATGTGTGTGTGAGAGAGAAAACCTTTCTAGGCTTCCAGCACACCATGGAATTCTCATAAATCCAATCGTCTAATTCAATATTTCAAGAGAAAAATAGATTGGAGAGAATATTATGACTTGTCCATAGTAGCAATGCAACACTAGCATTAGCAGAGTAGCAGTTTAGCCTCCTGGCTCGACCGGTGGATGCGCCCAATAGCCATGGACCACAGTCGCGCCGTGTCGCCACCGGCCCGCCTTCATCTTGTTGTCGCCGATCTAGCTAGAAAGCCAATAATAATCCGTGTAGTCGTATCCTTCGTCGGCCTATTGCCACATGCCGTGTGCGCCTGCTGTCGGTGTCACTTGCCCATTCCCCACCCCAACGTGGTGTGTGCTCATCAGCCTCCGTGTGGTTCCTGGTACCCCTACAACTTGCAAAGTCACGATACGCGTGTGACTACTGTTACTAGTAGGTCAATTGATCAAATAAAAGAGATGGGCATGGGCTAACCAGCTAGTGCCCAAATGGACATGTATACATTGAATTGGGCCCAAGTGTCCAAAAGGTCTAATTTCATTCAGAAGAACCATATATGGATCGGAACAAGGGTATCCATGCCATCAAAAGAATTGCTTTATTGAACTAATACCATTGCTATTCATGAAACCTGCTACGTGTCACTGGAATATTGTAAAATTTGAACCATGCTATTGCCGTCATGTTTTGTCAGCACCTTCTTCCATCGCCGCTACCGTCGAGAAACTAGTAATGCTTGTATTTTGAAGTAATTTATATTCTCAATCTTCGGTAGACAAACGAGTAATAATTTTATTTTGAAACAGATGGAGTAGATTTTATTGATTTCTTTCATGCGCTATGCACATTAATAAGGAGAGTATAAAGTACAAGAAGGTTATTTGAGCTAGTGAATATACCATGTTGATCAGACCACAACAAGCAAGGATATGGGTCCCACACCATAAAAGGAAAATAGGAGCACACCCCAAATCATCTTGAACCACATAGCCATCAACATATATCTACGCACGGCCGTAAGCACATTAGTCATGGTAGGTAATAATTTTAGTAAACAACAACATTGGACAAGCTTTCCAAATTAATTTGGGATAGCACGGGGAAAATGGATAAGAATAAGAACTTGAAAGAACGCAATGCGAAAGTCTTTTGAGAACGTAGCTATAGCAATGTCTCAATGCAAAAGCTGCATGCTTGGGGGGATGTTATGCTGTTGAAGTTCAAAGATTTTTTTGCGAGATGTAACCTTCTAATTTCAATTTTTCTAGGCCTTTTGAGGCCGCTGTAAAGAACATGGGTCTATAAGTTATATCAAATATCTTCTATCTATTGCATAAGCAAGTTAAATAGCAAATAGAAAACCAATAGACACTACCCCCGTAGGACAGAGGCTTGCCATAAGATGTTAGGATATGGATGATAAACACCAACCCGACAGTGAGGATCGCCTGATCTTCGCCACATGAACAACAATCTTTAACCTGCTAGGCTCCATGGTCGTTCATTGCTCAAATGGAAATAGACCTTGCAGTGGCGAGTGCAGAATAAAAATTTAAGGGATGCTAGCAAAATAAGAATTATCACATGAATATGATAAGATAAATGATTTTGTATGTTTTTTTCATAATATGACAGACTAAAATATATAGAGAATTTTATGAGCCTAACATACTTTCTATAGAAGTATGTAAGGCTAACATCATGTTCTAAACCCCCATTGCTTTGACATGGAAGCGATCACCCTTAGTTCTGTGTGCGTAGGGGGGCATGTGCCCCATTGCCCCCTCATGGACTTCGCTCCTATGCCTTCTGTGAGTGTAGTGTTGTTGGATTTAGTTGCAGCATGCATCCCTGGGAGCATATCAATATGTTCTTCTATAACAATACTAGCTTCACTTTTTTTTGCATGTATTCTTTATCCAACGCCTAATAATAGTTCTTTTAATTACATGAAATACATCCAGTGCTGCTAGCAAACATTTTTTTCCAACAAAAACAAAAAAAAAGAATAGGCAATGGATGATTTGGTACAGACAATATCATGGTTAGAGAGCCAAGAATAGAATGTGAGCAATTAGGGTTAAAAAGTCTGGTGACAGTTGATGAGTTACATTGCTAGCCTAATTTCTAAATTCAGGTTTTTTGTTCCCTGAAGTAATTAAAAAAGCCATGACATGCCATTTAGGTCATCTACACTTCTTATCAATGCCTAATGATGTTTCTAGACAAAAAAAACATGTATATGTTTGGCACTTTTTGTTGTTCTAGGTGATGTTAGTGGAAATCACTCCATATTAAAATTGTTTAAGGTAGACTCATAAAGATGAAGACAACAAAGCCAACAACGAGTGTCTGAGTGGCATGGGCATGGTCTTGTTGTATTGATCATGTCAGTGATGCAACTCTTCATTTTGTTTTTGTTTGTTTACTTGAGTCCTAATCAATAAATCATGTTTAATTGCCCCTGATAAGGGAAGGTATGTTTCTGCATTTTGGTGAATTGCTGAAATCCTCTCTTACGGGCATTGATTTTGTCTTTGTATGACTGAGGTGCATATGGTGTGCTCCTGAACACAAATTTGTCTAGAGCCTATGGAACTTGTTGAAGTAAAAGGTAGGCATTTTTTTACAGCTTGCTATAGAAATTTACAATCAATGACTTGAACATAGCTGTACTAAGTTTTCAAATTGTTGGTTTTGTATGTTATGTGGTGAGAGATGTAAATATCCTTCTGTTGATGCAAAAAACACACACTGGCCTGGGAGATCTGCTTAGCTCCAGTGCAGGTCCAAATCTTGGTGAGATGCGGGCGTGCCAGTCAGTTTGATCCTGCAACTGACAAGATATACAAACGACAGATCAAAGAACCGATCGGCCAACATAGCCGATGTAGTAATTCCAGCCGATCCTGATAACAGCCGATAGCGATAGGGTTTTGAGCTATCGGCTATGTGTTCAATGTAGATTCTGACACTTGACAAAGAGACAATCGGCTGATGATAATATGCATTAGATCGGCAATGACTTGATAAAGTGAAACGAAAGTTAGATTACTCGATCGGCTGTAGATATCAATGATACATAATCTAAATCTCAAAATATATTTAAACTAAGTGATTGGGATAGATCGGACAGGGCGCCGAGACAGTATAAATCACTTATGTCTAAAAACACCTCAAGAGAGAGATTATATATATTCATAGCATAGCCGATGAAGTGAATCTAACATAGATCCAATGCCATAAAATCCAAAGATTAGATTAAACAGTGAAACCTTTGTTGTCATCGGCTAAATTCAACTTATATGCAATCCTTATAAGCCGATGCAACGTCCAGATAACTCATCGGCTGAAACCCCGATGAAACCCTTATCGGCAATCAAAAAGCAGGCTAGAGATTCATGGTTCTAAGCACGACTTAGTAGGTCAAACTCAACTGATGCAGCACTAAGTATGTAAAGAAACACGGTATCTAGATGATCAAGCCCTTGACTGATTTTCAGGGTGGTAGATGCCTAAGCTAATCTAATCTAGCAAAACGATTTAGCCGATACCGGCAGAAACCCTAAAACGAGAAGCAGCCGATAAAACTAAATCGAGATGCTAATACTAGATTAACATAAGACATATGATAAATAGCCAGGCAAATATATTATCCAAACCAGAGCAATCCAAGAGGTCGAATGTACTGATGCAGCCTTGAACGACGCCGACGTAGATGATACAATTGCCTGAACCGACGGAACATGGACTTACCCCTTCGCCGGAGATCGACAGCCGATGCAGCCCCGCGTCAGGTGCCAAATTCCGCGGTTGATAAATAAACCGTAACAGAGTAAAAGGTGGCGATGCGCCGAATTGTATTGATCGAGAGTTGATAGATTACAATAACCCCGGGTGTACATATTTATACCCATGGGAGATACTAGTCCTTGTAGGACAAGAAAGAAACTTTCCTAAAGATAAAAGAAAAACATAAAGTCCTTAAGGGACACTAAACACACTTTCCCAAAGATAAAAGGAAACTAACAAATATCCTAATTAATAGATACAATTGCCTTCTTCGGACTCAATCCGTACGTGGCAATCCTCATGAAGCACACCAACCGAACCCGACAATGATCCTGCCATCTCCTCATCGGAATCGGCTATATCGGCTATCCTTGTCCGATTCTGTTTCAGCCGATGCACACCGTAGCCGATTTGGCTTGCAGCCGATTCATACTCTTTTCTGTAATCGCTTATCTCCTCCAATCGGCTTCGGCTTTAACTCTGAATCCAATGCATGATTTACCAAATTTCGTCGTTAACACATGCCCCCCAGTTTTGGAGTATGGGAACTCATGCTTCAAAATTATCTTCTGTGACTCCAAAATTGATCCTCTTTGCTTCTTGCAATCGGCCTTCATGAGCCGATACCGTCTGCATTAGATGAGCTAGGCTGTCAAACTTGTGGCAAAAGAATTTATCCTTGATAGGTGCTGATAACCCTTGGAATGCAAGATCTGCTAGCTGCTCATCGCTTAGATTCAAACTATAACATCGGCTGCGGACATCACGAAATCTTTGTATATATTCCATAGCCGATTCTCCTTCTTGCTGCTGCACTGATATCAAATTTGAAAGTTTCATCTCACTGACGCCAGCAAAGAAGTAGTCATGAAATTGCTTCTCAAGATCGGTCCATCTTCTAATGGAATTTGATGGTAGTGATGAAAACCATGTGAAGGCCGATCCAGTCAAAGACAGTGGAAAAAATCTAACTCTCAGAGCTTCCTCAGCCGATGCTTCCCCACATTGCACTAAGAATCGGCTGATGTGTTCCATTGTAGATATATCATCTTGCCCTGAGAACTTGGAGAAATCTGGAACCTTGTATCGATGTGGCAATGACACCCTATCAAACCACTCAGGATATGGCAGCCGATACACAGAAGTTTGTTCCTTGGGCTTTATTCCAAACTGCTCCTCTATTACCTTTGCAATTCTATCGGCCAAATCGTTGTTATATTGATGCCCATATTGATGAAGTTCTTCTGGCCGATGTTGATATGGCTCATCATGTTGATACTGATATGCTTGCCCCCCGAGCCGATATTGTTGCTGCTGATGATGCTGAAGTTGTTCGCCGATTTGCCCCCCTGGCTGATTTTTGTAAGCAACTACTTCAGGAACTATCTGCTTGATCAAATCTTGTAACGTACTCATCAAAACCCCAGACTGATCAAACAAAGTACGATGAACTGCTTCATTAATACTTTCTTGAATAATTTCATCATCGGCTTAGGAGATTGTTCCTTCTCGGCATTGACTTCTTCTTCAGACATGTTGGGTAGAAAACTCGTGTCCCACCGGGCGTGCCAAAAGCGTGTTGATGCAAAAAACACACACTGGCCTGGGAGATCTGCTTAGCTCCAGTGCAGGTCCAAATCTTGGTGAGATGCGGGCGTGCCAGTCAGTTTGATCCTGCAACTGACAAGATATACAAACGACAGATCAAAGAACCGATCGGCCAACATAGCCGATGTAGTAATTCCAGCGATCCTGATAACAGCCGATAGCGATAGGGTTTTGAGCTATCGGCTATGTGTTCATGTAGATTCTGACACTTGACAAAGAGACAATCGGCTGATGATAATATGCATTAGATCGGCAATGACTTGATAAAGTGAAACGAAAGTTAGATTACTCGATCGGCTGTAGATATCAATGATACATAATCTAAATCTCAAAATATATTTAAACTAAGTGATTGGGATAGATCGGACAGGGCGCCGAGACAGTATAAATCACTTATGTCTAAAAACACCTCAAGAGAGAGATTATATATATTCATAGCATAGCCGATGAAGTGAATCTAACATAGATCCAATGCCATAAAATCCATAAGATTAGATTAAACAGTGAAACCTTTGTTGTCATCGGCTAAATTCAACTTATATGCAATCCTTATAAGCCGATGCAACGTCCAGATAACTCATCGGCTGAAACCCCGATGAAACCCTTATGGCAATCAAAAAGCAGGCTAGAGATTCATGGTTCTAAGCACGACTTAGTAGGTCAAACTCAACTGATGCAGCACTAAGTATGTAAAGAAACACGGTATCTAGATGATCAAGCCCTTGACTGATTTTCAGGGTGGTAGATGCCTAAGCTAATCTAATCTAGCAAAACGATTTAGCCGATACCGGCAGAAACCCTAAAACGAGAAGCAGCCGATAAAACTAAATCGAGATGCTAATACTAGATTAACATAAGACATATGATAAATAGCCAGGCAAATATATTATCCAAACCAGAGCAATCCAAGAGGTCGAATGTACTGATGCAGCCTTGAACGACGCCGACGTAGATGATACAATTGCCTGAACCGACGGAACATTGGACTTACCCCTTCGCCGGAGATCGACAGCCGATGCAGCCCCGCGTCAGGTGCCAAATTCCGCCGGTTGATAAATAAACCGTAACAGAGTAAAAGGTGGCGATGCGCCGAATTGTATTGATCGAGAGTTGATAGATTACAATAACCCCGGGTGTACATATTTATACCCATGGGGAGATACTAGTCCTTGTAGGACAAGAAAGAAACTTTCCTAAAGATAAAAGAAAAACATAAAGTCCTTAAGGGACACTAAACACACTTTCCTAAAGATAAAAGGAAACTAACAAATATCCTAATTAATAGATACAATTGCCTTCTTCGGACTCAATCCGACGTGGCAATCCTCATGAAGCACACCAACCGAACCCGACAATGATCCTGCCATCTCCTCATCGGAATCGGCTAATCGGCTATCCTTGTCCGATTCTGTTTCAGCCGATGCACACCGTAGCCGATTTGGCTTGCAGCCGATTCATACTCTTTCTGTAATCGCTTATCTCCTCCAATCGGCTTCGGCTTTAACTCTGAATCCAATGCATGATTTACCAAATTTCGTCGTTAACCCTACCATTCAGGTTTTTTATTTGCCTGCCATTCAAGTTAACATGCCATGTCTTGGTCCATTAGCCTCATACCGTCATACGTGACATTGAAAACACTAACATTTAGTTAGAATTTCAACAAAAAGTTTATAAACTATATGTTTCATCCCTACTCTTGATAAATTCCTACCTCTGCACCTGCTAGTTACTAATTAATTAGAAGCGAGGTAAGCTACAAAGCATATTAAGCGATTTTTATCACATCTCTAATAATATATATCATATTAAGTGATTTTACCACATCTTTTGTAATCAAATTGTAGTGAGACGTAGATGTGTACATGGTAACAGAAACCCTCCCTAGTCCTCAATAGAGGAGATATAGATGAGACACTTGATTACCCCTCCAGTCATCAACATGAGGATACATATATAGATGTGTACTTAGAGCATTATAGTCCTCAACACAAGCAGATATAGATGTGCATATATAACACTACTAGTCCTCAGTACGAGGTGACATAGATGTATATGTAGACGTTCTAGTTCTGGCATGAGATATCCGGGATGCAAGAAGCCGTAGCATGCCCAGCGCCTTGACGATGCCAATAGCCTCAATAAATATCGATAGCACTGCATCAATTACGTATCATTTCCATCCAGCCATGCTAACACAGAGATGGTGTTCTCCAACAAACATGGCATTGGCCAAGGCTGCATTACTCATGCTCCACGTGCTACACATGAGCACTTACATGGAAACAAATAACAATTAATGAAATTAAGGAGTCATTTGAGGAAAAAATGAGTTGAAATAATGAAAGGGAAACGCTTATTCATTGAAATGCATATTATAGATGAGAGTATAAAGTGCAACAAAATTATTTGAGTTGGTGACCATACCAGGTTCACCATTACCATGACAGTGAGCAGTGCAATCGAAATGGGTCCCACCCCATAAAAGATCCAGTGATGCTTGGAGGAGCAGCTCTAACACATCCCATATTATCTCAAACCACACAACCATCAACATAAAGCTACATGCAGTTCATAAGTACATTAGTCATGGCAGCTAAAAGTAGATTCAAGCTCTTCAGAATAATTTAGAATGGAATCGGGAAAAAGTGGCTAAGAACCAGAAATAACGCAAGGCCAAGGTCTATTAAGATGGTGGTGACTCGCCCTGCACACACGTTGTTCACAAATGTAGATGCTAGGTTGTCGATGTTTAAAGATTTCTTTTTACGAGATATGATTTCTATTTCAATTTTTTTGGGCCAACCACTACAAGGCTCCTAGGGGCATATTATCTTTTTTATCTATTACATTTTAAATTAAAATGTGCAAATTAAATAGTGAACAAAAAGCCAACATTTACTAACCTGAAGGATGAAGCCTAAGAAAAGACATTTGGATATGGCCGTTTGGCGCCCAAAAACACCACCACGGTGGTGAGGATCATCGAGCCGATCCTCGCTGTGAGAACGACAATCTTCAGATCCATAACTGCATGTTAATTGCTTGTCGTCAATACTAATAACAACATTGGAGCCTAATGTTGAGAAAAAATAAAAAAAACTAGAGAAGAAGTTGATGTTAGTGGAGAAAACAAAAGGCAAAAAAGGAAAGAAGAGGCAGATGTCAGTACAATAAAAAGCAAAAAAGAAAGAAACTCCTTGGTAGAGAGATAAATGCATTATCTACATGCTAGTATAACATCTGGAAGAAAAATAAAGTAGAGTTGTGATATGGAAGAAAAAAAAACATATTTGTGCACCCCACTTTCATCCCTATAGAGAAGTGAAATTCTCTGACATGCCCCACTTGCATCCCTATAGAGAAGTGAAATTCTCTGACATGCAAAGGGTACTACCCTTTGTTGTGAGGGCGTTGGGGGGCATAGGCCCCCTTGCCAAGGCAGAGGGAAGGAGCTACACCGTTGTCCGGTCGTAGATCCGCCACAAGGAGAAGGTGTTCTAGTGGAACGCTAATCCGTCATTCAGGCGTCGAGTGATTGTTGGCAGTCATTAAACCCCATTTCGACCACAAATCTTTGGCAACAAAACAGGTAAAACAACATTCAGAGGTGAAAATGAACGATCTTGGATGGGATTTTTGTCGACTAGAGTAAAGGGCTTGGTCAGACAGTCAAGAGTGACTGGCGACCACCTTGTTAGGCCAACCGACCACCAAGCAAACCAAGGTAGACGAGGAGGACAGAGTACCAGGCTGGTCAGCCTCATTCACTTAGACTAAGGTTCAACCGACCTAATGAGGACGCTGACCTACCTACAAGTAGGTCGGTTGGGCCACATTCATAGGCCGGGCGGCCTAGTCGAAGGATAAAATGACTCCTAACCGTCATTGCGCCTACATTCAAGTCTAGCGACCATCATTTGAAGATGATCTTGGCCATCGATTGAAGCAAACTAACCAAGGGAAGGGATCGATCGGCCAGCGTCATGTGGCCAAACCGGTCAGCAGACCACCGACCTCCCTAGAGTTTCAAGCACCCTCTTTCTCACACACTCCAACACACCACACACTCCATACACATCACCACAGTTGCAGTTTTCTAGCATAATGCATGAACATTTTTTGTAAGCTTACCTTTTTCTCCTAAATTATATATCCAATCTATAATTCGATTGCACTATTGTATTTCTTGCAATTAAATATTTAAAACAAGATCTCATTTGATTATTTTTCTAATTGAAACATTTTTTTCATGGATGAAACATTGATTTATGATTGCTGAAACATCACAAAATGCTTGATGAAACATTGTTCAATAACTTTGTTAAATGTTTTATCTTACTTATGAAAATGATTAAAAAATATGCAACATTAAAAATTATAGACTGCAACACCAACAACCACTAAAAAACATTTTGTCTATTGACTAAATACATAAAAAACATAAAACTAAAATTTAAAATGTGCAAAATATTCGAATTTGAGTTGAAACATTGTTTTTCGTAAGTGAAAACATCAAATTTGAACGATTGATACATATATTTTTATCAAAAATATAATCATGTAAGCTCTTGTTGTAAAGATTTAATTGCGATGAATATAGTGCGTGATTGAATCTTAGATCGGCTAAGTAGTTTAGGAGAAAAATCATGTTAAAAGTTGCTAAAAAATACATGCATGCATGCAAAGGTGCATTTCTAGAGAGAGAATTAACTACTCACACAAAAAAGTACCACATGCATCCAATGCGCAGGAGGGAGAGAGACTGGGTCAGCTAATGTTAGAAAAGCAGTTGTTTTTTTTTTCATCTGTATCCGGTGCCCGAACAAGAGCATTCTCCTAGAGAAGATTGTGCTATGGCAAGTCGCATGGGTGTTAGGTTTAATTGGGCATTTGGCCCACTTAGATTAAAGAGTAAATTTTACTTTGGCCCACCTTTTATTACCGGCATTTCGATTTGGACCACACTTCAACCAATGCTTTTACTTTGGACCAGGTAATTGTGCCTTTATTTTATTTTGGACCACCTTGACTCTATTCTCAAGCATATGAAAGACCTGATTACGTCGGCTCCTACTTGTCAATAAACTCCCTCAGCTCTATGTAGACTGTTTATTTGACATATGACAAATTGGATGTAAATGGATAAAAGAGTTGAGAGTGGTCTAAAGTGTCACAAATATAAAATTACCCGGTCCAAAGTGAAAGTATTGGTTAAAGGGCGATCCAAAGCGAAACACCGACAATAAAAAGTGGCTCAAAGTAAAATTTAATCTAAATTAAATTAAATTAATTTTGTGGTCCATTAAATGTTAAGAGTCACGTGTGTTTAGTCCACATAGGGGAATAAGAGAGAGATGAACCAACTTAATTGTGAAATTGGAAAGGAGAGAAAAGGGAAATCACACGCGTATACCCTTCTCGCTAGCATGGCCAGCCTAGCCTTGGTTTTGACATTTACATTTCATGACTATTGTTGACACATTTATGTTGCACTGGAGCTTTGTTTTGCCATTTACATTTCATGACTATTCTTGACACATTTATGTTGCACTGCAGCTGTTGAAGAAAACGAATGTTTTGACGTAAAGCCTTTTGCCTTTGGCTATTACTCTAGGATTTTTTTTAATGTACCTATGAATCAACGTGGGTCATTGAAGGGATGGGATTCAACGGAGGAAACACGTTGCTACTGCATCTAATATCAAGGAGTAGTAGTGTAGTAGGAGGGTAATTTTGAAAAAAGCACTGTGACAATCTCGTAAATTCGGAATTGACAGAGGGCGTAATATGTAATTTGTCCATGGGGGGTGGTTTCACAATAAACCGGGCCCAGTTTATTCACCATGTCCGATAGCGTAGGGTTTTTAGGGATCTGAGCGCAAAGGTCGCTGGCGCCGCCCGCATCAGCCTTCAGTAGCGTCCTCTCACTCCAACTCTGATCACCGCGGATGTGGGAGGATTCACTGGCGCCGTCCGCCACCACCTTCCTCCCGCAGCATCCCCTCCTCATGACCCTCTTCGGCTCCAACTCCAACCACTACGGATGTGGGAGGATTCACCGGCGCTGCTCGCTCCCGCCTACCTCCCGCTGCATCCCCTCCTCATGGCCTTCCTCTTCGGCTCCAACTCCGACCACCGAGGACGTGGGAGGATAGCGAAATCTCCCCGTGCGCCGGCCCACGCTGCCTTCCTCCCGTATACTGGCGCCTCCTCAGCCGCCGACTGATGGACTTCGGCGTCGACGTCGGAAGCCCTGCGTCCATCGCATTGTACAAGCCACGGACTTTGCACTGTTACTTCTTCTAATGAATGTAGCATACTATTGTAGAATGAAGTAGCAGGAAATTGAACTAGTTCTGCTTACATTCATCTACTGATTCCGTATAAATGGATTCCTACTGTTTCCATGGATTAAGGAAACAATAGAGTTGGATTCCTACTGTTTCCATCAACCTTGCATGCTAATTAGCGTCCAGTGCGCATGAATATCGTTATCGAAGTGATTGTCTTGTCCCCAATCGCCAGGAGAGGATCGTCCCCATCCTATAGTCATGTTCTCAGAAAGTTTATCTGAATGCAATTTAGCTATTTGGAGAGCTGGTTGATCTGTACAACTTTCTCATCTGTACATCTCTGCATGAGGTTGCACTAGTAATTATTTATGTTCTTTTTTAAGTGCCACAGTATTTCGCATTGTTCCTTATGGCTGTGTGGATGTAGTTCTGTTGTACACATATATATTATTGTGGCTGTGTGATGTGGTTCTGTTCTATACACAATGCTCAACTAGTAACCTCTATTCAGAGTATACCATCTCAAATTACACTCATTTGATTAGGCCCTTAGGGAGACTACATCCGAAGTGAAACTCTTTACTTCAGTTAAATATTCAGCAAACTTTCTACCAATGCAGAATTTATGTCATTGTTTATAGCTTCTCATCATGTCTTTGTTCTGCATTATGAAGTGAACAGTTTGGCTCCCTTGGTGGAAGAAGATGAGTTGCAAAATGCAATGTTGGGGGTTATGCAAGTGGAAGTGGTGAGAGCTAGCTGCTTGCCGATAGCAGTAGTTCTGGCAATATTGAGTGCAATTGGTAGGTCCTTGTTTTTGCCAGAAGCTGCAAAGCGAGAAGATGCCAATTTGTTGCTTTATAATTTGCTCAAGACAGACAAGTTGTATCCTGGAGAGAACTCGTGTAGCATGATTTCAGACTTTCAGTAATATAGTCAGAGCATGTTGGAAGATGTTTGTCTTATTTTCGTTTTCTGCTGGTTACTTGTATGAACACATTATATAGAGGATTTTGTACCATATATCTGGTCTTGTAATTGGTTTCTTAAATAAATACATGATAATCCTTTTAAGTTAATTTTTGTTGAACTGAATATTTATGATCCTTTAAACACCGCATGAAAATGTGGTACCATTCGCTCCAGTGTTGTGAAAGACGGGATACGGATGTCGGACGAATAGATTACCGGTAAAAGATTAACCGGAATTATGCGGATATTTTCCATTCAGAAAATTATGTGTCCATTTGATGTAAATACAAACAATTTTACATACTTGAATGACATCTGTTGTCAAAATATGCCATTATCTAACTGTAAGGTGCGAACCGTTAAACATATCATTGATAGCAAGACAATGAATCAGTGCCACTAATGAGATTTGATCTCAATTTTGGCAAGACAATGAACCAGTTGCAGATCGCATGCAGTCGTCGATCCGGATCGTACGCGACCAGCGGCGTGGGGCAAGAAGAATGTATAGCTGGCAGCCTTTCTGGGTGTGGAAAATTTTCAATCTCGCTAGTGATTGGCGGCGGTGGCGATGACGCGGCGGCTATTAATCATCAAAGGGGGTACCAAGGGACCCCCAAGTACGCGCACAGCTATACGTACAGGGCCTCCATGCTGATGTACAGGGCCTCCATGCTGATAAAGCTGTATTCTTAAATTAGGTTCCCAACCTCATTCCCTCATTTATCGCGTGCACGCTTTCCAAACTACTAAACGATATATTTTTAAAAAAAATATAAAAATGTTACTGTAAAAAATCATATTAATCTATTTTTAAAGTTTTTTAACTAATACTTAATTAATCATGTATTAATTTGTCGCTTCGTTTTACGTGTGGAGAGAAGGGGTTTGCAACCCATCCAAAAAAACACAGCCTAAATGGGTTGCCTAACCCAGCCGAGAATACATGGACTTAAAATAAAATAGGACAAGCAACTATATACTCATCATCGTCTAAGAGATTAAGGCTGCATTTGGATCGGCCGGTTCGGAATTGGAACACTTCTCTCTAGCAAAAAAAACGAAACGATTCATTAGTGTATGGTTAATTAAGTGTTAGTTAAAAAACTAAAAAAAATATATTAACATATTTTAAAGCAACTTTTGTATAGATTTTTTTAAAATGACATGTGGACCCCACTAAGTTTTTCGTTTGGTATCTACCATTGTGTCAGTCTACTTGTCATCTACACCCCATTGTTAAGTTGGGGCTCAGCGGCTCTACGTTCATAGGATAATAGGTGATGCTTGAGAATGCTTGACATGTGGGTCCTATTACATTTCTCACTTGGTACTCTTTCATTGTGACAGTCTACTTACCGTCTACCCTCCATGGTTAAGTTATGGCTCGTCCAAGTCTACCTATAGAGGATAACGGGTGATGCGCGAAAACGACACGTGGGCCCCGCTACGTTTCTCGTTTGGATCCTACCATTGCACAAGTACACGGAATAACAAGTGGGACCCACACGTTATCCCCTCACGTGGCCAATCTTGTTGAACCAAAAATCAGCCTTAGAGGATAGTTAGCAAATAGACCGATAAAGTGTCGCGGTAGAAAGTGAGCCCCACTACACAATTATGGACGGCAAGTGTTACAATTGGCCCGTTTGAAACTCCATTTTAGAGTATCATATTAGCAATATGAAAAAGGAACGGTTCATTAGCGCATAATTAATTATTATAAATTTAAAAAATAAATTTATTTAACCAAGTATTAACTGTGTCACCATATTCATATGCTAATAGGTTACAAAAATAGAACTGCAGATCCTGTATTCCTGCAGCATATACTTTTCAACAAAATGTAAGTGTTCATGAAACTGAAAGCACAACGGCAGGAAATAATCAAAATGGGTGATTTGGATCACCATGCCATCAGAAACCAACCCAAAAGAAAGAAAATAAAAACCTAAAAAACTGGGGCCTTTGACCAGTAGCAGCAAAAGAGCAGGACGAAGAGAGAGTAGCAAAAGTTCAAGAAAATTCATATGCGTACACTGCAACAATGTAGCCTGATCGTAATTCAGAACATTGAACAGTAATATAATGCAGGAGTTAAGCATATTCTTGTCATCAATTCATACGAGCCATGAATACTAATTGTCACCCAACCAATATTTTCTCTAACACACCGATCTTCTGTCTGAGTTGTCTGAGCCTGTCAAAAATTCAGCACAAAAGGATTCACTGATCTCTCTGGCGACAATGAATTCGGATATGGCAATATCAATTGCTCATCCGCTGCAGCCATAGCAAATAAATGATGCAGTTAGACAGTGTGATCATTTTCAGAAAACATAAAGCCCAACAGAAGAAACAGAAGCTCCATTAACATATATGCATGTCATCTATTCCTCTAAACAAGCAATCCATAAAATTGCAGAACAACATATATGGATACACAAACACGTTAGATGAATAATCAGTCGAGTAAAATTAAAATAACATATATGCATACACACATACTAGGTGAATAATCAGTCGAGTAAAATTAAAATAGTAGTAAGTGAAGTGCATTTGCTATTCAAATATTTAGTATTCTCTCTGAAACAACTCAATGGATTTCGGTGATATTTTCTTGATCAAATTCAACTTTTAAAATTTAGATATCTTGATGATGTTTTTTAAAGAGGACTTACCATCAGACAATTGAGGGCTTACCATTAGTATCAATTCCATCTCCATTTTCCATAGCTTCAGCCCCATACTACACTCAATATAGTCGTACTACACTACTGCTCACAGCAGTGGAGGACACTGTAAAATACCCCTTACTCTAATATAGGAGTAAAGGAAACTACAAAAGTAAAACCGGTGGTTGTTACTCTAATCTTGATTGCTAGTAATCAATCTTCTATTTCTCTTTCTCTTCATGGTAACTTTTTTAAACACCGATGACAGAAGTTCTGTCGGATATATTGAAAAAGAGAATTAGCGCAGTTTATAATGAAGACTGAGCCAAACACCTTACAACCTAACCCGCAAACCCACACGGAGAGCAAAGAAAGAAAATGCATGCGGCGGCAGAACAAACACGGCACAAGTCATCGTTGCCGAATTCTTCCTGGCAACTTCTCTTCGTTTTCTTAAGTAACCCAATAAAAACTGAAGGATTCTCACAATTGAGATCTCATCTCGAGAGAGAACACACATATCTTGATTCAACTACTGTTGCTTCTACGGTCTTCTCTCCCGGCGCCTATGTGCACGAACAATAGGAGAGTAGCCTTCGAAACATCTGCCTCCCTGATCTTGCACCGAGAGAAAAGGCGAATCGAGTTTTTGAGAGCGCAATGCTCGACTGCTCGCTGTTCTACGTGAACGACTACTCCACGACTGCTCGCTGATCTACGGGAACGACTACTCCACGACTGCTCGCTGGTCTACGGGAACGACCACGTTGCCCATGGTGAACGACAACGTTACAAGGCATAGCGACCAATAACAACAATGATGGCAACGACAACAGTGGTTTTGCATTTACTGCTGATGTGGCTGTACCGTACATTCTATGCGTTCTTTCTTCTATAGTTCCGGTCAATTTGCTTCTCAGAGATAGACACGTAGTTTCCTCTTTCTTCCAATGCTACATGTCTACTTTACTTATCCTGCTAATTATACTTCTCTTTTAAAGAATCGGCCCTAGATCATGGTAATTTCATGGAATATAACAGAAAAAATCACTTGTACAAGTATGTTAACAGCAAAATTTGGTAAGATATTCGGAGTTGAAGAACAAACCGAGCCAGATTTGACGAGAGAAGGAGTTATTTTCAAATTTGGTTGCGTATCGGCTGAAGGCTGTATCGGCCGAAACAGAGTCGGACTCGGCTAGCCGATATAGGCAGGGCAGCTGATACAGTTGTATTCAGGTTTAAGTCAGGCCTAGATCGGGATCGCAAGTTATTGTCATACAAGAATGAAGTCCATTATAGGCAATTACATTTATTAATTAGGAATGTTAATATCAGTTTTGTTAGAGATTTGGGAAGAGTCCGTCATAGGGACTTGTTCATTTCTTTATGTAACTTAGAAAGTTTGAGTCATGTCCGACATGGACAAGGTTTGTAAGTTCCGGTATAAATATATGCCCAGTGTATTGTAAGAAAACAACAACAGTTCAATACATTCTCGACGCATCACCACAATTTTACTTTACTTCTCGACGAATTCTTGTTTCGAGTTGGGCTGCATCGGTTTCGATCTCCAATAAAAGGTATGACTTGTCACAGTGGCTTGTATCGACGGATTAGTGTGTCGTTTTAGATGTTATAATCTATCTTGTGCAACTGCTGGTTATCATATATCTCAGCTAATCTATGTCGATGACTCGATTTATTTGTATCAGCTAAGCCTTACCTAAGATTTTGTCGGTATCAACTAAATCATCCCATTGGACTAGATTAGTTAAGGTATCCACTACTCTAAAAATTAGTTTAAAACTTAATTGTTTAGGCTCTATGCTTTTTTTCATACTTTGTGCTGCATCAGCTCTAGTTGTGTTCAAAATAATAGAAACTAACATGCTTCTTGATTGCTAACAAGGGTAGAATCGAAATTTCAGCTGATCTTACCTGATATAACTGTTTAGCTTTGTTTAAATTCCTTTAATCATACTTTTCATGTTATACATGCCCCTTATACAAGCATGTCACACTATTTAAACATATCAAACTTACTCTTGATATATTTGGCTAGATTGACATTCTTGTATGAGGCTGTATTGGAGTATTAGCCGATACAATATCTTTTCTAAACCTAAGTATGGTATCATCGGCTATGATATAAACAAATATAATCTTTGCTCATAGATTATATGTTTGATTACATCTACAGCCAATGGGATATATTTTAGGCTTGCTCAATTTTATCCATCTTACACCTCATAGCCGATTCGGTCAGATCGCATCGGCTAGGGTTAACACGATACGTCATCGGCTCAAGCGGCCGATCGGCTATCGTAATCTAACTTATTTTATTGTATATCTTGTTGGTTGCAGGATCAAACCAACTAGCACGTCTTGAACCTGAAAGTAAGATTTGGATCTGCACTAGAGCTAAACAGAACTCCCAGGCCATCGTGTTTTCTCATCAACATGCTTTTGGCACGCCCGGTGAGACACGAGTTTCAAGATTTTCATTATGCCTGTTGACATCACAGAAGACAACATCATCCCAGTTACTGTTGAACATTTGTCTGAGGAGCAGAAGGCAGAGATGGAGCAACTAACACAAGCTTTTCAGAAGATGTATTTAGAATCCTTCAGTGTTACTCGACAAAGAAAAGTAATCCAGAAAGAAAAAGTAATCTTTTCAAAGCCTGAAACAGAAACCAATACAAAAGAAGAGGTCAAGGCAAAAGTAGAGTAGCCAATCATTGAAGATAAGGTGTCTCTGCAAGACAGAATTGATTATGCAATGCATCATGCCTTGATCAACCAATCAAGTGTGTTGGTAAATACATTGACAAATGTGGTAAAAAATGTGATGGATGGGACTATAGCTGAGGAAAAAGCCAATGGACCAATATATCTCCCAAACAATGTTTTTCCCCTTATAGAACCATCAAAACTGAAATTCCAGGTTCTTCATTGGGAATGCAACAACCAGCACATGGGAGGCAAACATCTCAGCAAATAGTGCAAAATCAAGCTTTTCAAATGACAAGGAGTACACAACCAACATCGGCTAGGATGTTTCAAAATTTATAGCCAATGAGAGAACAAGTAGCTCAACAACCTGTTCAGCAGCCGATTTTGTCACAACCACCAATTGGACCACAATATGTGTATGAGGTGCCACCAAATTGTCAATATCAACCGCACCAAATATACTTGGATCAAAACATAAGCCCTCAACATCAGCCAGTTTCACCACATCAGTATCGGCCAGAACCTGTTCCACAATACCACTATCAGCCTTAGTTCAACAACTATGAGCAAATGTCACAATATGGAGGTGGTGGACAGCAGCAGCAATGGGCTGGTATGATGGTAGAGGTGGTGAGAGAACAATTTGGATTAAAGCCCAAAGATAGTGAAATCATGTATCGGTATCCACACCCAGAATATTTTGACAAGGTTCCTTTACCACCTCGATACAAGATTTTGGATTTCTCAAAGTTTTTAGGACAACATAATGTTTCAACTTATGAGCATGTCGGCCGATTCCTAGCACAATGTGGGGAGGCATCGGCTGTTGAAGCTTTGAGGGTTAGACTTTTTCCATTATCCCTGTCTAGATCAGCATTTACCTGGTTTTCTTCTTTGCCCTACAATTTTGTCAGAGGATGGGCCGATCTAGAAAAACAATTTCATAGATATTTCTTCAATGGGGTTCAAGAGATGAAGCTGTCGGATTTGACATTTATAAGACAGAAGTCTGATAAATTGATTCCAGATTATATTCAACGATTCAGAGATATGAGGAACAGATGTTATAGTCTTAACTTAACTGATTCACAGCTTGCTGATCTAGCTTTTCAGGGACTACTTGGGTCGATAAGAGAGATTTTCTGCACAAGACTTTAAAAGTTTAGCTCATCTGGTTCAGAAAGTATCAGCTCATGAACAAAAATTTTAAGAAACAAAGAGATTTATTGGGAAAACCAATAATGTCAACAATATTTACAATTATGGTTCAGAATCAGACGATGAAGACCCAGAAATTGGTTTGGCAAAGTGGTCAAGAAATAAAAAGACAGTTGTTTGCCAATGGGTTAAAGATACTGAAAAGGAGGAAAAAATATGATTTCAATATCAACAAAACCGATAGGATATATGATTTACTGCTACAAGAGAAACAAATCCAACTTCTAGTAGGCATGTAATTTCATCGGCTGAAAAGTTGAGAACGAGAAAATATTGCAAGTGGCATAATACAGGGTCTCATCATACCAATGAGTGCAAGGTGTTCAAGCAACAAATTCAATCGGCTATAGAGCAAGGTAAAATCAAGTTTGATGATGGCAAAAAGCCGACGAAGATTTATGGCCACCCTTTTCCTGTCAACATGGTCCATACATCAGCAAATAAAGCTGATAAAATAAATTATCAGACTTATCAACAAAACAAAATAGATTTAATTCCACCAAGTTGATCAGCAAATACCAAAGGAGACAAGACAGACAAGTTCAAATATATTCTCAAGATGATAGGGTTTGCTTTGATTCTCATTGGAGATGTGAATTCTTTAGGTTTTGCTGGAATTAAGGGATGAGGTTACCATCGGTTGAAGATTGTTCAGGCTGCAATGATGAAGATGCAATATACCATGGTAGTTTCATCAATCAAGTAGTTCAAAGTCTGAGATCGGCCGATACAGAAAAGGTTGTCAGTACATCAACGTCTAGGGCTGATTCACTAAGATTATTTCAAAGATGAAGCTGAGGAGCAAGTTCGAAATCCTCAATGGTGTCCAACCGGAATTTTTACAAAGAATCAGAAAAGGAGAGTTCAACGGTTGAGAAACAAGGAGCAGATGTAAGAAGTTAAAGAAGAAATTCATCATCGGCTAAAACGTATCAGGAAGGAATGGCGTGTTAAATCCAAAGTTATATCAGCCGATGAAGTTAAAGCCGACAAGAATAGAAATTCAGTATCTGCCAAGGCTAAAGCTATAGCTTCATCTTCAATCAATATGATGTTTGTGTTACCAGCAGATTATAGTATACAGTCAGCCGATGAGGAAGTTAAAGAGTCATTGGCAAAGTTAACATTATCACCAGAACAAGCTGTTTTTGAGAAACCCAAAGACAATGAACATCAGCATCTGAGACCGTTATACGTCAAAGGATTTGTCAATGGAAGCCGATGTCTAAGATGTTAGTTGATGGGGGAGCAGCTGTCAATCTAATGCCATACACCACATTCTGGAAGCTTGGTAAAACTCCAGAGGATTTGATCGAGACCAACATGGTTTTAAAAGATTTTGGAGACAATTCATCTGAAACAAAGGGAGTCTTGAATGTTGAGTTAACAGTAGGCAGCAAAACAATTCCAACCACATTTTTTGTCATTGATGGAAAGGGTTCATATAGTTTGCTATTAGAAAGGAATTGGATACATGCTAACTGTTGCATTCCTTCAACAATGCATCAAAATTTGATTCAGTGGCAAAGAGACTAGGTAGAAATTGTGAAGCTGACAGGTCAGTAAATGTTATTATTGTCGATTTATCTATTTGGGAAATGGAAGGAGTTGATTATTTGTCAGGAAAAGTATGGGAAGAAGATTATTTAAAAGTGTCCAATTGTGATATACAGTCAATCAGTGATGGAGAACCCCAACTTTTGCTGTGAAGATAAAGGAGATGGCCCCAATACTTATGCAAAAGATACTATAAATGATTTAGAGGGTAAATTGGGGCAAGGATTTGTGTCGACCGATAAGTTAGAAGAAATAGATATTGTAGATAGTGATAGGCCAAGGCTGACGTTTGCAAGTGCTAATTTGTCAAACGAGTTCAAGAAGGAATTAGTTGAATTATTAAAAGAATACAAAGATTGTTTTGCCTAAGAGTATCATGAGATGCCAAGACTTAGCTGATCTATTGTAGAACATCGGTTCCCTATCAAACCAGGATATCGGCCATATAAACAATCTCAAAGACGATTCAAACTTCTAAGGTGTATGATACTATCAAGGCAGAGATTACAAGACTTTATGATGCCAACTTTATAAGGTCTTGTCGATATACTGAGTGGGTTTCAAATATAGTACCAATGGTCAAGAAAAATGGGAAGCTTAGGGTTTGTATCGACTTTAAAGATTTGAACAAAGCTACACCCAAAGATGAATACCCAATGCCGATTGCTAATTTGTTAGTTGATGCAGTATCTGAACATAAGTTAACAAGCTTTATGGATGGCAATGCAGGGTATAATCAATTTTTTATGGCCGAGGAAGACATTCATGAGACTGTCTTTAGGTGTCCTGGTGCAATCGACTTGTATGAGTGGGTTGTTATGACTTTTGGATTGAAGAGTGATGGTGCTACATATCAAAGAGCGATGAATTATATATTTCATGATCTCATCGGCATATTGGTTGAAATCTATATTGATGATGTAGTTGTGAAGTCTAAAAAAGTTCATGGACATATAGCCGATTTACAAAAAGTATTGGAAAGAACAAGAAAGTATGGTTTGAAGATGGATCCTAACAAATGTGCTTTTGGTGTATCGGCCAGACAATTCATTGGTTTTTTGGTTCATGAGAGAAGGATCAAAATAACACAGAGAAGTATAAATGCTATTAAGGATATTGAGCCTCCACAAAATAAAACCAAGTTACAGTCCTTGATCGGCAAGATTAATTTTGTAAGGAGATTTATTTCTAATTTGTCAGGTAGAATTGAGCCTTTTACTCCATTGTTAAGGTTGAAAGCCGATCAAGAGTTTGTGTGGGTAGAGAAGCAACAAAAAGCGCTGGATAACATCAAGGAATATATGAGTTCACCTTCAGTGTTGATGCCACCTCAGAAGGGTATTCCATTCAATCTTTACTTGTCAGCCAATGAGAAGTCTATCAGCTCTGTTCTGATTCAAGAGGTTGAAGGGAAACAAAGGACAATATTTTATCTCAGCAAAAGACTTTTAGATGCAGAAACAAGGTACACCCCTGTAGCGAAATTTTGCTTGTGTTTATATTTTTTGTGTACAAAGTTGAGGCATTATCTACTTTCGAATGAGTGCATAATAGTTTGCAAAGCCAATGTAGTCAAATATATGCTATTGGTTCTAGTTTTGAAAGGTAGAATTGGGAAGTGTATTTTTAATTTGACAGAGTTTGATCTTCGGTATGAATCGGCTAAGGCAATAAAGGGATAGGCGATAGCCGATTTTGTCGTTCAGCATTGACGAGATTCAGTTGGATATGTTGAGATGATGCCTTGGACTTTATTCTTTGATGGATCTGTTTGCACACATGGTTGTGGCATCGACTTACTGATTATATCGCCTCGGGGGGCAAGTTTTGAGTTTGCTTTTACAATCAAGCCTTATTACACAAACAATCAAGCAGAGTATGAAGCAGTGCTTAAGGGTTTACAGCTTTTGAAAGAAGTAGAAGCCGATGCGATTGAAATTATTGGTGATTCATTGTTGGTGATCAATCAATTGTTAGAAGAGTATGAATGCAAGAATGAAATCTTGAGAGTTTATAATGAAAAATGTCAAGAGTTGATAAAGAACTTCAAGGTTATCACTACGAAGCATATTCCCAGAGAACAGAATATTGAAGCCAATGACTTAGCTCAAGGAGCATCGGGTTATAAGCCGATGTTAAAAAATATAGAGATTAAGATTGCAGACATTGATGCCAAGGACTGGACATATGACATTATTAGTTACTTGAGAAATCCTTCTCAATCGGCATCGAGAAAATTAAAGTATGAAGCTTTGAAATATGTCTTGCTTGATGATGATTTATATTATCGGACGATTGATGGGGTTTTGCTTAAATGTTTGAATCTGGAGGAGGCCAAATTTGTTATGTGTGAAGTGCATGAAGAGATTTGTGGTATACATTAATCGGCCCGCAAGATAACATGGTTACTTCAAAGAGTTGGATATTTTTGGCCAACAATGCTAGAAGATTGTTTTAAATATTATAAAGGATGTCAAGATTATTAGAAATTTGAAGCAGTTCAGAGAGCACCAGTGTCGGCTATGAACCCTATTATTAAACCATGGCCGTTCAAATGTTAGGGAATTGATATGATTGGCCAAATTAATCCGCCATTAAGTAAAGGGCATAAATATATTTTGGTGGTAATAGATTATTTTACAAAATGGGTTGAAACAGTTCCTTTAAAGAAAGTTGACTCCAAGAATGCCATTGAATTTGTTAAGGAGCATATAATATATCGGTTTGGAATTCCACAAACAATAACAACAGATCAAGGATCTATCTTTGTAGCCGATGAGTTTGTTCAGTTTGCCGATAATATGGGTATAAAATTGCTAAATTTTTCTCATTATTATGCACAAGCTAATGGACAAGCTGAAGCTTCTAACAAAAATTTGATCAAGCTAATTAAAAGGAAGATTACAGAGCAACCTAAGAGGTGGCACATTACTTTGGTCGATTCGCTGTGGGCGTATCGGATGGCGTGTCATGGAGCTATACAAATGCCACCTTATCGTATACGGACATGAGGCTATTCTGCCTTGGGAGAATAACATCGGCTCAAGAAGGATTTCTTTACAAAATGAATTATCGGCCGATGATTATCACAATTTAATGATCGACAACTTAGAAGATTTGGCACAGGTTCGATTATGTGCTTTGAAGAAAATCAAGAAAGATAAAGAAAGGGTTTCAAGACACTATAATAAAAAGGTTGTCCAAAGACTTTTGAGAAAGGAGAACTTATTTGGAAGTTGATTTTGCCGATAGGGACAAGAAATAACAAGTTTGAAAAATGGTCACCTAATTGGGAAGGGTCATATCAAATTTATTGTTGTGTACCTAAAAATGCATACATGCTTGAAGGACTTGATGGAGAAGTTTTTGGGAAAGCATTAAATGGAAAATATTTAAAGAAGTATTACCCAAGTATTTGGATCAACTCATAATCGGTTCTTTAGCCGATGTATGATGGCATCGTCTTAAGATGGCCGATATGTATTATCACCCTTAGACCAAAATTTCAAGAAACACACAAGTATGAAGGCAGGACTGAGATCGGCTCAGAGGTCGATGGTTATATTACACAGAAATGTTTCAAGTGTTTCAAGATGAAATGTATTGAAGGCCTAAAACTATTACATCAACTCAGAAAGTTCTGGATTGCTGATATCGCGCGAAGGCGAATTTGCTCAACTTCATCAATGATGCATGCATCATCGGCTTTAGATCCCGAGATCGGCTTCAAGGTTTTGTTAAGTCCTGTCAGGTGTTTGGCCGATGCTTTTAACTTAGTCATTTGTTCTTCAATGGCTTTAGGGAAATCGGCTAACTTCTACTTGGCCTCAGTGATTTTGGTACGGGTTTCTCTCAGCTTCATCAAGAGGTCAACTTCTTGTTGTTGTAATTCATCAAGCTCCTTTTGGGTCGCCTCAAGGCCAACAATCAGTTCATCCAGCTTTGATTTGTCTTCATTAACTTGATGTCGGCTGGTTTGGATGGCTGATTCAATACTTTGGCGCTCAGGACGATCAGATATTTTTGTTTGGCCCTCTGAAGCTTGAACTGATGTTGCTCGAGGAACATTGCCGGAGACATAATATCTGCAGGTTCTTCAGGAAGTTGGTCTTGGATTTCTTGAAAGTGTTCCCTGATCGGCCCACAGTTTGTAACCAAAGCATCTCAGGAAGACCCAAGCCGATCAGCTATATCTAGAAGTCTTGCTCCCAAATCATCAGAAATAGGAGATCTGGCCTTGCTGGTTGTTTCTTCATCGTCCTTATCCAAAAATTGTCTTATATCAAATGAAAACATATCGGCTAAGTTCTGCATATCAGAATTAAGGGTAGTGAATAAACAAGGTTGAGCCGATAGAGAATATGTTTATGAATTTACCTAAGCCATCGGTGCAGCAGCAGCAGTGGTTTGTTCTTCTCCATGATGGCTATCGGTGGCAGAAGGAGCGTCTTCGCTTGGGGCTGGCCGATGGAGCTCGTGGCTGCAAATGAAGTAAGTATCAGCTATTATTATATCGACAGATGCTAGAGATCCAAAGATTTTGAAGGATTACCGATGCAGTTGGAGAAGCTTGAGAACTTGGAGATAGTGGAGGCATCGGGAAGTGTTTGTCCTTGGCCAAGGCCGATACAGTTTTGAGCTACAGAAAAGTGAGAATTAGCAAAATGTTGGAGAAAATCACATCTGAGGCAGTTTATCTTTTACCTTGACTTTGCAAATTGCTTTACGTTGACGTGGTTGGGGTAAAGCTTCGATGTCAGTGTTGATAGGCGATTTTTTAGGAGTAGCTGTATCGGCTGGCCTTTGATCGGTTGAGTTGTGATTTTTGTCATCGCTCATTTCAGCCACAGCTTCATCGATTTCTTCATCAATAGCTGCCTCCTTTAAGTATTGTTCGACGTCTGAATCAACAGGAGAGCCATCATCGACTGACTTCTTGGGGGTTGAAGCTCTTGGTTTCTTTGTGACTTTCTTAATATGTGGCTGCTTGCGTTTCCCGGCAACCTTGGGGATCGGCTCTCTAATTTGGCCTTGGAGTAACGAAGCCACTATGGGGGCAGCGAAGCCGATGATTGATGGAGCTAGATCTCCTGAAGGCATCAAGGCCGGCGCATATACAATCAGCTAGTCACTTACACTTTTGATGGGAGGAGAAATGCTGGCAGCCTGCAAGGAGAGATGTGTTAAATGGTTTTAAAAGCAGAATTTAAGATTGATTAAGGCAAAAAGGAAGATGATTTACCTAGGGGTTGATTGAAGGAAACTAGTCGATAGATGAAAGAGGTGCTTTTTTCATTCGCTCCACCATCGATCAAATAGCTGGCTGCGTAGAAGATGGATGTTGACATGATTGAGAGAACCCAACACAGGACCTTCAAGATTCAGTATCATGTCCATTAAGAGAGCTGATGTAACAATTCCCCTGGTTTGGATTTTCCTTGAGAAGTATAAGCTGATTGAAAGTTGGCCTAAACCCAGCTGCCTTGCAGCTGATACAGGATGATAGAATTCATATGAAATTTGCACGTTTCAGCCTTGAGATATTCCTGTTGGAAGTATACATGGTGATATGGCCGAAACGAAGTTGTCCCTGGAACTGGGATCTGTTCCATCATTTAGATCATTCAACCTTAGATCGGCTGGGAGCTCATAATCGGTAAAACTATTGTAGGGAAACCAAACTCTGGCATTCTTGGGAAATCCGTCGTAGAAATGGTAAAACCAGGTCTGGAACGCCTGAGTCGATGGCCCTGATCCTGGGTAAGCCAATGCTGCTTCCCCGAAAGACATACATCAGCGTATGCTTGCTTCTTCATCGTCGGAGTGGTCTGAGGGGAAACTTGATGAATATAGGGGAGTTCTTTCGGCAACGTTGATGATGTACAGATTTAGCCAAAGTTGCAAAAACCACCAAGGGCCTCCATAGCCGACTGGGTTGCCTGTTAAGATCTTAGCTGTTGTTTGACCTAGCATCTGGTATATGGCTCCTAGCAAGTATTTTCCTAGGGGGAAGGATCTCTTTTCCACTATGGCTTGGGCCAAATGTTGCATATTGACTGTAGGACCACAAGTTGAGCCACAGAAGACAAATCTTTCTAGCCAAAGGTTCAAAAAGGTTATATGTTCCTTGTCTGATACAGGGGCGGTGCCGATGTGTTTTGCTATATACCCTGACCAGCCACCTACATTTTTGGTTGATAGCTTATGTGCACATTTGACTTTCAAACCAAAGTGGTTGGCCGATGAGATTATGTCCAAGCCGGTGAGCATTTTGATGTCAAGCAGAGTAGGTGTCATCGGCCCTTAGTTGAACATAAAGGCGTTGATAGTGTCAAACTAGAAGTAATAGGCCGATGATAGCATGGGTTTGTCCTTTTTCATATCAGCTAAAAATAAAGCTAGGTATTGGGCTATTCCTGCTTTTTCCCATATGTAACACCCTGATTTTCACCCGTCAAAAATTCTATTTTATTAAAAATCCTATTTTCAAAAATTTGGTTCTTTGAGTGTATTTAGAATTTTTGTGCCAAAGATCTCAATTGATTCTTTTCCTTGTGAACCCAGAATCTTGATCATGATATCATCTCCCAAAATTAATTTTCCATTATTCGAATTTTGCAGTTCGAATTTTCACTCCTTAACCTTTCAAAAAAATTCGTACGGTTGAAATTTCAATCTCGAGATTTTAACCATGTCGTCAAATAGTCTCATTTCCATCCAGAGAGTCTAAAAATTTTTATTTTTAGACATCGACCACCGGACCAATATTTCCTATACGTGTGCATATTAAAATCAATATTTCTGCGCATGTATCGACAGTCATTTCCTTCCCATTCAAGTATTCCAAAATATTTTGGATTTCTACCGCCCGGTGTTTATCCGTTCTTTTTCACCCGGAGGTCCTTTGCACTTCATTAAGCCAGGAAAATCACTCAGGCTCATCCAGTAATCGTGCATCCATGTTTCTTTCTCTGTCTCTGTTTTTCCCTAAACTCCCCTACAACGAACGACGGTTAGGCACCGTCCTGCCAGCACAGTGAAGTTAGGCACCACTCCGCGCCGCTCGCCGAGCAAGCCGGGCAGCGACAATAGCACAGTGAAGGTAGGCACCGCTCCGCGCCGCTCGCCGAGCAAGCCAGGCAACGACAACAGCTGGAGTCTGTAGACAGAGAAGCAAACACAGGTGCATCAATGGCCGTTCTCGTCGCCAAGTTCTTCCTCCAGAATCATCTTGACAGTATAAATACCGGAGAAAACTTACCGTGAAGTTTCTCAGCCGATTCACCACTCCATTTTTATCACTCTGGAGCCGAGTCGCCGAAGTCCCGAATCCGTCGCAACCACCCCCTTCCTCCTCCCTGCCGCACACGCCTCCCGGCCGAGCGCCGTGGCCGGCGCACGCGCTGCCGCGCACCAGCCGCGCCACGCCGCCCCGGCCGAGCCCGCAGCGCTGCAGCACGCGCCACCCGACCGTGTCGCGCGCCGTCACCTCGGCCTCCTCCTGCCCGGCCGCCGCCTGGTGGCATGCTGCCGAGCCGACAGCCGCCTCCTGGCCGCGCGCCGCACGCGCGCCGCCGCCCGCGCCGCGCGAGCCGCCTCCTGGCCGCGCGCCGCACGCGCCCGCGCCGCCCGGCCGCTAGCCCGCGCCGCAGCCGCACGCCGCCGCGCCCTGGCCGCAGGCGCCAGCGCCAGCCGCGCCGCGCGCCGCGCCACCGCCTGCGCCGCGTCGCCCGCGCCGACGCCGCCGCTCCACCGGCCGGCGGCCTCCTCCCACTCGGCTCCTCTCTCTCGGAAGAACACAGAGAAAAAAAAAAGCAAGGAGAGAGAGAGAGAAAGAAGGAAATGAGAAAGAGAGAGAAAGAAGAGGATAAGAAGAAGAGAAGAAAAGAAAAAGAGAAAAAGAAAAAGAAGGTAGGTGGGACCCGCCGGTGGGCCCCACTGTCTTGACTCTCTCCCGTGGGCTTTGACCGAAGACTTTGAGAAAGTCTATAATTTCTCCCTCTCTTTATAGGGCTAAGCCCATGAAAATTCCTACAAAGTCTACATCACGCCCTCCACTTCACTGGGCCAACCGGCCTGATAATCTATCCACCAAGTCCACTTTACGTCCCTGCTCGACCTCCTTCATCTCTGGCCTAAAGCCCAAGCCTTCCCAAAATGAAGTCCATGATTCCTCCCCCTTAACACCGCAGCCAAGAAATATTCTCGGGAATATTCCTTTCCAATTTAATAAGTTCACTTCCACATTTCAGAAAATCCAATAATGTTCCAAAATCCGTATCTCCCCAACCGTAAGTCCAATTGACTCCGTTCAACTTCCTCAATCTTTCTAAAAATGAGGTCTACCCAATGGCACAAATAGTTTATAATAGTTATTATCTACTCTATAGGGTTTTGGATGTTTTTCTTTTTTCGAGCGCGTAGTGGACGTTTCGGATGACGCGGATTTTCTCGAAGATTTGAAGACCAACAATAAGGCAAGCCACTCTTCGATCATATTGCTCCTAGTTTATAAAATGTGTTGATTGCAAATTTGCATGTTTAGCGTACACAATTATTTTGATCGGCCATCGGTCTACGAGCACACGACCGACGGACCAACCTATGTAGTTGCATTATTTTCCGAAGGAACTTGTTAAACTTAACCCTTATCGCTCCACCACAGCAGTACCTCAATACTTACGCTCTCTGGGCGTAGGTATCCTTTTACACCTTTTGTTTATGTCAGGTTTATGTATGGTTATCGATGTGGAAAAACTTGGGTTGTGAAAGGTTTATAAAACCCGACTCGAGGAGTCGGTGACTTTGAAAAATAAAAAGGTTTTATGGGAGAAAACTTGCGGTGCAAATCCTCTCCTGTGTGGTTTGGTTTCGTAGTCGCGCATAAGGACCGATTCCTTTGGGTTTTACATCCGAGCATCTCACAGTACGACCACATGGGTAGAATGGGATGCCCCTAGATGAGTAACTAGCTGAAACATAGATGTCTAACAGGTTAGCAGGTGAGGAGCACCGGTATGGTGGAGTTTACGGCAATCTCCTGTAGTGGGGATGTGTCGGGGGTCCATACGGTGGGGCCTGAGTAGATGAGGGCTTGAAAGTTGGCCTGATGCTTGGTGGAGAGATTCCACCCATCTGTGGAACACGGGACATTTATGGTTTGGTTAGAGAAAGGCTTTGTCACGAACTTCCGATACCAGCCAGTATCGGTGTAAGCTTCGTGTCTTGTGGGAAAAGCGTACAGTCTCTGCAGAGGTTTAATTGAACTGTTCGAACAGCCGTGCCCACGGTCAAGGGCGAATGTGAGGTGATGCCCATAGCGTAGATTTGTTTTTAAAACTCATTTAATAAATTGGTTTGTGGAGTGGGAACCGTTACCAGAGTCCTTCTTTGTGACGGACGGCCAGCCTTCGTGGTTGGGAACAGGCCTGTGTGACCTGGGGTGTCGTCTGACACCATAGGGCCGAGAGGGCCGGTTCAGGGGCCGAGATGGCCGAGTTTGGGTTGGCAGGTCGAGAGGACCGGACCCGGAGTTGTTAACCTTGAGACTTGGTTAACGGATGATTGTTGAAGAGAATGTTGGTTTACATTTTTGAAAGTGAAAAGAAGCTAATAAAGAAGGAAGTGCTATGAATGCTAAAATTTGACTTTCTCGCTCGAGTCGTTGCAAAGCAACTCGTGGACGGATAGAGGTGAGACGTCTCTCTCTCTCTCCGAACAAACCTACACTTAGACATTTAAAAGGAAAGTTACTTTGAAAACCTACACTTAGACATTTAAAAGGAAAAGTGTTTTAAAAAAATGATTTGCTAAACAAACTCAGCCTGTCTTTGATGCTTGCATGTACACATTTCCTAGTGGCTTGCTGAGTACGAAAGTACTCAATCCCCCATTGTTGTTGTTTTTCTCCTCCTGGCTGGAGTTCAGGGAGAAATTGAAGGTTGGAGTTTCGTCCCTAAACCCAAACTACTGCCGGTGGATTTGGTGTCCTAGCTTCGCTAAGTTTCGCTGCTGCTGACTCTGATTGGTGGTTGCAACTCAGGGATTCCCCGAAGCTGCAACGTAAAGGTATATTGTATTTATTTAAATCTTGCATTGATTCATCATGTTACCGCTGGTACCAGCATCGTTATCCTGGGACTGGTACCTGTTTTGCGGTTCCGTGGGAAAGCGGTTCGCCGTTCTCCTGCGGCACGCCCTCCTCGGTGCCATTTGTACAGTGGCGCAGGGGCGGGGTGTGACACCATACAGCTTGCTTGGTGGCCAATATTCTCTTATACCAGTTCCTCCATCCATCCAAATTTGAAGGCCGGGATCTGAAAACTGTCTGCCAATCGGCTAGGTTGGGATTTGTCTGTCTGAAGGGGATCCTATTGTTTTCAGCATTTATGAAGTAGCAGGGGTCTACATCTTCCATCGGCCCAAGAAAATAATGGGTGGGTTCCTTAAGGATAGGAATTGCAATTTGGTTTCTCAAGTGCTACAATTGAAGAAAAATAGAAGAAATTAGAAAATTCGTTGAAAAAGGGGATCTGGAACAAGGAATTTGACCTAGGTGGAGGCGATGAAAACAAAAGAAGATGATAAATCTTAAGGTTGAAGGAAACTGACCATAGGGACGTCGGTGATGGTTGCTATTGAGCTTGAAGAAGGAAGAACGCCGAGGGTTCAACGAGGTTGCTGCCAGGGAGCTTGCATCGTCAATGAGGTCACCAAAGATGAGAGAGAAAGCTTTGCGTAGCTCAGGCGTTGGTGAGTGGTGAAGAAAAACTAACGGCGTGAAGATTAAAACCAAGACCGTTACTATTTATAAACCATGGCTTTACCGATCGAAACAGAAAACCCTAAGATTTTTTGGGATCAAAAGAGATAATTCCGCCGCATTATATAATACTCCGGAATTGGGGGGCATGTGTTAACAGCAAAATTTGACAAGATACTCGGAGTCGAAGAACAAACCGAGGCGGATTTGGTGGGAGAAGGAGTTATTTCCAAATTTGGTTGCGCATCGGCTGAAGGTTGTACTGGCCGAAACAGTCAGACTCAGCCAGCCGATATAGTTGTATTCGGGTTCAAGTCAGGCCCAGATCGGGATCACAAGTTATTGCCATACAAGGATGAAGTCCATTATAGCCAATTGTATCTATTAATTAGAATGTTAATATCAGTTTTGTTAGAGATTTGACAAGAGTCCGCCATAGGGACTTGTTCATTTCTTTATGTAACTTAGAAAGTTTGAGTCGTGTCCGACATGGATAAGGTTTGTAAGTTCGGGTATAAATAAATGCCCAGGGTCTTGTAAGAAAACAACAATAGTTTAATATACTCTCAGCACATCACCACAATTTTACTTTACTTCTCGACGAGTTCTTGTTTTGAGTTGGGTTGTATCGGTTTCGATCTCCAATAAGAGATATGGCTTGTCACAGCGGCTTATATCGACGGATTAGTGCGTCATTTTAGATGTTCTAATATATCTTGTGTAATTGCTGGTTATCACATATCTTAGCAAATCTATGTCGATAACTCGATTTATTTGTATCGGCCAAGCCTTACATAAGGTTTTGTCGGTATCGGCTAAATCATCCCATTGGACTAGATTAGCTAAGATATCCACCACCCTGAAAATCAGTCAAAAGCTTGATTGTTTAGACTATATGTTTTTTTCACACTTTGTGTTGCATCAGCTCTAGTCATGTTTAGAATCATAGAAACTAACCTGCTTCTTAATTGCTAATAAGGGTAGAATCGGGATTTCAGCCGATCTTACCTGAAATAAATGTTTAGCTTTATTTAAATTTCTTTAATCATGCTTTTCATGTTATATATGCCTCTTATATAAGCATGTCACTATTTAAATATATCAAGCTTGCTCTTGATATATTTGGATGGATTGACATTCTTGTACAAGGCTGTATTCGAGTATTAGCCGATACAATATCTTTTCTAAACCTAAGTATGGTATCATCAGCTATGATATAAACAAATATAATCTTTGCTCATAGATTAAATGTTTAATTATATCTATAGCCAATGAAACATATTTTAGGCTTGCTCAATTTTATCCATCTTACACCTCACAGCAGATTCGGTCAGATCGCATCGGCTAGGGTTAACACGATACGTCATCGGCTCAAGCGGCCGATCAGCTATTGTAATCTAACTCGTTTTATTGTATATCTTGTTGGTTGCAAGATCAAACTAACTGGCACGCCCTGAACCCGAAAGCAAGAATTGGACCTGTACTGGAGCTAAGCAGAACTCCCAGGCTACCGTGTTTTCTCATCAACAAAGTATAAAGAAAAAACTGTAATAGAAAAGAAGGCTAGGAGATAAGCTTTTATAGTCATTTTGCTCCTGCTAGGATCCAAGTTTTGACATTCGTGGATTGACATAGATGTGGAACACATCACCGAGCTAAGTTGCTCGTGTGCTACCCAGGTTGTCAACCTGTTTCGTATTATTCTTGTGTATCTATATTTCATTGGTAGGTGAACGGTTGTTTCTAATATGTACCAACAAAAGAGGCAGTAGGAATTATTTGGCTAGCCAACTTGGATCTTTTTGAGACCTTGACGGACGGCGGCGGCGCTCTTCGTCGCTTTTCTCCCTGGAGACGTTGCCTAGGAGGTCCCTATATAGCCAAAAACCGCTCTCAGATCGTCTGGATGAAGCCCTTGGATGACGCGAAGGTCGGGTCTGTGCTACGGAGAAAGATCTTTTTTCTCTCTTGCCCTCTCCCTCTACAACATGTCGTTCCCGCGACATCTTTGGGTCTGTATCTGACTATTTGAAGTCGGTGTTGGGGGTACAGCTATAGCTTCTTGTTGGTCAGCGGTGGCTGGTCATGCCCAACGGTGGCCAGTTCGATGCTGATCTCTTCTTGGGTGTGTGGATAGGTGACGTCAGTGTGTGGTGGTGGTTTGGTGATGTTATTTTTTCTTTCTTGGCTATAACCTCTCAGGATTATATTCTTGTAACTTTTTATGCTATATTTAATTAATGGAGTATCTAAAAATTGCCGCAAGTTTTTTTAGTAAAAAACTTTCAGATGTAACTATATTATAATCAAAATGTAATTACATTGTAACTACACTATAATTACGATATAACTTATATAAAACTTGTATTCAACTATGGATTGGTTGGCTTGCACCGAGATTGTAAACGTGACCTGTGTGAAAATTTTTTTGTAACAATTTTTTTTTCATGCACAAGTCTCGAGACGATCCAATGGTCATAAATCTAAAAATTTTGAGGGCAAAAATATTACGAAAGTTTTCTAGCCATTTCATTTAATTAAACTTCGCACCGTCAATGTGCCGGTTCGTTGAAAAAAATATTGAAATTCGAGCAGAACAATCGATGGGTCTATATATCAGTAGATGTACATACATGACATCGAGAAACTTGTTACTACTAGTGCTGCTACACGGTGCTATCCTTGTGACCGTGGTGGATCCCGGCCACGGCGGCGGCGCGCTCCCTGGTGGTGTCGAGGAAGTAGAGCAGGCCGCACATGAGCACGCTGCACGCCAGCATCGGGATGGGCCCGAACGTCCACATGAAGAGCGCCAGCGACGCGTAGAAGGCGCGGAGGCCCAGCGACCAGGAGTGGCTCCCCCTGTTCACCGTCCGCGCCACGTACGCCGCGAATTCCTCCCGCGCCACCGCCGCCGCCTCCCCCTCCCCCTCGCCGACGGCGCCGGAGACGGGCACGGGCGGCAGGCCGAGGAGGAAGCTGGCGTGCGCGTACAGGCGGATGGCCTGCACGTTGCAGACGAAGGCGAGCATGAAGCAGAGCGAGATGGCCAGGTACTTGACCGCGAACACCTCCCCGGTCTTGCTCCCGTACACCAGCAGCGGCGCCCCCGACGACGACGGCGAGGGGGACGCCGGGGACCTTCCCGCCGTGGCGCCGAGGAAGACGCTGATGACGGAGACGAGCGTGATGGCCGTCGTCGCAAGCACCGTCGACGCCATGATGTTGTTCCGCAGCGTCTGCACGGCCAGCACGCCGTTCTTCTCCGTGTTCTGCGCCCACAAGAACGTATGACAGGTGACAATTCTAGAAGCTAGAGAAGAGAGATGAGAAGAAGAGAATCGATTGGTACCGACGGCCATCATGACGGTGACCCAACGTTTGCGGGCGATGGCGTTGAGGCCGACGACGGTGCGGGTGGGGTGGCGGAGGACGGCGTAGATGAGCCACAGGTGGTAGACGGCCAGCACCGCCAGGCCCAGCGGCACCAGCACAAAGTCAAGCTTCTCCTCCCGGACCATGGCTGATGCTCTCTGCTTCCTCAGCCTCTGCACCGATCAACTAACTATTAGCCTAGTGCTAAAGACAAGAGAGTTACTCCTATGAGTGAGACGTCGATGGTGGCAAAGCACGATAGCAGAGTCAGAATTCAGAACACACACAATCTCTTACTAACTCACATTCATTCATCCTCCCAAGACACATTCATTCCTCCTCCCAATAAATATTGGGTTATATTCATTCCTCTTCCCAATTATTCTTGCCAAACAAGCCGTAAAAGCAATCTCTTTGAACTGGGAAGTGGAGTACTTCGATGGAAGCAAGCAAGAAACTGATACGGACACCGACGCTAACGACCTGGCGCGCGGCGTATCCTACGGCCACCACGCCTGCGTTTGCTGGATGCCAGACTGGGAGGTATTGGGGTTGAGTGGTCAGTTGCCATCTGACTTGCAGCTACTGGAATTGCCGGGGCTGGAAAGATCCACGTCTTGATAGCGAAGTGCTAGTTGAACACTCTCAGCAAGCACCACGTAGTGGTTACTTTGCCATATCAGATCAACAATATGCAAGTTCAGAGCTCCAGAGATGACATAGTGGAGCATAGTATCAGCAAGCTGGGCAGCAATAGATGTATCAATGACCAGTTGTCCACTACCGAACAAGTTCTGATTGTTCAAAAGATCAAGCACCATACTTGCTGCAATTGGAGTCACTTCTACATCAATTTGTAAATTAAACTTTATAATC
This sequence comes from Oryza officinalis, assembly GCA_008326285.1. Classification (NCBI taxonomy): domain Eukaryota; kingdom Viridiplantae; phylum Streptophyta; class Magnoliopsida; order Poales; family Poaceae; genus Oryza; species Oryza officinalis. The sequence continues at coordinate 43,644,287 of BDMV01000001.1, read as the reverse complement.
TTGCATCTTTCTAAATACAGAGCTATAACTGATACATGTGGGGGGGAAAAAGAACAAAATAGGACAGCAGTCCAACGAATGTAGTCCTCCAGAGTTGGTGCCGTTACACGTTAATTCAGTTCAAGGAGAAACCCCACAGTTCCCTTCGAGTCTTCCGAGTTGAGTTCTTTATCCCGTGCATCAGAAGATGTGCACAATATCATAGGCAAATCTGCTCATTGTTAAGAAAAAACTCAAACATAAAAATTGGCATGCATTATAATTTATATGGCATCTTCAAATGTATAACCACAATGGTCTACCTCATATTCATGCTATGGCCTAGAGGTCACAATCACATAATAATGATTTATATACTCTCAGTTATACGGCTTTAGTATGTTTCGATGGTGGTGAGCCATTATACCAGTTAATCAAATCAGACCTTCGCCTGACATCTATACTGAATAACAAATACTAGATGGTGTGTGTATATGTGGAAAATTGAAAATAGCAGTAATATTTACAGCATCAAGGATACGTCCAAAACAGCACAAAAGACTGCAAAAAAAGCAAGAAAATAATGTTAGGCCACCATCTAAAACAGGATAAAGCTCATTATCATGAAGAAATTTGAGGAAATAATCTAGTGATGAACTATACATTAAGGCAATAGAATCCTATATTGATATTAGAATACTAGCAACACCAAACGTATAGTTAAGCAAATGTGGTTGTATAACTTGAGAACATTTACCAACAGTCAACAGTAACAATTGAGATGTGAATCATTAGTCAGGGTACGAAGCTCCCAATGTTTTATGCCCCTTCCATCAAAATCTGTATTCTATCACCAAACCAGGCCACCTTTTAACAGCTAGGAAGATCCATGCTAATGCCACACTATTCCTAACTATGAGGTTTCTAAAAATTGGGTTAAAATGCCAAACTCGGACAGATAGTTAAGGGATGTTCCACATTCATCAACTTTCTAAAATAATCAATCTTCCCATCATCCCATGCTTCATAATAACATAGAATATGGATTAAACATGAAAGATACAAGTTCATGTAACTCATGTTGAATGATCTGGACATTCAAGTTTTATGGAAATAAAGGTGAGCATCACAATGTTACTGCTCCAATATGGCTTACCATAAGGCCACCAAAAACTCCTTCAATCAAAATCCTGTTCCAACTGTCGAAGTAGGTATGAATTGAAAATTTGGCCTTCACCAAAAACCCAAGAGATGCCACCATCATTACAAGAAGGTAGAACACAAATCCCATCAAGCCTGTGAATCCCCAGATTCCGGCAACAACTCCACTGATGATTGACAAGAATGTCCGACTGCAACGCAAAAGAAATCCTTATGGTTAAGACATATCGTCTTGGTATAAAAACGAAGCAGTCAGATAATCATTAATGTCTAGAATTGCCGAAAGGGTTATGAAAAGAGTTAATGATTAATGGGAGGAATCTAGCATCTATCTGAGCATGAAGTAGAAAAGCATGTAGACATTGAAAACTTTTAGTTGCTACATGAAGCCTGATAATAAGAGACGATGTACACCGATTACTCTAATTTGAGTAGATCCTTGTGTAAGTGTGCAATATGACCCACAGTTTCTGGCAGTACGAACTGACCCACAGGATAACTTGACCCTTTTACTATTATTCATAGTACTTAGATTTTGATCTTAAACTGCACCCAGAGATTTCGAAATTGCCGCTAGAAGAGCGGAAGCATGCCAACAGTGAAACTACCAGGTCGCACGGTTCCGGATCGAATCGAAAGAATTCGGACTAATCTGAGCAGATCAAACCATGTCGTCGCATAAATCCCAGATCCAATTCAACGAACATAAGCATGACCCTATTGTTTCTCAGATCAGATCGAATCCTAAATTTGGTTGGGGAGAAGATTAACGAGATGAACCTGTAGTAGATGGATTTGACGTTGCTGGTGAGGTTCTCCGAGTGGATGATGGGGACGTCGGCGGAGATCCCGCCGCCGGTCGCCGGCGCCGCCATCTTCTTGGTTTCTCTTCGCCGATTAGAACGAGTCGGGGGAGACGGATGTGCGACAGCAGATCGAAGTCGTCCCGGGCTTCAAGCGGATTTTGCATATATACCCTCCAGGATGTTTTGTTTTCTAGGAGTACTCCATACACGAGATATAGCCTTTCATCACTTCTTTTATAAGAAAACAGGACAATCAATCCTACATGTAGTGTAAGTTCAAATTTAGAATTAGGCTTTTCTTGGAAAAAGCGCGTAGGAATATTGTCCTAATAACCTTTTAATAGTACTTGTTAGTACTATTAGTAAATAAAGCGTCACTATACGTATGATACATATTGTACGATGTCTGTACGATGTAACGCTTCTCCTAGCATTTTATTAATGAGTGTAAGTTCTAGTCCTACACGGATGGATTTCTCTTCCATCGCTCAACCCATATTCATATTAAAAGTTTCCAAAGCAAGTTTACAATGACATGTTTTGCAAATCAAAATTTTAGATTAAATCCATATTTTAAAAAATACAATTGTCTTAGACATTACACAGGAAAAAAAGACTAGCGTACCAAAGATGTTCATGAGGCCAAAGAAAATCAAGCAAATAAGATGAACATGGATCGTTTTTATGTAATCTAGATTAGTTGTTGTTGTAGTTTAGATGAGACAGTGGAATAAAGACAACAAGTTAATTAGAGGCAAAAGGGTGACGATGAGCTTGTATATGGGCTTCGGGGCCCTTGAGCAACTTATGCATTGCTACACCATCTGTTTCTTTTCTTTCGTGTTTGATCATACTAATATCGTAAGTGAAAATCATATGCGTAGCATTTTTCTTAGTAAATAGAGTACTGATAGGTCACGAAAAATTACATTTTGTGATGTGATCTGTTGTCGATCTCCATGAAAAGATACTAAAAATTTTGGATTGGGGTTGTAAATTTAGTATTGTTCAAGTCGCGGCACAACTTCGATACACCGTTGCCTATCGGTGGAGAAACAGAGGTCGCCGTCGTATCCATCGAATTATGGCCCGGTGTGCCGGCACGGCATCGCGTGATCAGAGCTCTCCGTGCGTGCAGTGCGGCGCTGCTGCATCAGGATAGGACGGGAGGCGTTTGACCATGAGTACTCCACGAGACCGGGTGCGTTGCACGGATGGGATCGAGCCGGTCCATGCATCGTAGTCCGCCACGGCGCCACCAGCCAGCTAAACAAGTTAAGTCCCCAAGATCAATGAGAGACAAACAAACCTATAGTATGAAGTATTTGGCACAGAGTATTATATGCTACACAATCGGCAATATTTAACTGGGCATGTACTGTACGTGTACAATCGGTAATAGTATACCCGTAACTGTTCGCTAGTTCGCTCATGGCTCAGAGCATTTTGCAGGTGTACCTGACGTTTTCTACGCTCTCTTACCCGCATGTGATACTCAAGAATTTCATAGGATTTATGTGGGTATTTTGTTCAGAATTTGTCTGCAGACATCTCAAAGTGAAAATCCCACCATGCTAACAGATAAATGCATGGCACATTGAGTGCCAGCCGGGAGGCCTACCGGGACCTGATCTGCCACTGCCAGATGCCAGTGCGTCGGACGGTACGCGTGGTACCAAGCTCCAAGCCTCCAACGCACCCCAGCCAGCCCAGCTCAGCCCAGCCCAGTGGCGATGGCTGTTTATTGCTGCTGGTGAAGTCGACGAGGCGATACAAACACAGGCGACGCCGACGCCGACGCCGACGCCGATGCCTCCCCGGACCCCGGCTTCTCCCATCTTCTCCACAGCAGAAGCCACCGTCGCTTCGACAGCATTCGGCTCCCATCACCGTATGCTTCCTAGTTCCAAGCCTACCTCCTACACTTCTATCTGCTTCTTGTGATCCTTTTGCGATTCTCCGTCCCATTCAGCTCGTGAACTCCAATGTATTAATTTGCTACTCTTTCATGTCTCTTTGATTGATCCTAATTCTAATTCTTACTCTCATTACAAGCGAGCGTTTCTTCTGATTACTTGCTGTCTACTGATTGTGATCCTGATCTTTATTTATCTCTCCATCCGAAAAAAAAATTTAATTTTGACGGCCATGTAGGTAGACGGGTAATCAACTCCATTGATGCCAGCGGTGAGGGTGAACTGTAAAGGTGATAGATCTAACAATGATCAAAGGATGCAGGACATGGAAGAGCGGCTGTCGGACGGCGGCGGTGGCGGCGTGGAGGAATACGACCCATGGACGGCTTGGCTTTACAAGCCACACACGGTCTCGGCTCTCCTCGTCGGCGCATGCCTCCTGATGTAAGTAGTCTCGCAGTAAGAACACAAGGGTTTAGATAACTAATTAACTGTGCATATTTATACATGTGCAAAGATTGCTAGTATCAGATTGGGACAGATTTTGCAAGAATTGTCGGGGCGTAAGGGCTTAGGGATGTAGAAAGTGGGTTAGGTTCTGTTAGTTAGCTCTAGCTTAATCTCTATTGAAGCTGAAGCCTAACCAAACAATTTTAGCTGGTTTTTGGCTGTTTCACAACTTCACTACAAACCCAACTCTTGTAGTTAAATTTAGAAGTTGAAGTACTGCCAAACATGCCCTTATTTGGAGCTTAATAAAATTTATAATCGGTGAATTTATTTCCAATGTGCAGATTAAATTGATAGTTAGGTTTGCAAGATGGTAAAAAATAGCATACCTTATATGACGTTTTAAAGATTTTAAGATTAACTTTCAACTAATCTTGAAACCATAATTTGATCCCTAGCCTTTTTTGGTACACACTGCTGAAAAATGGCAGAAAACTAACAACTGCAGCCTCTGGTATTTTTAACTGGTGTGGCTTTTGGACTTTTCAGTGATCCATATATGCATAGTTAATTTGTGTGCCATTTGTCTTCGAAAGTAAACAGTACGGAGTACAAGGTATTGTGTCTTGTATGGGATACTTTCGGAGATGTTCCACGCCACTTCATCAAACGTTTCATGGTTTTCAGTTGGAAATTCAGTATTCGCATTACAGGCAGGCAACAATGAATCCGAATCCATAACATTATTTGAGCAAACCTTCATCTGCACAAATTCTGGTTTTTAGCTTTTCTATGTGAGATGTGGCTGGGATACTGAAACTCTGAAACAACCATGTGTGTTAGTCTTGTTGGACCACTCTCATACTAGTTACTAATAACCCTGAAGCGTTTGGAATAGGGAACAATTTATGGTAATTGGAAGTACTAAGAATCTAGCCCATTCTTTGAATTGGTTTCAGAATAATTGACAAGAATTGAATGGCTTTGATTTATTTAAGGACAGTTGCATCATGTCATGAAAAATAATACTTTATGCTTGAAATTCATAAACGAACAGCTGTGCATAAACACAAGCATATATTGGCTGCTGTTTCCTGTTACCAGTCATCTAACTTGGGTGCAAACCTATTCTATTCATATACAAGAATTGACAATTTGACAGTTTCATTATTAGTAAAAAGTGGTGTAGCTAGATCTGAGACACCTTTCTTTACTTTCTCATCAGTCTGGCAGTCGTTTCACTTTTATTGTTCTCACAGCTGGGCAAGTGGGGTCTTTGATCCAGAGATTACAAGCTCTCATGATAAGGTCATACCTATTAAAAGGTATATGTTTCACTCTTAGGAACTATTACACCATGAAACACATTTACCCTAAATGATAAGAATTACTAGGATGATTTCCAAAATTATGATTTTGTTGGACTTCTGCTGATGTTTTGTAGTAAGCAACAATGCCAGGAAACTAATTCACTCGTTGACATTTTCTCAGGGGCGTCTGGGCTATGATTGCAGTTTTCCTAGCATACTGCACTCTACAAGCACCTTCAACGTAAGATAATTATCCATTGTTAGGTAAACCATATGTTAACAATTATTAGTGTAATAATTGTTTTTTGTCTGTCTCGAAATCTTTGCTGTATTCCAATGGTGGTTAAATAAATGTTTTTTGCGTTATTGTGTCCTTGTGGATCTTTCATGCCCAATTCTTCTGCACTATGGTCCCCTATTGGCTAGGAAGATTGCTAGTCATACATTTTCTTATTGACACAGATTGCATTATTTAGCATTTCTTTTGGTATTTTTTTTGCTGGTAAAGTATCAAAAGATTGGTATTGAAGGCACATGCTGAAATGTTCTATCCTACCAAAAGCCAGCACATATACTTTCTAGTAAATGAGTTAAATCACATTATGTTGGCAGCATGCATCCACTGGTCAGATAACAAATGAAATGCGCTATTCTTTTCATATATGCTATGTTTATGATTTAGCAAAGAAAACGTGCTGTCGTTAGATTACTTGTTTTTCACTTCACCAACAACAAAAGGAATCTATGTCTACTTGATCTCACAAAACCAGATTCTCATAGTATATGCCATTATGCACATAATTGTTTGGACCATTTTACTACTTAGGTTATGCTGATTTTCTGATATTATCTACAAGGAGAAGCACCTGATGTTTGGCCACTAAGAGTAGATATAACTTTGTGGGACTCTTATCTAATTTTGCTCTGTAAAGAACTATAAATACTTATGTAGGATGCTAATTTGATCAGGCTAGTGATCTTTTGTACAGGATACTTATTAGGCCTCATCCTGCTGTGTGGCGTTTGGTGCATGGCATGGCTGTTATTTACTTTGTCGCTCTCACTTTTCTTCTTTTTCAGGTTGGCTATGTCTATAGTTTGTTGTATTTACCAACATACTATTCTTAAATTTTACCCATTCGCCTTGCACTTGGACCATTTAAACTTGATGCTCAAGGTAGATATTGTAATTATGTGTTCAAATTTATTCTGCTGTATAATCTATATACCGTTTTCTTTCAGAAACGTGATGATGCCAGGCAGTTTATGAAGCACCTTCACCCTGGTCTCGGAGTTGGTAGAACATTTATGCAAATACATTCACAAGGAAAAAAAATCACGATATCATCTATAGCTACATATATTCTGAGCATTTGTTTATATCAAAATGCAGAACTACCAGAGAGATCATATGGATCTGACTGCCGTATGTATGTTCCAGAAAACCCTACCAACAGATTTATAAATATTCAAGTATGATTTTCCATATGAGCATCACTATTCACAACACTCATTTATTTTTAATGCTATTTCATCAAAATTGATAATACGATGCACCTATAGGAGACATTGTTTGATGAATTTGTTATTGCCCATGTCTTGGGTTGGTGGGGTAAGGCAGTAATGATACGGAACCAACTTCTTCTATGGGTCTTGTCTGTTGGTTTTGAGCTCATGGAGGTTAGAAAAGCTGCCTTGACAAGTGAATATTCTTTCCTTTTATTTTGAGCATATGTTCATTTAGTAAATTTTCATGTACTATTGTAACAATGCACGCTTCGTATCATCTTCTGCAGCTTACATTTAGGCACATGCTGCCAAATTTTAATGAGTGTTGGTGGGACAGTATTATATTGGATATCATGATCTGTAATTGGTTTGGTGAGATCTCTGTCTTTCAAGGCAGTATCTAAATTTACAATTCATCCATCTGGTTGTTGTTATGTTTCTGAATGAAAAAAATGTTATTATAGTCATACAAGTTAAAAGTATCAAAAGTTCTCTCATAGCTGCTTCTTTTTCTGAATGTTGATAGTATGCTAGATTTAAGGATATCAAGTTGTCAGTGCAAAACATTAGAGGTACTGGTACAGACTAGCAATGAATATGGGCTTCGTTATGTCGATGTTTCTCATGTTATTTCATATGTAGACTTCCTTGGTTGATTAGGACAGCTTGTCTGTAATATCATTTGGAAGGACCATCTGCACGATAAATTTTTTCATGATTTTCAATTCTCAATCAGAACTTCACTTTTGATATGTGTAGCAGAATGCACTAACTAGGATGTCATTGCCTTGATACTGTTTTGTCTTGGCTCGAGTATGTAGAACCTTTGAAAAGGTTCACTGTGTTTTTTTATTATAATTTTCTTGTTTAAATAACGAATATGTACAGTCATAATTCAGTGTATGAACATCTGAAGTTTTACTGTTGTTCCATATAAATGCTTCCATTCAACTTGTATTTTGAATCTTGATACAGGTATTTGGGCAGGGATGCACACAGTCCGTTACTTTGATGGCAAAATATATGAATGGGTTGGACTGAGTCGTCAGCCAAGCATTATGGGTAAGGTATGCTCAATTGCTCAATGGAAACACATTAATAGGAGACATGTTTCTTTCTTCAGTTTTAATCTCTTAATTTGGCTATTGCATACTCAATAGAAATGACCAGTGGTCCAAGTTTTTGCTGTTCTGTCCTGCTCTTTTATCATCCTGACACAGATACTTTTACCAATGTTTGATTATGTGCACCATAAGATTGACAATACTACTGTTGAGTTAGAAGGCTGTGTGTATCTTGATATAGAGGTTGTTCTTTTTTTCCCATTGTCACAAAAGACTGTTCAAGTTAGACAACCTCTAGTGAACTTGGCAGAGTATTAACAAAAGATGAGTCATCCTATAACTGCATGTACTATGCAAGTGTAAAGATCTTTACTCCATGCCATGGGAGATCCCAGGCAGAATCTGAGATTTTCCCAGTGGGACTGTACAATGAATTTCTGTTGCCGCAGAAGTCAGGCTGCCTTGTCTGCAGTTTGGCATCCTTAATCCCTGAATTTCTGAGGAAGTAATTATTCCACTTTGTACCATTCTCTATACATCGCTTAAATATTCTGTCTACATGTGGGTCATATATAGTCTCATAAGTAATTTTTTCAAGAAAAAAGAAAGCCTCCTAGATTATGAAAAACCATTGATCACTTCTAAGGCTCCAAGCTAAAGCTAACTGCCTCAAGGGTGAGAATTGAGCAATTGAACTATGGGCTGCATGGATGGTATTGGCTAATCAAAACACCTCCAATGCACAGGGAGACATACGCACAGGGATTCTAGCCAGAAGTTGCTTATATTTTGGGACGGAGGGGGTAGAATAGAACCATCAGGATAAGAAAAGGAGTCTGGAACTGATTTGGTAGGATATTTTATGAATTGGACAGACAAATTAGTAAACCAGAGCATATGCTTGTTTATCATGACCTCCAAATTATGATTTTGGTATTAGCTGGTTTATTCTGCGCAAGCTAGTTAAGTTCGCTTTGCTTTCATTGGTTAACCACTTTCGTTGTGGCAGGTAAAAAGGTCATTATGTCAGTTCACACCCGCTAAATGGGATAAGGATCAATGGCATCCTTTCATGGAGCCAAGGAGATTCATCCAAGTGTTTTGTCTCTGCGTCGGTTTCATGACAGTGGAGCTTAACACCTTTTTCCTGAAATTTTGTCTCTGGATTCCTCCCAGGAACCCCTTGGTTGTGTATCGGCTGATACTTTGGTGGTTAATTGCTATCCCGGCAATTCGTGAGTACAACACCTACTTGCAAGACAGGTCTTCTTGACATATAGATTATATCCCCCTACACCTTTTCTAGAATCATGTGTTCCCATCCCAGCTTTTGTTTATGGGCGTGCAATCTTTCTATTGATGGATAACTAAATATTTTTTCAATATCAATTATCTCAGAAAACCAGTGAAGAAGGTGGGAGCTTTTTGTTGGCTTTCATTAGGTATATGCATAGTAGAGCTGCTTATATGCATGAAATTTGGACACGGTGAGTTATTTCATAGTATGTAGCATATTCTTGGCAATTTAACAAGGGCATACAGTTTATATCGATACATGCTTGGTCAGTTTTTGTGCTAACACGAATCAACATAACCAGGTTTGTTTCAAGATCCAATGCCCACTTGGTTGATTACTTTTTGGATTTCTGTGGGGATTTCTCTTGTGCTTTTCTTGCTGGAATGGTCACGAAGGGATCACTTACGCTCAAGAAAGAAGCTGTAATAGCTTCCTCTGTTTCTGCTCCAAACCTCCTATTACCTTGTATTTGTTTGTTTTCAAGATAATTATACATAGCTAGTCTCTTTAACTAGACCTTAAGGTAGGCAAATTTACTTGACAATAGCTCCGACATTACAGGCGTGAGATTGCGAGAGTTTGAAGATAATTGTAATATTTGGAACGACTTTATTTGAGAAAAGCAATAGCACTGCTGTGCAACATGTGTTTGAGCTACTTATGAAACCTGAGCTAGATTCTCTATATCTACGCATGCATAGGATGACAGGATTGGTTGAATGTGCATGATCTAGAGAACTGGAAACAACAAATGTTCGTTCTAGGACGCTTGTCATGAGCACAAAAAATGGTATCAATTTTGCATGGTAATCCAGGTAAAGTTTTACTAGCGCAGTAGTGCGTTTACCTTGCGTTGCACTTCTCAAGTATCATCCATGCACACAAGAGGGAGGGCATCAAATGAAATGATGTGGTGTTAGTTTGTTACCTTGCCAGAGGAGATCGATATACTTTTTTCATCTTGAAGGTAAATTTCTCTTTGCAGCAGATAGGATATTCCAACACGGTGTTAGGGAGTCTAACAAAGAACAAAGTATGCCAGCACTTGAATCAATATCACAACTTAGCAAACATATAGAAACTTTTACATGTATCTTTCACGGTCAAGAAGCTTCTGCAAAACAGCCTGCAAAAGTAAACCAGAGCACCATCGTTCACAAAGCATGACAACCTGTTATCGTATTGAGATAGAACGGCAGGCCACAAAAGGGGTAAGGATCAGATGATCGTCAAATTAGAAAACACAACGATGTTTAACTCACAGGACAGGTCGTGTTCAACTTGAGGGAGTCAGCAAGCTCACGAGAAGATATCAGAAGTTTGACAGGACGATATTCAAGCGCCTGATTTCTCCCTTTGTTGTCTGCAAAGCTAATCAACTCGCGATCCAAAAGATGCTCAAAAGCCTACATCGAAGGCAAAAAAAGAACTTGAAAATTTGTATATATTGAAATTTCAATGTAATGGAAGGTTCATGAATTCTTGATTGTGGTAATACTTACTCTAAAACAAACATTGTGTGAATATTTGTCCGACGTTTTGTAGGCATCCTGCACAGATTTGTACTCTGACAGACAACCAGTTCATCAACGTAGTTAGTCTTTCCTATGACTAAACACAAATGGAGAGGAACAGATTCTACCTTTCATAATAGTGATAAAGTTGTATGAGCTTTGCTCCTTATCTTCTAGCCTGTTCATGCATACAAGAATGTACAGTTCCAAAATGGAGAGATCTGCTATCGAAATTTCAGTGTCAGAAATATGATGCCATTCATGTCCACTGTTTTATGGTGTGGAGTAAGGAAAGTAGCCTTGTTTTAGTATATAAATCAATATAGAGGACAATTCCATCCTACATAAGTAAATGAGGGACAACGAACAAAATAAACCTTGCAGACTGTCCATTTTAGGCTGCCTCTGCATTGAAGATAGCGCATTCATGAAGCTTTGCATTGACAGAAGTCCAGATTCTATGTCCATGTATGACAACACTCTGAAACTGAAGGTTTCGTTTTTCTATATTTAACTGAGTACTAAAAAGAGTAGAAATGTGAAGAAAAGGGAGGATAAAAAAAGAAGCTGCTGAAATACTTACAGAAACCTAAGGATGTGGCTTGTTGTTGCGTCAGCATCAGTGAGGGAGTTGAGAATTCCTTTGAACTTTTTGTCATTGAAAATGCTCTGAAGTGTATAGGATAACATAAACCTTGGGAGGGATTAGTTCCTTGTATTGCATTGAACTTTTGTAAAATCCCTCATTGTCGTTATGACAAAGGTGGATCCAGGCCCATGTCACCGAGACAATGAGTGGCATGAGAATGTGAACTTTCAGCAGCATGCAAGGAAATCCTAAGCTTTTAATGCAATTTTCTGCACTACCTTACCTAGTTGATTATAGGGATTGTCTTTTTGTTTTGCACAATAAAACAAATAATATTACAGAACTTGATGGGATGATATATTGATATCACATACAGTTCCATTTAGTCTAAGAAACAGTGCCGTTGCCAGTTTGCCACCATGGCTTCTTTTTAGCAAAGAAAGAAAAACACATTCAGTATCCATTCTTGGAATGAGAAAGCAGAAAAACTGTCCATTAACAAAACACTCTGTGGGTATATCTCAGCCTATTCAAATATCATTGCCATGAGGATTATAAAGCAAGAACAATGACCTGCAGGTTTTGTAAGCACATAATGTGACATGTCACATTGAGCAAAGGATACAGTAACCCTTGCGTTGTACTCCCTGACATACTTTGTTGGTAAGGGAGAATCTTCGGGAAGTGCTAGTAAGTGCTCCATTAACCTGCAATTATTCAAATGTCAAAAGATGGATTGAATAGAGATCTTGAGAAACAGTGAATGTTTTAGCCTGAGAAATAATGCACAAGGCTAACCTCTGTAAACTATCCACTGAAGAAGGAACAAACAGAAGCTTCCTATGAGAGAACCGGGATCTAACCCTTTTCTCTAGGAGTTGGTCCGCATCCTAAAAAATGAATTGATATTACAAAGCAGCTCACAAAGGAAACAGTAGATTTTTAGTAGAACTACCAATGTCTGAAGTTATCAGCCACTTCAATCCCAAGTACAGCGTTGGTATCATTAATTACCACAGTGCATGTGACACAAGCTACTGCACTAATGTATATTGTGTATCGACTACCACATGATTAAGAGGGTCATCTGAAACATGGGAGATGGTGTTCTTATGATAGTGTGGCTAAGATGCAGAAACATGGGAGATGATATATTTCATACCAATCGGCAACTCACACCAATAACAACAGCTTGTGAGGTGAGAGATTGCATTGCATCAAGTAAGCTATAGAGTAACCTCTGCTTCCCCTGTAATAGGAAATCATAAATAGAATCATCTGTTATCCTGTTATATAAAAATTCCCAGTAGTAATTGTAGAAAGCAAGCTATTCCTGTAAGACAAATGTCCCATAAACCATGACGTTCTACAATTCTATGCAGCTAACATTCGGCATGAATTAAGTCTAGTTAAACCAGAATGCATGTATTCGTTTCAACCTGAGCAAAGAGGTCAAACTCTTCTAGGACAAAAATTATTGTCTTGTGAGCTAGTCCACACTCCCTGCAGAAGAGAGGATACAAATGACTAGGCATAAATTTCAAGAACCAAGGAGTATGTCTCTATGATGTACAGACACTCATCATCTTAACACTTCACTTACCGTAACATGTCAATCATGAATTCCGTGTTGTCATCTGAAGAAGCCTAAAAGAGAGAAGATCTTTTGAAATGGTAGAAAGAACAATAATTGAGTGAGGTGAAGACTAGAGTAGACACCACACACCATTTTGGAAAATGATAACTGATGTTCCAAACAAAGTTGCCTCGCAATTTCCTTAAAAGCAAAGTAACAAAAGCATTAGCATGGCTGCATAGAAGTTGATAAAGCATAGAAACAACTATGGAGTTAACTGAATTGCTGGACAGAGAGATGGAGATTTGGTTCGGAGAGCATGTGGAATACGGAAATTGAACCAAAAAAGTTGGCATCAGAAAGCTCGAACCTTTGTGGCACAGTTGTCATCACTATGTAGCATTCCATTCAGCCTGATCTGAAAAATGTTTGCACAATGATCCAACAGAACTACAAGTTAACAAAGTCTAACTGATTGTACATTATGATATATTGTCCTTTAGGCTAGGCCATGCATTTGAGAACATAAAAATATGCAAGGAGTTTCTACATTTATCCTTGTCCCCTTCCGCCCTAAAGCGTCCTGAAACAAACTATTTTCTCGTAACCTCTATGTTTATTTCACGGGCAACGTAGGTAAATCATCGGTTGTGTATTACAAAAATACATGGATACATTTCTAGCAACAAGTAAAATATAACGTTTATACATACCACGGATATTGCATCAGGATGCTCCTTCTTCAGATCATCTAGAACCATGTCGACCACCTGCGCAGAATTGAAATGTCAGTCCAGACCGAAACAACACATAGCGTAAAATCGTAGACCGCCCACTGGCATATTTCATCGAACACCACCCCCGCATCCAGAAAACCGGAAAGGGGGCAGACGAGTATACTACTAAGAAGGAACCTCACCGCGGCTTTTCCGCAGCCGCGGGGGCCGAGAAGCAGGACGGAGTTGTTGCAGGCCTCGGAGACGGAGCTGGCGACGAGGTACTTCAGCTTACTGTGCCCAACCCAAAACAAAGCGCATCAGTCGCGAGGACTCCCGGGCTGATTTCGCGGAAGGGGAGCGACTCTGGCCGACCTGTAGTTCGTGTCCGGCGAGGACCTGAGAGCGGAGTGGACGACGGCCTGGTCGCAGAGCCTGCCGCGGAGCACGGCCTGCGCTTGACTCGCCACGGACGCAGCCGCCGCCGCCGCCGCCGCCATGGTGAGGTGGAAGGAGTTGGGGATCGGAGGAAGGAGGACTAGGAGGAGGAACAGCCGCCACAGCGCGGGGGCGCGGGAAAAATTAGGAGGCGGCGCCTCGGATTCGCGCCACCTCCCCACCGGGGGCTAGCGCCGTCTCGTGACGGCGTTACGGTTGAGCGGGCAGAGCGGCCGACCCGCGCGGGGAAAGCGGCAAAACCGGGCCGCGACTCTGCGAGGTTGAGCGGCTGGGCTGGCTGGGCTGGTGTTCCACCGCTTTGGAGATTGGACTCTGGGTGGAGGGGTCCAAGCCTCCCAAGGGCACGACACGACACGAGGCAGTTTCATTTCATCGTGTGAATCGACAGCGGTCGAGGCTTTGCTGCATCCTTGCGGCCAACGAGGAAAGGCGAGCCGAGCCGGCAAGGCAAGGCAAGGCAATGCAGGGGCTTTGTCACACACAAGGCACGCGCAGCAGCGCAGGCGGAAAGATTGATCATATGCGCTTGGATTTGAATCGTTGTAGGAGTATCATCGATAGATCCCTGCTGTTTATGCCGCTCCATCCCGTGGCTCACAGGGCCTACACGCACGCGGCTAGCTAGCTGCTGCTCTTGTCCAGCTCCATGCATGTCGTTGTAATGTTGACTGATGTAACTCACTACTGTGAGCCGTCTGTGGCGCTTGTTTGGACCCTGTCTCGCGCCCGCTAGCTAACTGCGTGTCTTATCTTGCGTATATGAATATGTTGCTAGGGGAGTACTACATTACAGGAGATAATTACAGCGTGCTCGCGCCGGTACGGTGTGCACATCGCGCGGGTGGTGGCAATCGATCGACCGGCCGCGCGGCCGCCCTTGTGCACGGCAACGGCAACGCCCCCACCGGCCACCACGAGGAGAGAGGCGAGGAGAACGAGGCGGTCGAGCCAGCCGGACCACGCATGGGGGTGTGGACGCCGACGCATGGCGCGCACGCCTACCAAAACAGGGAAGTGGGAGAAGGGCCGAGGAAAAGAGGACTGGAGCGCCGCTCGCGATCGCGCGGGGCCAGACGATTCCGCACGCGCCCGAGGCCCGAGCCGGGCCGAGCCGCCGTGTCGACACGCCGTTGGCGCGCGCGCGCGCACGGGGTGGATGAGGGGTTTGAGCTTAAGTGCTCAATCATTTAGTACTTGGATTAGGAGCAACTTGCGCGATCTTTTGGTGTTAATGGCCGGCCGGCCGTGCGCGCCTTTCACCTTTTCTCCCGTGACGCGCGAGTCGTAGGATCTTGGCTTATTTGGCTTATTATCGCCGTCAAATTCACGGTGACTCAATGGGAAAGCTAAAGAAATGCATCGCTTCATGTTTTTTTTAACGAACTGCATTTGACAAGACAATGCTATATTTTATTGAATAAAGCATAAAATAACTACAAAGCTATTACTCTAAAAAACAATAGTCAAAAAAAAGAAAAACAAATTAAAACACCACAACACAGCGACAGCACCAACACACAACCATGAAAAAGATTAGCATCGCACCGGCCGCCGCTACACCTAACAAAGGAGCTAGAACCATATCATCCAAAGTCATTCCCTAATAGGCGAGCACCTAACCACCTAGACGACAATGGGACAAAAAGGTTGTAGAAGGAAAGGACAAGAGAGAAGAAAGATTCCTCTCCCTCGCATAGACCCACCGACCCATTGTCACCCATCGGCTTCGCACAGACTATCTTAGCGTAGTTTTGGCAAAAGGGGGTCTCCTAAACGACGAATCGAGGAAAAAGAGCAACGAAGAGGTAGTGTCGTTTCCGTCCGTTGTGGCCTCAGGGAGATCCAAGACAAAGTGCGGCAGCCCCACTAGGGAGGGAGAGGGGCGTCTCGATAATGCCCCCAAGAGGGTAAACGATGCCTAGAGCGTCGTCGTTGATAGCTCGGCAAGACTGCTCTAGGTTTTCACCCGTCGCCCACCCCCTGTCGATCTGTAGTTGTCGCTCCATTGCTCCAGCACCAGCCACCCACCGTCGGCATGTGGACACCGTTGCACCGACGCCCCTCGCCGGTCAGCCTCTGTATGCACACACGCCATCACCAACCTCCCCTCACTACCAGCTACATCGACCTCCCTACCGTCGTGCGTGCCGGCCTCCCTGCTGTCACGTACGTCGGTAACGTTGGCCTCCCACTGTTGCCATCCGCATGGGGTCAACGTGGCAGCCACTCCCCGCAGCAACCTCCACCAACGCGGGAGGAGGAGAAGCCACTGTCACACTCGGAAGCAGTCACTCCTCCATGCCCGCCATCACTGGAGGTCATCACCATGCTGCTTCCCCTCCCTCCACCACCCCATTGCTGTCGCCCCGTCATCACCGAGAACTACCTCGCCAGGAGGAAGCCAAAGCCGGGCTGCAGGGCGCCAGATCTGGCAACCCCTGCCGTCATCTCGAGCCCACTTCTCGCCACCCTCTTCCCCGCCATCTAACACTCCATCTTGCTCTCGCCCCACCCTTCTCTGCTACTCCATCCTCTAGCATTCACCAGCTTGCCAAATACGACCATAAAAGGGCCACATCTGGACGGCCCCATCTCCTTCTTCCCGGTTGCCTCAGAGCCCCTACCGATATAGTGTCCTCAAGGAGGAAAGGATCCTCGCCGCCGCCTTCCTTGCTGCCGCATGGCTTGCTAGCAGGGCTGTTCCGGCGGTGACGATCGAGGAGGATAAGTAGGGGTAGCGGTGGCGCTTAGTTGGTCGCCTCCTGTGTTGCCCCTAGGGCTAGGAGCGACAAGGGTCTTCTACCGTCATTCTGAAGATTATCCCATCGCTTCACGTTGTGATCAAGGATGATTGAAGTCCTGATTATATACTAAACAGGATTACTTTCTTGCGAGTTGTTGCGAACGTACCCATCTTTTGCTCGTTTGATCATTTTCAATCCAAGATTAAAGAGAGGTCGTCACATCCATTGCTTGGCCACACAAAACAATAAATTAAAACATAAAAAGAAAGAAGAAAGGGAGTTCCGGCTAGCTAAGGCCATCTCCAATGGGTGCCCTTGGCTTGTGGCCTTATTCACGCCGTTCGGCTCGCCATCGCTTTTGAAGTCGGAACCGTCTCCCAGCAGAGGCGTGCGTTCCCTTGCAGAGATACGTGCCTCCCTGCGCTCCTCGACCTCTTTTCGTCGAGCCACGGAGCCAGGCACCGCGTTGGGCAACGTGGTGGCTCATGGACACTACTCCCGCACCAGCAATTTCCCTTTCCACCCTCGGCCTCGTCGCTAGGAGGAGCCGGAGGCGGCGAGGTGGTGGAGAAGCCGGCAGCGGTGCGACAAAGATGGATCCGTGACGGCGACAACCTGGGGACGATGCGGCCCACCAATTCTAGCCTACCGACTAGCCGTGGGAGTTGGCGGAGGGGGAGAGAGGCGGTGCTGCCCCACGCGCCACTAGCCGTCGGCCACCAACACCCGCGTGTCGCTCGCTGTGCGGAGGGAGAGAGAGGCTGTGGTAAAGCTCTATGGACAGACGGGGTGGTGGTGATGCTCCATGGAGTTGGCGGCGTGACGAAGACGATCTACGACGAAGACGACCTGTCGACGGCCCGGCCCACCAGATTTGGCACAGTGAAGCCGAGCTCCATCGGTTGGAGAGCTCCGGCGATGGGAGAGCTCCATCGATGACGGGCTGGGCGATCGGCGACAGCAACGGGAGAGCTCCGACGGCGACGGCGACGGCGTAGCGCGAGGCGGGGAGGTCGGCGATGGCGTGGTCCATCGGATCTGGTGCAATGAAGAAGAGCGGAGGCGACGGCACGGTGGAGCGGAGTCGGCGGCACGACGGCGCAGCCTACCAGATCTGGCGCGATGAAGAGGAGTGGAGTCGGCGGCGGTGTGCTGGGGCAGAGTCGGAGGTGACGCGGTGGGACGTCGTCGTCGGTGGCGCGTGGGGAGGCAACGAGAAAGAGGAAGAGAGAGATGGTCGGTCCGTGGGCCGAATAAAATAAAGAAAGGGTAGGAGAGGATAACAACACTTGTGGCTTTGTGGGCTACGACACGTATTGTGGGCTAGAGTATCTTCACATAATATCCTCAGATTTTGCAGGACTCATTTAAAAGTATCCTCCATTAAAAATAAAATATCTTATGTGTGGTCTTAAGTTATGTGGCTCACATGAGATCACTACTACCTATGGCTTTTATTTGGGATGGCCTCAGCTGACACGGGAAGTACGTACGTACGCATATATTCCGAATGGGGCCTTTGTGCTGCAAAAGCGCCAGCGTTTTTTTTTTTTTGACTCCTCCCCGTCGTCGTAAGCGGCCATCATTCTCATCCAACAGACCGGCCGGGATGCCCGCCCGCCCGCCTACCGCCCTGCCTTAGCCAGCACACGCGCCGCGCTGCCTAAAACACGCACAACCACTGGGCACACTGCGCGCGCGGTCGCGAGCACGCACCTGCGCAGCCGGCCGGCATCCGCATGCGCCAAGCCGCCAACCAACCAGCCAAGCCCCGACTCCACAAGCAAGGCCGTGAGAGAATCTGCCCATTTTGACCGCTTTTGCTCGAGCTTTTTCTGTCCGTTCGTTGATACTTGCATATATACGAGCTAATAGATGCATCCATTCATGCATGCTCCATGAATGTGTATGCATGCATGCTAGACGCAGACCAGACGCAGACCAATTCTGTTCTGTTGGGCACAATGGCGTGCCGTACAGTATATCCATGCATGCATCAATGCACGTCCCTGAGATTGTGCTTGCCTGGGCATATATGTTCGTCACGTCGAGATGCAACTGTACATGCAAGGGAATCCCTGAGCAAGCAAATTAAAGCTCCATACGCGCAATTGTGCGTGCGTGCAGCACGGCGACCAGCGGCAGCGAACTGCAAGTATAGTAGCATCGATGCGCTGCCGCCTGCGAGCATGTGTACGCGTGCGTGCGTGCTTTGCTTGTGGTTGCATGCATGGATGCATCGGCCCCTCCTATTGCCCGGCCGATTGCTGCGAAGTGACATGGCCCTGCACCTGAATCTCCACTAGCTCATGTGTGTGCCTTCCCTTTGCTTTGCTTCTGTAACGTTTGTCTCCGAGCATATTCGCCAGTAGTCGCCACCACTGGGTCGCCGTCTTGTGTGCCTTTGCCAGAAAATTCTTCTCCTTTCGCTGTTCGATCATATTGCTGTCTATTGTTCATTTGTCCTGTGAATTAGCTGAATGTATGTGCAGCACCATGTAGTGTGCATGGAATTATGCTCTGCAATGTAATGTACGTGCTTCACAGGGGAAGGAGATGTAAACTGGATTCATTCACAACGCCCAATGCATGCATTCGTCTCTATGTAGCTTCTTTCTTTAACCATGCATGTATGGGAGGAACACTGCAAAATGCAGAGCTGTACACACACTAGCTAGTAGTATTACATGACGGGTGCTACCTCCAATGATAACAGCATGATTTGAATCGCCCGGTGATAAACAAACCGCCACAGCTTTCTCTTCTATCATGGGGTGAATTCTTTTCTACACACACCAAAACATTGTTCACCTTTAGGAAAGCAAGAGACACCGTTCCTCTGATCAGCATCTAGCATATATTATAATAGAGTATTACTATTACCCTCTACTATGTGCAGTCTGAAAGCAGAAAGAGAAGAGAGAGAGGAAGACAAAGAAAAGGAACTGGTGAAGCTTCCATCCCTTCCAGTGAGTGAGTAACGTGCACATGCAAAGCATTGTCTAGCCGTAACCGTTCTTAATTAAACTAGTCCTAATCACACTTAGTCATACTAACTGACAAACCTCATGGCTATATATAGCTCCCACTACACAAAACAGTGCACGCTAGCTAGCTTAATTATAAGTTCCTTTTCTGGCTAGACAAAGCTTATGATTAATTACTTATTGTTAACTCCATTCATCTAGGCAGTTTATTCTACCGATGCATCGGTAAGAGAGTTTCCAGACTGGTTTTGGGTTGAATGATCCACTAGCAATGCTACCAATTTTGTTACATATTCTCCTATATGATCAAGTGGGTTGTTAACATAAGGTGAAAATAAATTGTGCCATTAGATGATTTCGTTTCACTGATAAATTAATGGTCCACCCCATGCCAGTCTTGCATTAGTAAGAGTATATCATCCCAACAATCCGCTGTTTATTTTCCTTGCTCACCCCAAGGTACCTTGGAGTCCGTGTAGGTGCGTTTTGCGTTCCCCACAAACATGCCTCCCATCATACTTTGTTTAATGTTAGGCCTATCAATCTGTATTTCTGCACACACGCACACAACAACATTCCATTTACTAGTAAAACACTAAACTTGTCCCATCCTGTCCCCACATTTATACTAGGGTGAATCTTAGTAGTCTACATGTACTATATAATTGCACAAGCAATTGCAAAGCTCACAAAGAAAGACACTAAATTAATTGCTGTGAATTCAATTCTACAAAAAATACTACCAGTCCCACATAATGAGTGCTCTAGAATGAATATGTCTCCGTGTATGGACCAAGCTAAGACAAGACCATAATGCACATAACATGACCATGTAAGCATATATGTGCTGTGCAATGGTACAATACAATGAATTCTTTGCGGTTGCTCGGAAAGGTGTACACACTTTGTCAGGCTCTTCTGTAGCTGTAGCAATTTTACCCCTTCTCTCTTTAAGCCCTTGCGCTCTCTCTCTCTCCCTCTCTCTCCCTTGTAGCCATGTGAGTATATAAACACATCACCCTAGCTTTTCTCTATTGTCTTCTTCTACTTCTCACCACCCCCTTACACTAAACTTGCAAAGTGAGGCCTCCTTTCGTCTCATGGAAATGCCTCATCTTGCTGCTTTTCTTCCTGCCCCAATGGAGCTCGCTGGTGCAGCCGCTGCCGCTGCCACTGCTACGACCTCCTGTCTAGCATTTGAGAAT
Source organism: Oryza officinalis (assembly GCA_008326285.1). Lineage (NCBI taxonomy): Eukaryota > Viridiplantae > Streptophyta > Magnoliopsida > Poales > Poaceae > Oryza > Oryza officinalis. The sequence goes on along the minus strand of BDMV01000001.1, from coordinate 43,623,005 downwards.
CCAAGAGAGGAAACGCTGGAGGGAAATGAGCCTCACAGATAGGAGAAGAATTGGCGAGCATCTTGTATTCGAGCTCTCACCACGATCTCCTTCAGCTCTAGCTACTGCGGAGCATGATGGGGGCAAACGGCCGGTGTGAGCGTGTGGGGAATTGAGGCGTCATGGTCCGAGATATATAAATATCTCTAGGTATCTTAATTAATTAGCTTATTATTATTAGTTCTAGATTACTCTCGATGTTTTGTTTTGTTTCTGCTTAATTTTTTCTGGTGTATTGAGAGGCTGTAAGTGACGCATTCTTGGTGTGGAGCTTGTTTGCGATGTTCAGACATCTTAACAGCCTTCTTGAGTAACATAGTGTGAAGAGTTGGAGAAAGTCTTAAGCCTAGAATGCATCATTTACACTTTGTAATGCATGTAACCTTCCCTTTTTTTTTCCCGGTTTCCTTGTCTCTGTCTCTGTTTATTGTATTCTACTAGTATTGTTACTTAGTAGGAACTTGAATCTGTATCTATATATGCCTATTTTATATTTGAACTTACTGAATAATACCCATCTTTTGTATCAAATTTATTTTCTCTACATCCAGTGCGTGAGACCCTGAGAAACAGTCTAGCCAGACATAGTACTGTAAATCTGTAATGTGTATTGTAATTGTAGGGTCGTCGCAAGAAACTGATGTTCTTTGTTTCTATATTATTCCCATCACCAGAAAAAAAGGGTTATGTATCTTGAAAATTTATTACTTCTTGCTACCTGAAATTTAACATGCATGTATTCATGTGCCCCATATATATACATCAAGAAAGCTCCCTTGATAAATGATAAGTACACGCCCAAATTCCCTATCCCCACAAGCACTCACTCGAATGTATACATCCTAAATGTATGCTACCTCAGACGTGTTTAATGCATCTGTTTAATTACACCCACAATCAATTAGCATTATGAACATTCTTCTTCCAAACCAGCTAGCTGCAGGGAGAATAAAGATCGAGGAATTGAAGGTGGTACCGCACACACACAGTGAGGCCAGAGCAAGAGACGAGACGAGTGCAACTGTGCAGTGCACTGCATCTATGACACCTCGCCTCTCTCTTTCTCTCTCTCTCTCTGCTGCAAGTGGGTGAGAGAGAGATCCATTCCATCTCCATCCACACACACAACTTACACTAATTAACCTGCTGTGTTCTAGATAGTCTGCAGGGGTGGCCTTGAATGCGTTTCACCGTTCTACATCTGCTACCGCCTTGTGTGGTTGGTGCAGTGGCCTGCCCTGATCTGATTGGTCACACTACGCTGCATTGGCGCTGCATGTGTGTACATGCATGCAGGGGCGGTGTGCAGTGCAATAGACCAGCTCCTTGTGCCGCCTGTGATGTGGGCTAGTACTACTACTAGTAGTAGCTTAGCGTGGTCTTCGCTTTGCTGCATTTGCAATTTTGCAACGCAGAAGCAACAGAATGGACTGGCTGACCGGCTGAGCTATTACTGTCCGAGGCAGCTGCGGCTGAGCCGCACAGTGGCGCTCAGATAGTATGATGCTCGTCTCCTCTCCACAACCATTCAAACTCTGGCTGTTAATGCTTGTTGCAGGGAATATTCAGCGGCTGCGCAGGAGCCTAATGCATGCAACCACTGTACTACCTCATTTATGGGGGCCTCCTCTCCTTTCTACTACTACCCCTTTGCTTTTAATTAGAGTGACAGCATTCCTTGCAGCACGTGTTTCACGGTTTATGCACTGTCTATGTCTATGAGATATGACATATTTTATTATTATAAATCTATATAATTATTATTTAAATTAATAGCATTACGATGTGTCATTAGTTTTTTTTATTTAAGTGCGGAGGGAGTACTCGATAGTCCATCCATTGTACTACTGGCCCTCCCCTCCCTTGGGCCACGGAAACAAGCTGCCGCTGGCATGCAGTAGATGGCTAGAGGAACAAGAAGAGAGAGCTAAATTAGCATAGGCTTGGCACAACCAACATGCTATACTACTCCAACTAGAGTATCCCCACACCGCAGGGCTGCAACATCAACATCTTGTGCATGCTTGCCTCTTACTCCTGCATTGGCATCTTGTGCTTGGCCCTCTCATCTCTCATCTCATGTGAGTGCTCATGCAGGAGATGACAGACCAGAGAGAGCGACACAACGTACGTGAAGAGAATGTGTGTGTTTAATTTGTGGTTAAGCACCTGCATGTGGTTGTACGTATCCAGATTAAATTGTAGCTTTGTGAGGAAGTAGTACACACGTAATATGCTAGCTCTTGAGTTGCTAGTAGCTTTAAAAGCCATGCATGCATAATAAGGACAGCAGCAGCTAGTATCACAGGCGATTAGGCAACCACGCGAGATAGCGTTTTTGTTGCTTGTGCTTTGTCCATTTCGTCGTTGAACAGTGGGCTGTAGTAGGCTACAATGCCGACAATCCAGCTATACTGTGAGACGTGAGTTGTGAGCTGTGTGACCACGCCTTAGCAACCCTGCCTGCTTGACAGTAACAACGCTATAGCAACCCTGCATGCCCCCGCTATAGTCATCAGTAGTCATCACTGTAAATGTATTGGAGGGTTAGTGGTGCGTCATATATGTGACATATACAACAAGACGCAGATGATCAACTGGTGGCTACACATTTCCATTTCTGTTTTATATATAGTATAACAAGTACTGTATATACTCTTTTCACTTCTTCATTATATTGTTCTGTCCGACAGGGCAGATTAACTCTCTGCTCTGAACTAGTAGACTACAGTTATACTCTTTCTAGTACTCAGGTGCCCAAAAAGAAAAATGAAAATTAAATACTTTGCTATTTCAATTGTGACAAAGTCACTAAACACGCGCTCCCTAGGTTTCATTCATAACCACGGTTACCAACGAAAACCAGTAAAAAAAATTTTGGACAGTTTTTTAAAAATAAAAATTCCTTTCATATTTTCTTTAGCTTGGTCGGTTTATCAAGTGGTTTCTAATTCTAAATCGGCTTAGTAAGACAAGCAACGAATTAAGTGGTTATCCTTGCATTTTTAAACATGGCACATAGTGCACATATATTATATGCCGCTCATTATCTCTCTGATCTAATGGGAAAAAAAGAGGAAGAAGTCCATATATATACTTCCTTAAACTTTGACCGAAAGTCTATCTATGTTACCTTTTACGATGGACCGTGGGATCCTGACCCCCGGCGGCATGATAGTTTTTAGCAAATTTGGACTAAATTCGCTCAAATTTACTATTTTAAATTTGAATATCTCAAGAACCATTTGAAAGTTGCCTCAAAATTTGCTCTTGTCCCACGTCGAAACCTAGCTTAAATTTTCGTGGTTTTTTACCCATGTCCATATATATAACACTATTCCCTGAAATTTGTCCAAAGTAGTTTTGTCTAATTTTGCACGTACAATGGATAATTTTAGCAACATGGCTTGTATATTGAAGATATATATCAAAATCTTCACTTGAATGTATCTCTTTTATTACCTTTCTCTCGCTGATAATTCAGACCAATATAATGTTAGTATGACGTCACAATAACTTAATGACTTAGGATCGACACAATGCAGATATATCATGTTAGTTAGCCAAAATAACTAGTTTAAGCATCAAAATATACAAAACCACCAGCCAAAACCACTTTAGAGAGGGTGTTATTATGTAGATAGTATTGTAAAGTTTAGAGAGTTATATATCTAAAAGCTTAGGGGACGTGTGGAAGGTAAAACAAAGTCAATCCCATCGTTTACCCTTCATCTTATAAGCTACAACTAAAATTTAAATTTTAAAACTTGATTTTGAAGTTAATTTGGTTTTTTCATTGCGGTTTAATTTTTAAATTTGCTTTTTTATTTTTAAGAACAGATATATAAAAAATTTATTTATAAATTACTTTTTATTACTGATAAGTCGTTATGGTTATAGTCAGCATAAACTAAACCATGATTGACGGAGTACTTAAGCTTCAAACTTAGGAGAAAGATGGGATATTTGGTTGGTCGCCTCATTTTTGCCATGGCATGCTTTAATCGTGTGATAGTTTATTAGTTAGGCATTTGTTTCACTCTCACAGCTTAATTTTGTCATGTTTTTTTAAAAAAGAAAACTTTGGATTCGCATGTCATCCAAACATTTGTCGGCTAATTATGTCATAATTGTGGCCAATAATTTTACTTAGATTAGTTGTGGCAAAATTACACAACCACCAGATATGCCCCAGAAATGTCACGGGGATAGACGCTCGGTTGAGAGCTCAGCGGATAGACGCACGCGGCAGCGCGCCGGCAGAAACGTGCAGCGGCAGATGCATACGCGCGCCTCGCGCTCACCCCCTACGACGGCTTGTCCGGCGGATCTGCGCTTGTCGGGCGCGCAACGCGACACCACGACACCACGGCTCATCAATTCATTCTGGGCCAGCCGCCCCGTCCGGCCCCTGCTGTAATTCCTTCTCTTTTTTTACATCTCTTTTGCACGGTCACTCTATTATATATAATTTTGTCTTAGCTGAGTTTAATTTGCTTTACCGTTTATACTGATTACATGCTACTGTAGTACAGTCCAATGGAGCTAGTGGAAAGGTTTGGTGATACAGTGTGACCTGTGTTGCGCATGCAGAGAGCAAGGGGGACAGCGGATACGATGATGCCTTGTTGTTTTTGACCATAATGGCACTGGTGACGAATTGGCAAGGAGAGAGTTGTGACCATATGCTGCTTCTTCACTGATGGATCACATCGATCACCAGAAGTTTTTGTATTTGCATATTTTCCCTTTTACTACTTCTGCTACTACTACTTCCATTTTGTCAGGAAAGAACTCGTACTACCTAATCGATTTTATTGCGACGCAGTGTCTGGGAGGAAGCGAACAAATGTTGGGCTACTTTCCCTGCCACCAAGATCCGGATTCCCGGGTACAAGAGCTATGGGGCGCGTACATTGCACATGCGTGCGTAAATTTTAGCTCAGCTGCATGCATGTTTTCTTTTTTCCAATCTTAAACTAAATGGCAGGACTACTACTAATTTGTCAGTGTACATAATGACAATTATTTTGTGTAATGCAGCTACTCCCACATACATGGCGTAGCGAGGAAAGAGATGCATGCGCATCGATCAATAATGGCTACCCAAAGTAATGGAAGTTTGGATGCACATAGAAAAAACAACATTTTGTGAACAGAGGGAGTCACCACTACGACAAAATAGGTTTTCGTTGATGGTCAAAACAAGTTTTTGCATGCGGTTATTTTTACCGCCAACGATCACAGATAAGAGAAAATACACAATCTTCACAAGAATTAGTTTTCGCTGACAGAGCTAGGTTAAGTCGGACCGCCAGCGAAAATTATTTTTGCCTAAAAAAAGAAAAAAAACCCCATGCAGCTCCTCTTCACCGCCAGCGAAGAATATTTTTGGCAAATCAAGCTATATGGGAAACATATCATCCATTCACAATCCATAATCATCATAATCAATAAAAAACTAAGATAATCCATTCACAATTCATCCATGTGCAAGAAAGACGAGAGAGAAGAGGAGGTAGCCGAGCTCTTGGACATCGTCGTTGCCAAGCCGCGGTCGTCGCCATCACTGAGCCGCATGCAACACCAGCGCTGAAGCCGGTCGGCTCTGTGTATTTGAGAGAGGAGGGTGGGCTCCGTTGGATTTGGAGCTTGAGGCCTCGCCGTCGTTGCTCCACCATCGACGAAACGCAGACGAAAGGAGTGCACTCACTGGCCGCTTCCGAGCCGTCGGGAGGCTGTTCTCGTCGGCTGGCGACACCTCCACCGGTCTCGACCATCGTCGCCCTTCCCCTTCACAATAGCCGAGGCATAGGCGGCGGATCTGCCAATCCTGAGCTCGCTGGTGTCGGATCCGCCACTCCCGAGACCACTGATGGCGGATCCACCCTTTTCGAGCGTGCTCGTGGTTGATTCGCGCACCCCTTCCGGTCTTGCTGCAGACGTTGTCGTGGCTGCAGCAGTCATCGTCGTCGTCATCGCTCGCCCGTTGAAGCCCACCCATGCCAGCCGCCGTTGTTGCCGCCCGCCGAAGCCTACGCGTGTGACCATCGCTCGCTCCCCGTCCCCACGCGATCGCTGCCAACCAGATCCCACTGGATCCGCTGCCCACTCCGCACCCCGTGAAACCGCCGCCTGCTGCTCACTTCCCACCCCCACATGACCACCACCCGTCGCCCACTCCACGCCCCTGCGCCCAAGTGTCATCGCTTATGTGTGGAGAGACCGAGAAAGAAAAGTAAGTGCGTAGACTTGTGCGGTGGTGTTAACAGCAGATTTTTGTAATCGACCCAGAGAGGAAAGAGGAAACCGACGCGAAGAGAGGGGGTTGAATTGGAGTCGGACCAAGTCTCGTATCGGACTCAGAGTAAACGTATCAGACTGGGAGAAGCGTTAGCAGGAAGAGCGTATCGGCCGATACGGATTCAATATGGTCATTGGCCAATAGAGGCTGGAAGTTGACAGAGTTCGCATGGGCTTGGTTTGGGCTCAAGATAAGCCTCAAGGTGGTTGCTAAATAGAGATAAGGCTCGGTTTTAGGCAACCGTATCTTGTAAATCAAGTAGGTTTAGATCTAATCTACGGCAAGAGTTTGACGCAAAGATTTGTTTGCTAAATTGTAGATAAGATCGTGTCCTATCTGGACAATGTTGTAACCTCGGGTATAAATATCCCGGTAGTATGTACATAGAAACTCTCTCACAACAATACAACATACAAATCAATCTACTTTCGGGGCATCGCCAACCCTCGCCAGAGGTTAATCTCGACGAGTTCTTACTTCCTCAGAGCAGAGGTAAGAACTCGTGCCCAACGATCTACATCGTCGGGGCTAGCGTGTCGCTTTAGGCACGTTAAGCTTCGATGATGTGATCGTCGTTTATCATGCTTTGAGTGATTTTCATAAGTGTATTAATTATGCTTCGTCAGCGATCTGCTCGTTTTAGGGTTTATTGCCGACGACGGTCTAATTATTATGCTTAGTTAAATCTTTCAATGCATTTACCATCCCCAAAAGCGATCGACAACTTGATTTTCTTTGTGTTAAGTCTCAATTCACACTTTGAATTGCTATCGACCTTAGTCCTGTTTTGAGATCTAATCCAAAGCCTGTTTTCGATCGTGATTAAGGATAGCGCCGGGGTTTCAGCCGGTCTTATCTAATACATGTAATCACTATAATGGTTTTATATGTATTTGTCACTTGTATGAGCAGATTGACAAATATAAATGCGTTTGTTATAGGTTATCCTTCAGGGTTCGCCTGTGATCGATGTATTTATATAAGTTGATTAGTTTGTACAAGTCTGCATTAGAGTATTAGCTAATGCAATTATTTCTTTTATCCCTCATCGGCTGATGCCTCTAATTGACATGAACATGTTGATGAAGGCCGATGAGATTAGATTTATATTATGATGTTATTTTACCACAATTACACGCGAGCCGATATAGTTTTGCCCTATCGGCTAGGTCATGACAATGCGACATCGGCCTATCGGCCGATCGGCCATTGTTTACTTACATGGTTTGCATGTTTATCTTGTTGATTGCAGATCAAATCAACTGGTACGCCCTACACACACCTAGGCAAGCCTTTGGACCTGCACTGGAGTTAAGCAGACGTAGAACCCGTTTGGTCGTGAGGTGGGTCTAAATTCTACGCCAACAGGTGGAGAGGGAGGAAGGGATGGATAAGGCCTCCGTGCAGATGAGGTGTGTTTTTGCTAGTGGCTGTCTAAGAGCACCGTCAGTGAAAATCTATTTTCCCAAGCGGCTCTCTTAAAGGGCCACTTGAAAAATATGGCTATTTTTACAAACAGTTTTTCAATATGACCACCTGTAAAAATATATTTTCACTAGCGGGTATTAATCTGAGGTCTCTGGTTGTATTCTCACAAGCATTTCTTATTTTATCCGTTTGAGAAAAAATAGGTGACATTAGAAAAAATTCTTTTTTTAAGTAGTGCCCTGATTTATAGTCACCTTATCTATAATTCTCACTCTGGCGTCGATTTGCTGCTGCCTCCGTTGTGTCGTTGCTCGCCAACACGTGGAATACCAAGCCGGTGATCGCATGGGAGCACGACCGAAGGCCTCCATCGTCACTCCCTGGCCTTCATTGGTGTGACCTCCACTTCACCGTCTCTGCCCCTACGTGGATTCGAATGGCATGCAGTGCGACGTAGAAGAAGAAGAAAGAGAGGAAAAGAAGAGAGAGAAGGGTAAAAAAAAAGTAGGAAGGCTGATATATGAGACCCATTGGTAAAATCGGGATGTGTAATAAAGAGGTTGTTGGAGAAAAAAATTGACTATTTAATATTTTAGTAACTGATTAAATAGATATTTGGAGAATTATATTTGAAGAGACAGTTAGATGCTCTGACCGCGTTTCCTCGATGCCATTGAAGCATATGCCTTTCGTTTTGTCTTTAGGGAGGTTGAAGAATGAAGAATGGGTTGGTGAAGCAACATTTCAATTCCATCGCTGACAGCACAATCTTTCTTGCACGCTGCTGGGCTCTCTAGCACTGTGTGCATCCAGCTGAAGCCCCAGTAGACTACTGTATATCCGAGTATAGGGTATCCTCTAGCAGCTAGCTAGTCATCCCTCCATTAAAAATAAATTTATTTTTCACCCATTCCATACATATCAATAAAAAACAAAAAAAATTAAAATATTCATATTTTATCAAATCCTAATATAATTATTTATCACTTTATCTATTCTCAATATAATTATTCACTTTTTTCATAAACTTCGATGTAATAATTACTTTAAAAATAAATTTATTTTAGGACAAATAAAAGAAGTTAAAGATAAATTTAATATGAGCCCATTCCATACATATCAATAAAAAAACTAAAATTTCATATTTTATCAAATCCTAATATAATTATTTATCATTTTATCTATTTTTAATATATTTATTTATTTTTTTCATAAATTTCGATGTAATAATTAATTTCAAAATAAATTTATTTTTAGGACAAATAAAAAGAGTTATAAATTTAATATGCGACGGAGGGAGCAGAGCTCGATCGGCACTGACTCTAGCTAGGCTGTGGGAGACAAATCGTAAACTAGCTCTGCGTGTAGTATATAGATAGGCTCTGCTCCAACCATCCAACTACTCTACTCTTCTTTTGAAGACTCTCTGCGCAAACTCAAAGCGATAAAAAGAGACCACAAACACGTACCGATACCGGTGCGCCAAGCAGACCAGGCCTGAATGCATATCAGGCTATCAGCTTATGCAAATGCAGGTACGTACTTTTTGGTCTCATAAAAATCAATCTGAAATAAGAGATATTATTTTTTAATACACTGAATTTAGACAAAGATTATTCAAATTTATTATACTAAAAATATTATATTTTATCTTAATTTTTTTTAATGAAACGGAGGAAGTACACCGGTACACGCACGCATGCGCGCATCTGCAGGCCTGAAGCAAGCAAGCATACACAGGCTAGCTATTACTACTATCAAAGGATCGCATAGGTATTTTGACGACTGATAGGTCGATCCTTCGACACGCATATTTAATGAGATACTAGTAGTAGATGCATGCTACTAGTCCTATACCGACTTATCGATGCAGCGCGCGAGACACGATCAATCCATGCGACAGATCGTGCGCAGTGCAGCTGTGCAGGGCAGGCGTGCTGGCGTGGTGGCTGGCTACGGGCTACTACGTACAATACATCTACCGACATCGATGGGGTCGTCTCATCTCTCCGACCGCTGCACTGTTCACCAGCGCTTTCTCCCGTGCCCTCTACTGTGTTGCCCCGGCGCGGCGCGGCGCTGCAACGGCACAGCATGCAGCTGCTGGTTAATGCGCGCCACGCGGTGGTTGGGCTTGGGCATGCATGCATGCCGCGTGTAAGCGCACACGGTACGTACTTGCTGCTGGGATCAGCACTGTGCGAGCGTAGGTAGGGGTATACTCTCCTCCCGCCGCTGGCTGCTACTACTACATTTGCTGCGGCTTTTGACTTCGCTGGGCCTGGTGCAGCTAGCGCGCGGCCAGGCGACAAGGCAATGTGCCGATGTTGTACAGGCCAACACGATCGTACGTACTGTACAGTTGATGCATGTATTATAGTAGGAATGATGTAACTTGTCCTTATATATAACTAGCTTATACATCTACGGATGTATGCTCGACTGAACTCTTATCTTACATAAACCAGTAACATCGTAATTTTGGGCTGACCTAATAAAAATAAAAGATTAATTTTCCAGTAAAGATCTTTTAAACATGATAATGGAATAGAGATAAGATTTTGAAAAGATACATGGTTAGGCTTGCAACCACTCAAATATCAATATCTTTCTCTGTACAATGTGGCTCGAAAGAAACAATTTACTTCGACAAAGGTTATGAGTACAACACCGTTGAATATTTCATTTCGATGGTCAATTGTAGAACCAAATTTAGTTGAGTGGAATAATTTGATTTCTCGACTAGCTAACATAACCCTGTCAGATGAAAAAGACTGCTTTATTTGGTCGCTACATAAAAATAGCCAAATTTTGGTCAAATCCATGTACAATGCGATCATCAACCTCAATGTAAGAATCTGCAAGAGGATTTTATGGGAGGTAAAGGTACCACTAAAAATTAAAGTATTTATGTGGTTTCTTTAAAAAAATAATCTTAACGAAAGATAACCTCACAAAGAGAAAATTGAGGGGGCATAAGCAATGTTATTTTTTAATACACAAGAGACCATCCAACATCTTTTATTTGACTACCATGTTGCATGTTTTATTTACCGATGTGTCTTATTTGCCTTTAATATCCCCTCCCCACAATGCAAAAGATATTTTTGGTAATTGGCTAAGGGGAGTGCCTAGGCTTAAAAAATAATTTTATTTGAAGCTAATGCACTACATTGGTCAATCTAATGTTGCTATAATGATATAGTTTTTAACCATAAAAACTTATCTTTATGTGTTCAATTGGTTACACTCTTGGTGTATGACGTTTTCGTAGAAACAACAAGATACTATACACAGTGATGTTATACGCTTGAAATTGATAGCCAAAGAGTTTTTATTTTAGTTTGGATGACGTAGTACATACAGAATGTTGTGTTAGAATATATGTGATTTTGAAAATGTTATTTTGGTTGATTCTTTTATTTACGGAAGTTGAGGGTTCATTTTCACTTCAGAGACTTATGAACTGTGTACTCACGGGTAGAGATCAAAAATGTAATCCGTTTTCATTAACTAAAAATGGAGATGGTGATGACTGAAGGAGTTAATATTGTCAAGTTAGGTTTGGTTTAGCCTGATTATAACCAAGTCGTAGTAGTATAGTGGTGAGTATTCTCGCCTGTCACGCGGGTGACCCGGATTCGATCCCCGGCAACGGCGATATTTTGCCCTTTTTATTTTACATTCTCATTTTCAGCAGAAATGCAAAAGTTACATCTCCTCGAGCAGCTCGATTGCATGTTCCTGCCGTTTATATACACCTTTCATCCCAAAAAATAAGTCTTTTTTTCACATAAATCTGGACAGTCCAGTGGCTCAGTTTTTGCTGACTTTTTTTTAATGAATATAGTACAGGATTAGCATCACTGTATAAGTTCAGATCCACAGAAGCTATTGATGCATAGTACCATGAGACGTCACATGAAAGAAAGTCAAGTCCACGACTGGCATCTGCAGCAGGCTTTCATCCAGATTGCGTGTAGGACAAGTAGGTTTTCTGGCTATGGCACCAGATGGGTAAAAAAGCCACGGCATTTGGGTCTTCCAGCTTCAGACCTGAGAACGTCAGGCACCGTTTCAGCTCTGGACCCCTGTTTTTCTCTGTTCAGAAGCCTGATTCAGTGAAGATGTAAAGCAGATGGAATGAGTCAAGAAGCATAGTACTATTCAAACGCGCACGGCGCAACAGCCCGTGCGAAACATGAAAGCTGGATATCAACTGTTCGAAATGGTTACAGAGTGACGCAACCTTGGTTTTGGTAGTGCCGGTGACACTGAAACTAAATCAACAAAGCAGTTCCACGGGCAGAGACCTCACTTCCTAGTTTACTGTCTGGTTTGTCTATGATACAACACCGGCGCAGGTAATACAACCGATCAACATAAGGCCGTTGAAACAACATAACAGCGGTACAAATGAATGAAATACTTGCGAACACAAGCAACCAAGGAGAAACAATGATCTGAGAAACTTTGAACGGGAACAGAATGGAGATTTCAAGCGGACCCAAACTCGGCCTGCCACTTCTCGTGTTTTTCTATATCAGCGGGGGATACACTCTTCTGAACTTTGGCAAGAGCTTCCTCAAAGTCACACATGGCCACTGGGTCTTTTGAGATCTCATCTTTTGACATGTTCTTAATCTCATCGCGGGTCTTGCCTGCAATCTTTCGTCTCATGCCATTCATTGAAGCATCACGGCAAACATTTGTAAGGTCGTCACCACTATAGCCTTCTGTCCTCCGTGCAACTTCATCTATGTCAACATCGGTAGCAACCTGTTGATATAAAAGAGGCATTAACAAAGAACAGAAGATATGGCACAGTACTTTTTCATCAAAGTTGACAAAGCAGCGAACAGTGTTTGGTCATTTTCATGTACAAGGTACAACTCTGAGTAGAAAACCTCGATAGTCAAAGAAATACATGGTGTACAGCAGGCATGAAGCTTAAGGTCAAAAGATGTCATTTACAGAAATTACATATGCATGCCATCACACAGGTATGTGCACTGCATGCATAGCAAAAACAATTCAGAGACATAACTGCCTATGATGTGCAACAGTTATGGTGTGTGCAGGAACTGCACTGTTTGATTAAGGTGGCAATCATAAAACGCTGAAGGAATAAATGAAAAGGGCACTACGATAAAATTGCAACACAGGAAAGATAAGTGATATCATACCTCAACAGTTTTAAGATTAATATTGATGAGTGCCTTTCTGCTTTCAAAATTTGGCAGTGGAATATAAATACGCTTCTCCAGCCTCCGTCTGAGTGAATCAAGAATGTAAGAGTTAGAGGTTGTATACGGATACCGTTTGGAAGATGAAAAGTAGTGAAAACAAATACCCCCTTCGTCCCAAAACATAGCTACCGAGTACTACGAATCTGGACAGGGCCCTTGTCCAGATTTGTAGCTATATTCTGGGACAGAGGGAGTATGTGGTAACAGTAGTTACATGTAGCTAGTGCACTGACGGAGAAAGAAACAGCCCGGTCAAATTTAATAGGAGCAACAGATAATTGCATGCCACTTCTGATGGTATCAATGGGTTTAAGTGCTATGGACTAATTAGAAATGACTCTAGCCCCAAAAAGTACCAATTGGTTTAAGTGCTTGTGATAACGAAAATGGTGAAAGTATAAAGTTTAAACCTAATTTCAGATCCAAACCTCTAGTTGTTCAAACAAGTGATAATGCTTTCCATGCTTTCTTGACTTAGAACAGACGAAAATATATGTTCCTTCCAGGAGTTTACATTTGGCACACGGATTTTGAGGCCTGTCCAAAAATTCAAATATTCTACGCTCTTAACCCATAAGAAATGATGCGAAAAATTAAACAGGACCCAGACCACAATTATTTACAACAAATTTGAGGAAATCAATATTATAATTCCAATAGCAGCACCTCAAGCAAACAAGCTCTAAACTAAATATATTGAATTTATGTGATTTATCTTGTGAATTTCCAATTATTTAGTAGACTCAATAAATTACTAAAGTAAATGTGAATGGAAAGGGTTTGCCAACCTCAGTGCTTCATCAATATCCCATGGAAAGTTGGTAGCTGCCAGAACCATAACTATTTTCGGTTGACCATCTTCAGTGGTAGAACTATTATTTACACCGTCTATTTGAACTAGAAGTTCAGACTTCACCCTCCTTGATGACTCATGCTCACCAGAAGCTCTGAACATTTGGTAAAAAACTTAGTAAATACATTAGCTGATACATCTGGTCATAGTATATTCTAAATGATGACATAGTACTTCTATGATGATCGTAGCTTTAAGAAATGCAAGTAATGAGGTCTCTATTTTATTTTCTTGGTGAGCTTTTTTTTCAGAAAAATAGAAACAGAAGCACAAGTATGTGGCTTCTCTTGCAAATAAAAAGAATTCTTTTATATACTGGGCAAAACAACGCATTCATGATTATGCTAAAAAGTATTGAGAAAACTTTGATTGTCTTTGGAGACATTAAACAAGTTGAACATATGTATGGCCAGATAGCATTCACATACCCACGAGATGTGCAGAGGGAGTCAATTTCATCAATGAAGATTGTACTTGGAGCATAGAACCTTGCAAGATCAAATAAACAGCGGACCATGCGCTCACTCTCTCCCCGCCATTTAGAAGCCAGAGTTGCCGAAGAAACATTGAAGAATGTTGTGCCACATTCTGTAGCTACTGCCTTCGCTAAAAGAGTCTTTCCAGTACCAGGTGGACCAAACATTAGAACCCCTTTCCAAGGTCGGCGAATACCCTGGTCAGAAATAGAGTGCATATGGATAGGATGAGGATCAAAACAACTTTAAACTGAATAACAAGGTCACATGCGAGAAGAAAAGACTAAAATGAATATGATCAAAACTTGAAGTCTGAATTGAGGGTAGGGTGATTTTGGGTGCATGGTGATTTGGGTGGCACGTTTTGAATTAGTCCAAAGCGTGCCAGATCAAGCTACCAAGTAAAGGCAGCAACAGGCACATGCCAGATCATGTCCATGGCCATAAAATTGGCTAGCATCAATAATAAATGCAGGCAAGGTTACAAAACCCAATAGAATAGCACAGTAAAAATCATTACCTGGAAATACTCAGGCATCCAGAGAGGAAGTACAACTGCTTCTTCAAGAAGTCTTTTGGCCTCACTAAGACCTGCAACATCATCCCATCTAACACCTGGGGTAGAATCCAGGACATCCCTTTCAAGCATGGCAGCCAAGTCCATATCTGGTCCTTCATATTGCCCCTTCTTGGACTTGCCTTCTTCAGCATCACTACTCTGTAAGGAAATAATCAGAAAAAACATGGTTTTCAAGAAACTTGACCACTATATAGAAGAACATATGTAGAACCTATCATCTAACAGAAGGATGAGACAAGATAGGCAAAGAATTGCATATAGTATGTAACTAAAGCTTTCAATGCCCTTGTTTGGATTTGAAATAGGAAAATAAACAGATAGTGGCTCTAGGTTCCCCCGTTTCAGTATAAGGTTAATTTCAAGAAAATGCCATTATTGTTAGTACATCATATTTTGTACCTATGCAATATGAATACAATAGCACAGTAGGAACTAAGGATAGATGGTCATGATAATGTTCCTACATTGAAGTTAAAATAAAATAGAGCATCTCTAGCATAGAGAAAGGGACAACTCGAAATTACAATTTAACAATAGGTGCTATGAACAAAGAAAGATAAGTTGGAATAAGTTGCATCAAGTGCTTGCATCTCATAAAAAATGTTAACTCTACTTTGTATACACTAAGAGGTATGCTCAAACTAACAATACAGTCATGTTTGGCGATATAAATCCATAAAAGTACTGATTACAAAAGAAGTTGGTATGCTAGATGGTGTGAATCTATAATTTTGCACTTGGCAGATAAATCGGTGATGATTCCAAAAGAAAAGCAAGCACTAAACATACATTGAAGTTGTGTTTTGCCTATCATTTACAGGAGGAAACTAAGAACACAAACACAGCATATTTGCTCAAATGAAAACTAAGAACCAGTGTTTGACAGAAATTACCACTGAATCAGCCTTGCTTGAACTTGACTTCCCTTTCCTCCCACCAGTGCTAGAAGCAGTCGATGATCTTGCCCCAGAGTTTCCTTTACTTCCATTAGGTTTTGCACCACGACTAGGTGTTCCAGTCTTTGATGGACCCCGTGCCCAACCTCCATCTTGGGAGGATTTTCTTGTACTAGATTGACCTCGTGTTGGTCTTCGATTTGGTGTATCTCTTGGCGGCGCCCAGACATCAGGATCATCAAAGGGCGCTGGTGATGATGTTGGATACTCATCCAGTGGTTGGAAAACAAAGGATTTATTATTAGAGCGAATGGGGGGCGACGAGGACCGCCTTGCCCCAGGGGCTTCTTTAAAGGCCTTTAATTGAGCATCCAGCTGTTTCACGATTTCTACTTCATCACAGATTGCTTTCTTACAGTTCAGCCATTTTGTGCGAATCAGAGCGTCATCCAAAGTAGTTAGATGCCTGCACAAATGAATCTTATCTATCATAGCATGGATCAATATAAGGAGAAAAGCATTTTCCAAATCTTTTTTATTGTGTTCAAAAGTTGTCATATTCAGCGTTTTACCTTCAAACATTTATTTAACCACTAAATGAACAAGCATGTGAATATCTTTTCTTCAGCACAGTTTTTTCTTAAAAAAATATATATACATCAATGTATGAGTTCTAATGCAAGCGCATGCCAATGAATAAAGCATCAATGTACAATGGGTTCAATGATGCAAACATTGTTGATGTTCTGAAGATACAAAGATGTTTTTTCTTACCAAAGTCCAAAAATATGTCAATGGATGAGTTCTGATGTGAGCGCATTCCAACAAATAAAGCATCAATGTCCAATACATTGCCTGATGATCTCTAGCACCCAACCATACACCCCAGTTTACTACGTCACTTTGGGCACTTGCAAATCAAAATGTACCAAACCCAGTTAAACCACTCGATTTTACCTAAGTCATATGACACCTCACCAGTGAGAACACGCGATAGTCTTCCCAACCCCAAAGTACACTAACTAGTAGCGACAAACTTATAACACAACCAACCCCAAATCTTTCCGCAGAGCATATTTTACTAGAATCCACTAAGCAACGGCAGTCAAACGGCTCAGCCACGCACAAATCTACAGGCCGTGCGTCCAAACGCACAGATCCGATTTTTTTTGGGGGGGGGGGGGGGGGGGGGGTGCGAATCACACGAAATCGTGGTCACCGCACACGCCCAACAGCGACTCGAGAGAGAGGGAGAAGGTTAGTAGGGATGCCAGGCTTCACGGTGGGGGGAGAATGGTAGGGAGCTCACTTGTTGATCTGGGCGATGGCGCCGTCGAAGAAGATGATGGAGGTGTCGTAGAGGCCCTCGAGCGCGTAGTCCCGCGCGAGCTTGAGGTGGTCCTGCAGCCCCGCGAGCGCGCTCACCATCTCCGCCGCCCCCGCCGCCGCGGAGATCCGCGGGCTAGGGTTCCAGCGAGGCGCGTCGACGGGGAAGGCGGCGTGAGAACAGCCGCGATGAGGTGAGGTGGCTTCGCCTGATTCGAAATTTTTTGGGAGAAAGGTTGGATGAGGCGCTGCCTTTTGGTGGCTCACCGCCCCGACGTGTTCTCACGCTCAGGCCCGCGACGGTGACACTGACACTCGAGCAGCCATTGTCAGTGTCACTGGGCCCACTTGTCATCGCAGGCCCACCGGCTGCGTCCATGCGGAATCCGGATTCATCTGGCTGTGCGATGTAGTACACCACACGATCGCGTGTGGATGGTAGTGATTTCAATAGCGGAACAAAAATTTCGGGAGTTCAAGCTGAACCAAAAAAAAAAAAATCCGTTGCCAGCTAAACAAAAAAATTTCCGTTGCCGGGACTCGAACCCGGGTCTCTCGGGTGAGAGCCGAGTATCCTAACCAGCTAGACTACAACGGACCTTGTGAGCTTGTAGCATTTTTTCCATGGTATCTTTTTCCTGCCGATAGTACACACCGACTACATATCCAAATCCAAAAGGCCAAAATGCAACAACACATCACGGTATCACAGATGCACTCAGAAAAATGAATTGGGATAGCATTAGAAAACTGGGATTCCGATTTCCTTATAAGTAGATAGAAAGATTTCGTATACATCAAATTTCTACACGTTTAGTAACTTGTTCAAGCCACAAGAAACAAGAGGCCAGTGGTGCTTGCTTGAAATATGTGGTCTCAGAAAGATCAGATATCCCAAACTCCACCATTGGGTCAGAGAATCCATTTTTCTTTTCAGCATGTATATTCAGGGCTCATCTACCCCACATAGGATTCCTCTTTTCGTCTATGTCAACGACCAGCAGGTGGTCTGGGTTCGAGCCGTTTGGTCCCTCTTCATATAGAGTGGGCAAGTATGCGTGGTATGCTGGTAGGTAGCGTGATACGAAATCCATAACCTGCAAGAAAATTACCCGAAGCATATGTTACCCTAGCTAATCAAAGGCATTAGAAAGAGAACCCAAGAACAGATGCCTATAAGACTCTGAGCTTCATTGAATAGCATAAAATCGTTTACTGAAGAATACATCAGATAATCCAATACTAGTAACAGTTCTTGTTGCTCAACTTTTGGGTGAAGTGATGCAGTGTTTTTTTTTCAATCACAGGAATTCCCTGTTTTCATTCAATTTTCAACACGGAAAACCAGTCTGTTACATGAACAGGTTTTAAGAGGTGATTCACTGAGTAGCAAGAACTTTTTGCGTCCCTGAAAATTTTAGTCAACTGTACTGATGTGAGTGGTGTACTTGTCCAGTTTGGCTACAAATGAATTCAGGGGGAGCTATTCCTAATTGGTGGCAATTTGTCTACTTTACTTGACAGTTAGTAACAGCAAGGCATTAGCAACTTATCTACTCCTAACTAGGAAGGAAAGGAAGCTGACAGGACGTTATAATGAATGCATAGCTATGTAAGAAACAAACCTCCTCATCAGACATTCCTGGTTTCCCATCTGCTCTCATAGCTATCTCTGCCTGCAAATCCAAATAACATAAGAAAATTGCAATTGATGGTTATGCATTTGCTGACACCATTAGTTACTCAGATAAATCTGATAATGACCTGCAGTCTCCACTGGTACACGCAACTAGGTTCCTTTATTTTTATGACCATCCATGACCCAATGAACCTGTTCCATGCATCGTAGTATGCCTCAAGGTTCTTATTAACCACCTCAAGCTGAAGATGAAAAAGGCAAGTCATATTAAAGTAAAAAAAATCCAAAGAAATCAGATAATATGGTAATATTGGAAACCCGCCTGAGGGTCCACAGCTTTTACAACTTCATTTGGAAGAGGTTTGAATCCAAGCATCCATCCTTCAAAAAGAACAACCTAGGACAGAGAAAACAGACATAGAAAATGTTCAAAAAGTACACTCATCTCAAAAAGCCCTACAGCTAAATATGAGATTACCTCTAAGGGCCCTTCAACCTCTGGCCATGTTGAAGGATCAGCCCGATCACCTCTTCCACCAAAAGCAGACTACATGGACATGTGACATGTATCATGCAGCTACTCAATTATAAAAATCATCTAGGCGACGATAACTGCAACCTTTTACCTTGTCATACCGTGGAAGCTTCATCTTCATGCCTAAATATATTGTAATAAAAGTTACATTGAAACTAGGTTGCAGATCATTTCAATAAATTCTCCAAAATAAAAAAATATACTATGTGCAAGGCTGTTCAAACAGAAAGAAAATTGGTCAGAAGAGGATATATATACTTGTCCAAAATCAGTACCTTCTTTAGTTAGTTTAAGCAGTGATTCAAGTGTTTCAACTGAGAACGGGAGATCGTGGCTTCCAGCATTTCCACGAAGCTGTAAAGTTTTGGTCATTTACTCTCAGTTATCCATACAATACTTGAACCAAAACAGTGTATATTGAATCGGGGGTGTTCTTTGTACCTCCAAAAGAGCATTTCCAGGATTTCTTTCCCTCAATTTAGCCTGGATATATTCATTAACTGTTTTCACTAATTTGCCAAGTACTTGGAGTAGATTACCACTTATTAAAACAGAACGGATAATTGCACAATATTTGAAGACTCACACCTGTTCTGCTGCCGTCAAGTAGAAGTCATCAATAGATAATGTAGCGGCATTCCTGAGGAACAGAAAAGTCTGTCTTTTAAATTTCATTGATACGTGTAAACATAACATGACTAGAATGACAAGAAGAACTCACCTACCAGCAACCCGAAAAAGATAATCAAGTGCGAAAACAAGAGTTGTCTTCCCACTGCCTTGGGGAGCGCTGACCCCAATCTACATCACACAAAGATGATTCATTTACGAAATGTGAATAAGAAATAGATAAAGAATTGTCCGTTCTTGTAACTTATATTCACAGTTGACAGTTCCCTTTTCAGTATAATCATCTCTTTTCGAGATAAAACGATCCATGATCATCAACCACAAGAGTCATCTTTTATGAGTGCGTGTGTCTTGTTTATCAAAGCATAGATGCTTCATGATGAAATATTTTGTGCGATGTAGTCATAATGCAGAAGAATATGTTCGCTTATGTCCACCTGAGGGAACATGCCATATTGCCATGATGTTTGGATGCTATCAGGCACTAGTGGACAAAGCTACATGTCAGATTCATCAGCTTCTTCTATGACTATGAGAAAATGTTTCATGTGCATACCACTAATGGAGGGATCTCGTCGCCGTCCTTGTACTTGGCCCTGTGCTCCGTGACCTGGTCCTCGCACCAGAGGAAGACGGGGATGTAGAAGTGGTATATCCTGGCCTTCTCCGCCTCAGAGAGGTGGAGCTCGTTGAGGCGGAACAGCCGGGCTACCTGCACCCCGCAACGCAGCCACCGGTCGATGGAGCCGGCGATCTTCTCCTTGGTGTACCCGATCCTGTCCACGAGCGGGCCGCTGCAGATGAAGTCGTACAGGTCCTGGACGGAGGAGATGAGCGCCGGCGACGACGCCGGGGCGGAGCGCGGCGGCGCCGCCGCCCCCGCCTGGCCGTGATCCGGACATGACAGGAAAGCTGGCGCAAAGAAAGAAACAAGGTGATCAGTGAAAATGGCGAAAGGAATCATAACTTGCGCCGGCGATGTCTTTCTTGATCCTACCATCCATGCAGTGCCAAGAACCTGAGAAATCGACAATCTAAACTATCAAAAAGACCAAATCTTTGAAGGACCGAAGTGTATTGACTATTGACCACAGCGAGAGAGAGAAAGACGGATGTGCTAGAGCCGAGAGTTTTATATGGATAATCAAACATTGCACTCTACAACTAAACAGATGATAAAGAAATGGTTCGTCGAGTCATATTTTTAACTCATACGTAGGCAGGTGTGTACGTTTGCAAAACACCACGGCACACGAGAAGCCGCTGAGCAAGCGTTCTTATCGGCTTTCTTCAGCCGGCTAACGCGAGCACGGAAAAAGCCAAGCCTAGAGGCAATAAACAAGAGAAAACAAACGAAGCACTAGTGCTACTGCTAACTCCACGCCACGGCGCACTGGCGGCCAGCGGCCAGTGCAGCACGAACACAACCGAAAACGAGCCAAAGGAGACGCCGAGACGGGATCGTTCATTTTTTTTGCTGTGCTGTCTGAGTCGCTAACCTTTCCTCGACGGAGTGGTGGCGGTCACGGTGAAGGAGCAAGCCGCCGCCACCGCCGCCGCCGCCGCCTTGGGATGGTAAGGCTTGGCGCGGAGGAGCGACGGCGGCGCGGAGGATGGCGAGGAGACGACCGCGGCCGCCGCGGCGGCGTGGTGCGGGGCGGCGTGGAGCGGCGTCATCGCGCTCTCTCCCGGATCGACGTTCGTGCGCTGCGTGGGCGGGACTGCGGGGGAGGAGGGACGTGGGGTGGAGGGGGCCGGGCGNGGGCCGGGCGGGCGGAGGGGATTTTTCAGGATTGGGCGCGGTGTGCAGGGAGCCTCTCGATGCAGCTCCTGCACGGCGGCACGCGGCCGGTCGCTTTCTCCTTCGCGCATCGCCTCGCGAGAGCCGAGGCTGGGCTGTCATCAAACCGTGGCGCCGCTTGCCGCTTCTTCCGTGCACCGTGCACGTCGCAGCCGGCGGCAGAGTTTTGGTTGGCTTCGACTTCGAACACACGGTTGTACACTTGTGTCGTTCTGCCACTCGGTGCGACCGTGCAATAAAACTCATAGTTTCTGTATACAATTTCAGCCGAGCTGCCACGTACGTCCTGCTTTGCCACTGTAGAAATTACAGTGTCTTGTTGATCTCTGCTTGCTACCGTTGGATCGCAGTTACCATCATCTTCGGCCGTTGAACGTGCGCTCACGTTCCTGTACACGGGGCACCGGCTAGTGACTATTATTGGCTTCATATTGGTTCATCCCCTTTTAGACATTACTAAATACCAATTTAGTCGTTTTTAGTATCTATATCTTCTATATATATATATATATATAGGCTGTGTTTGTTTCTCCTGAAGTTCGAGGATAAAGATTTTCATTCACGTGGCACGCTTTTTAAACTGCTAAACGTATGTTTCGTGCAAAAAAATTTCTATATAAAAGTTGTTCTAAAATATTAGATAAATCCATTTTTCAAGTTTGTAATAATTAAAACTTAATTAATCATAAGTTAAGGTCATCTCGTTTTACGTGAAACACTTAATCTTCATCTTTATCTTTATATTCAGGAGATTCAAACACCATCAAATTAAACCCATTCATGATTATCAATTTTTAAAACTCAACAAATATGTCACATCATCATCGATTAACCCAATAACAAATATGCCGCATTATCACCTCACTAACAAACTTGTTATGTCATCATCCTCTACATCATTTCAAGGATATTTATCTACCGTTTTATACAGTGTTTAACTTTTATATTAATCCATGTACTCCTCGGTAAAACACGGAGTTATATCTAGTATTACTTTATCTAAACCTCGAAAGAAAAACATATATCTTAGCTAAAGTGCGATTAGCTAACCATAGATAGAAACAGGGGTGGAGCCAAGATTTCATATCGATGGTGTCACCATTGACTCTCAACATGTAACATGACTTATATATTTTTTGTTTTTAATATATGACGCCGTTGACTTTTTAGATATGTTTGACTATTCGTCTTATTCAAAAAAAAATTATGTAATTATTATTTATTTTATTGTGACTTGATTTATCATCAAATATTATTTAAGCATGACTTAAATATTTTTATATTTGTAAAAAAAATTTAAATAAGACGAATGGTCAAAAAGTCAATGGCGCAATATATTAAAAAACGAAGGTAGTATAATTAATTAATTATATATATGATAAGTGTAAAAAACTGAGATTAACCAATAACTCAGCTTATTAATTTAAACATCCAGACATTTAAGCAATGGTGAGATTATTGGCAAAAATTAAATTATAAATTACTAAGCTAAAACTACAAGATACAACATGTTCAAAGTAAATATTATGTACTAGCTAGAAGATAAAAGAAGATTGGATATCCTATATCCCAGCATATCTAGTCATCAAAGAAGAACAACCCTCAATCCATCCAAGAATCAAAATCTCTACAAACCAAAAACCAAAAGTCCCGAATCTAAATAATCATGTGAGATTAAGGAAATTAATTGAGTGAGGCCCTCTCAACAATAGATAGGTGAGAACGAAATTTGTATGCAAAATAGGTGTGAACGAAATTGGGATATTCAGTGGTCTAGGGCAAATGAAAACTCATCCATACACTCGTTGCTCCTCATCAAGGCACCTGGTATCTGTTTGCGTGATACAACTGCGTAAATGTGTAAATGTGTAGTCTCCTATTCTGGTACTGTGAAAGGCTAAGAAAGGTTGTAAGAAATCAACCAATCTTCGTGAGTTTGATTGAGCTACATGAATGTTTTTTTTGTTGGCTGCTGTCTACGGATGAGAAACAGAGCAAATATTTCCAGTGATGTCACCAATGGTAGATACAAAGAGGATACATGTACTAGCAAAAAATCGTTGGGGCTATCTGACACCACTCCTGGATCCGCCTGTTGAATATATTAAGAGACGAGGAATCTAGCACGAAGTAAATTGTCTGTGAGCTCCTCTTTAACCAAACGCATATTGCATGCTTTCGGGAAGGTGGAGCAATCGAACAAAAATGTCATAGGCACGTACAAAACGCAACGGACAAACCTCATCACGACGAGTATGACTAGGCATGATATTATTTATCATTATTTTAGTTTTTTTAATGGATCTTCATTCAGTTTTTGAACTATCTATACCTATATATGAATAGATGTCCCGACTCTTTTGGCTTTCCTGTGGGGAAGTCCAATACTCCAGTGTGACACATTGACAATAGAGAGAAGCAAGTGACCAAGGCCTCCTTGGGCCCTTGGCCAGCACGGAGTTGTGAGTAGACGTAATATCCAAGTATCCAACAACGAGCAATCGTAAACTAAACTAAAGGTAATAATTGCATAGACGACAAGCGTGGCAAAACAGTATAGCAGATGAAAATTTCAGTCGATAAATATTACTAAGTACGCAAAATTATATTTTGGGGTTTTGCCACTCATGAAATATTAATTTTAGAAAAAAAGATAAATATTTCGCTGGCCTCGTGGGGTGGGCCAAGCTGCCAGTCCACTAGCTGGTTTCTCTTTGGACCCATTTACTTCTGGCGGCCCGCAGCCAGGCCTGCCGGCTAACACCCCCCGCCCCCCCACCCCCACTCGCCGGTTCGCCGCGATCCCTCACCGGCGACCACTCGCCGTCAACCCGCCTCCCCATCGCAGGTAGGCCCGAGCAGCTTCCCTCGCCGCCCACTTCGCTTGCCTCCTCTCCGCCGCCGCCTCCGCCTCCGCTGCCTGGCCACGCCGCATCCGCTCGTCTTGCCCACCCCGCCACTTCGCCGGAGCCGCTTCCCTCCCCCGGCGGGGCGAACCGCTGCTGGCTCCCGCCGCTACTGCTCTCCATCGGCATCGCTACCTGTGGAAGCTCACGCGGAGGTCCAGCTCTTCTGTGGTAGTTGATGGGATCCTGCCCCGCGCGGCGAGGGTAGACAGGATCTGCGCGTTCCGAGATTAGTCTCCGGTCTCCAGACCTGAACCAAGTTGCTGCCATGGCGTCGTCAGCTGCGGAAGACGCAAAACCGAAGCCGCGCCTCATTGTCCGCCTCGGGATATTCCTCGCGTCTCACCACATACTCTTCAGGTTCTCGCTCTCATCTCTTTCCTCTTGGTTCCAATCTTGATTCTCCTGTTTCTTTCTCATTCTCCTGTTTCTTTCTCTCTGAGACATTGTTCACCCTTTGTGACCAGCGCTCTGTGCTGTACGGCGGGCATAATCGCGCTCCTCTTCCTCCCTTCGCTTGCCAAGAACACGTACCTATCAGAGAACGCTCTGATACCCGGTAAGAAACCCCGTTCTTCTATTTTTCTCATGTTGCAATTCCATGAAACAAACATCTCCGATGTTGATTGTCAGACGCTTCTTTCTCATCGGTATTATCTGTGAAGTAAATTGTTTATAAATGTAGGCTCTGCGAACACATTATTTTCTACTGAGGATGTCCTGGAAGCAAATAGATTTGCGAAGGGAATCGAAGCTGCAATTGGGGAATCAAGAGGTGGAAGAACGTATGTTTTTCTGTATAGAGTTCCCTTGGTTCATATTCAGCTTCCTTCATAGATATTCGATGTCATCTTCATTACTTCCCTAAGAAAGAGGTTAAGACAGTGGGCTTTAACAAAAATTGCACTGTGTACATAATGTTTAATTATCGTGTGATGCTCTATTTTGAGTCTACTGTTAAGGGGCTTCCTCTGATGAAATACATCCTTAATACTGCATTTTAGTTATACTATTGAGCGTAGACATGGTATCCACATAACTCTAAACGCAAAGAAGGTTTTTCATGGGTAGTAACGAACTAATGATAAAATAAAAGTCAGAGATATACAAAGTTCAGGTTTTTTTATGAGAAAGCTATGTAGATGCACAAGCGCATACCATACATGCACTTGAGTGGAAACCCTAGCACATGAGTAGAATGGTGGATGCTGCGGATAAATTCAGAGCATCATCAAGCACCGTCATGTCCTTTCCTATTGAGACACACATGTACATATAACTTCTACATTTTTTCTCATGAAATATTAATCTAAAAGTAAATTATAAGTTTGTGCAATTTTCTATGATGATACTCTGCACATTGAATAAGTGATAATAAATTATAAAAAGTGAAGGAAAAAGTGGTATAATCCTAGGATTTCCATAGCTTGTAAGTTTATCTGATTTTCTCAATGTCTAATTTTCATGCATTATTGTAGGGAGATCCCAAAATTCATAGCACAACAAACGAAAAATCTGGGAGCAGAAGTGTATTACCATGAGTTCCTCCCTGACAGCAAATGTTTTCATCCTCTGAAGTTCTTTACATCCATGACAAATAATATGGCAGCCAAACCCAATGGAACCTACACCAACTTTGGCATTAACACAATTGGCATTATACGGGCTCCACGTGGTGACGGCAAAGAAGCAATTGTACTGGTTACTCCTTATAATTCTCAGAGAGTTACACCTAATGAATTATTATCACTGGCCCTTGGATTCTCTGTCTTCTCCCTCCTAAGTCGAGCAGCATGGCTATCAAAGGATATTGTCTGGCTGTCTGCAGATTCACAATTTGGAGAGTACTCTGCGGTCTCTGCATGGTTAAATCAGTATCATAATCCTATGTTTCTGAGTCACCCAGTGAATTTGGATACCAAGATGTATGGTGCAAATCAAATTTTATATAAACCTGATGGCACTACAGAAAGGGCAGAACTTATGGCTTTCAAACGTGCTGGAACAATGGCTGCTGCACTCATATTTAAAGTTGGAGAAACCAGGAAATATGGTGATAGAGATAGTGTCACAATGTATGCTGAGGCATCTAACGGCCAAATGCCAAACTTGGACCTTCTGAATGTGGTGCACTATTTAGCTGTTCATAGACAAGGTTTTCGCGTGAATGTCGAGACGTTTAGTTCCTTGTTGAGCTCTTCATGGCTTAGGGTTATTGCTGAAGTATTTCAAAATCTTGGGAGTGTGTTGAGAAAAATAAATCCTGACTGGAAGCTTGACGTGACTGTTCCTGATTATGTGGAGGGTACTGCAAACCTTGCCAGTTCTATGTATAACCAGGTAATTGAAATATATATTGTCCATTCATTTTCATTTTGTCTATAAAAATATAGGTTTTTTCAACTCTGTTAATCCCTTCTTGTTTGGCTTTGCAACTGCAGGCTCTTGGAGTGCCCACAGGTTCTCATGGTGCTTTCCGTGACTATCAAGTCGATGCAGTTTCTTTAGAATTTGCACCAGCATTTCATCTTAAAAACGAGAATGCTAAATCTTCATTTCTTCTCAGGGGTGGAAGGTCAGTTTCTATTGTGTTATTTTAAGCTGCTCTTTTTAGAGCAAGTAGGTATTGTTGACATGCGTTAAGTAGTTAATTACTTAATTAGAGTGCATGTTTAAGGTATTCAAAAGTGTTGATTGTCAGATACCACAAAACTGAATACATACTGAAGGTTTTAAACAAACTCTAGCCTAGGCCATTCGTGTGTATGTATTTTTCTCTCTGATAACCAAAGTAATTCAGCTTTGTCAAGCATTACCTAATTTCATATATCTAATTGCTTTGTGATGCTCAATTAATTTTATTGTCAAAATATACTAATAGTAAGCATTAAAGCACAAGTTCGGTGCTAAAGCTGTATAACCTCAGGCAACAAGACGCTGATTATAAAATAATTTTGTAACTGCCTTGGCCTGTTAACCTTGCATATTCTTGTGCGGAATTATTTTGGTGAGAGATCTGATTGCATGTCAACCTCATAACAGGCAAAAATTTGCTAGGTTTTGTCCTTGTGTCAGTATGTGTGTGTGGATAATTCCATAGTAGCAGGATTTGCTAATGACATTAGCATATTGTGATCTTACCCAATGACATAACATACAATTTAACTTATTTCAAGAAAAAATTGGAACAATAAGGGAAGGGTACTGTTGCCTTTGCTTGAATCCAAGTTTGCCAAAATACCAGTGGTGTGTCATTGACATGCCATACCCAACATCACCTATCATTGTCGCAACGCGTGGTATTTCGTATAGGGCGATAAGGGCAATGGTATATTGGCGTTTTCCCCAAATTGATGCAGTTTTGGACTGAACTTAACAATGGAGCAGGATCACAAGACCTCTGACTTATCATATTAACGGGTTTCACTTTATTTTTCAGTAAAATACACCTGCTGTATTTTGTAGAGCAGATGCCTAGCACAGCATTTATGTTGATCTCACCACAAGATTCTCTTAACATGTTTGAGAATGCCTTTTGTTCAGGTTAACTGAAGGGGTGGTGCGCTCTGTAAATAACCTGCTCGAGAAGTTCCATCAATCGTTTTTCCTGTATTTCCTTACAGCTCCAAGCAAGTTTATTTCAGTTGGTGTATATATGATTCCGTTTGCATTGCTCCTGGCACCCCTCCCAATAGTTGCTGCTGCTCTTGCTGGTGGTAGTAAAACCAAGGGGAAATCGGTGGATGAATGTAAAACAAAGGGTAATGCTGATGACCTGCAAATCGAGGGTGGATCGTGGAAATGGCTTAAGTCTGCAAGAGTACTACTTGTCATCCAATTTTGGGCAGTACTTGTTTCTTTACTCCCATACTACATTAGCCAAATTCCTGGTGCTATGCCAATACAGTATGCAGTGATTTGGGCCGTTCTCTCCATCACTATATTGATCATCCTGTATGCAATGTTCGGCTCACCATCCCGTGCTGGTGTGGAATGGAAGCTTCTAAAAGCTACGATGATCACTTCCATCACCATAGGAATGGGGCTTATGTCAATCATAAATTTTGCTACGGCTCAGCTTGGGGCTCTGATATTGATCCCAATGTGCTTGTTTTCTCGGCCGTTGAGGGAACAGCTTGAGATGAATTTCCTACCTCGGACAATACTGTTTGCCTCCAACATACTTCTCACCGTCTTGGGTTTCCCTCCAGTTGCATTTCTTATCATGAAAGGTCTATCCAAGGGATCGTGGACAGTAGACATTGTTGGAGATTTCTGGCTGTGGATGGAATTCTTGTGGGAATGGAGCAGCGCAACATATCTGTATGTATTTCTTGTTCATCTTCCCTGCTGGCTCTTGTGCATCCATGTGTTGCTGCATCCATGCCACCAGCCTGGATCAAAGATGAAGCAGGAGTAGCACTTGTTTGGTCACGCGTTGCTTGGAGGTTAGAGAACACTGCAAGTCCGTAACAGATATTCCTGATTTTGTGTGTGCTTTGGTTGCTAACATCTTGAAAGTAGCGACTTAGTTTCGTATGCAGGACTAGCAGCTTAGAAATATGGAAACATCGATGTATTTTTTGCTGTTTCTTTTACAAGAACTACGGATGGGATATTAAAGCCTGCTTATTGCAGAGAAGCTGCTGGAATGTGAATGTGGCCGTTTGTATTATTTACTTGTGGATTTTCTTGTGGAATACCTCAGGTTGATAGGTGATGCCATTCTGGTAGGAATGTGCTCCGTGCATTCTGGTTGGAAAGGTGATGCCTTTTTGCTTGGAAATGTGAATATCATGCGCTTGAACTGTGCATGAATGTCACTTTGATTCAGAAACCAAAGCAGTGGGGTGGGCCGGGTGCCTGGACAGGAAGAGGGAAAGGATTGGGTTGAGCCCAAGCAATGCGGGGCCGGCTTGCTAGGCTAGTGGGCTTGGTTTAGTTTGATACTTTGATACACCTGCTCTTCCTTGTTTTTTTTCCCCTGGACAGGTCTTTCCTGTAAAGAAAGGGGCATCAGGCTCATCAACTCTGTTTGGCACAGTGCAGTGCTAGGCTAAAAATATCTCAGGCCAAATGCTCTCTCCGCTCGCCAGTAGCCATTTGATATTCGTGACGTAAATGGTCAACACCTGACGGACCTTTTTGTCCATCTACGTCGTATCTAAAAGAACACATCGTCACAGCCTATTTCCTAATAGCCTATCATGAACTCAAATCATGCAAAGGACTAGTATACTATACATTAATCTGCAACAGAATTCACCTATCCTAGAGTGATGGATCGAGCTCGCATTATTGTGCCCTCCTGCTAGTGGCGGCCATGCAAGGACGTGCATGCGCGACGCGCGCGAGCGCTTGGCCGCCATGCATGCGGAGGGGACGCGTCCCTTGGGCGACGCCGCGGGCCGCTCATCCCTCCACTCGCCGCAGCGGCCGCGGCCGTGTGTTCCCCTCTCCTCTGCACCCTACCTGGACGTGTACCACGGTTTGACGCCTCGCTCACAGGAGGCAATGGGCCATGGCGACAAAAAGCGACGGTGACGTACGGATGGGCGAACTGATCAACCGACTGTTTCCCGTGGGCGCTGCAGGAATGCAGCTGAAATTGGAAGCTTGGAACTATGCATAGGTTGGCCATTGCCGATCGAGCCGCGAGCGACAACGACATATATATCCATCCCAAATTCCCAGTGGAACGACGGAAGAGATCGAGTAGGAGTGTGCGAGGATTGAGAAAAACATTGACCCCACCGTGTTTGTTTGTTGTTAATTTGCCAAGTGTAACTTAAACAAATCTCGCCCTCGGATCTCACATTCTCAGTTTCTCACTCACCCGTGGAGGAGTTGTTTGCGGTTTTCCAGGCGAGATAAAACGCTTGTTGATTTTCTTTCTTATCTTGAGATCTTCCACGGGAATCATAACATCAGCGAAAGATATGTACTCTCCGTACTAGTACTTCTACTATGTACTACCACCTTGAAACCTGCGATAAGCGTCTCTTGATCCGACGAATATCAATTCGAGAAATGTAACGTACTTTCTACTCCTATTCCTACTTCTGCCTGCAGCGCAAGCACGTCAGGTTCAGGAGGCAGAGACTGGCAGCGTTATTATTATGGCACACACTGATGTTTCACCCGTTTTACAACAGCTACAGCTTCCAAACTGAGAGCACTGTTGGATCGAACTGTGTTTTGTCCGGCGCTGAGCCTCTTTCTAGCGTCGACCCTTGGCGTTTGGCTTTATGCATGTGGAAACCCCGAACTCTGATCGATCATTGATCAGAATTAATTTGCACCTCACCAGAACTCAGTGTGTCGGTTCAGCAGTAAAGCCTACTGATCCCCCCACTCCGTCATGCGAATAGCAACGTGACATCTCTTGAAGTTGACATTGGAATCAATCACTGGTGTGAAGTTAGGTAAAATGCACGGCTGCTAGCTTTGTTTTGGTGCCCACCAGTTACGAGTATACGAAGTTAAGCCTCGCTCCGATTTATACACGAGCTGTGTATGGGCGCACATATAGTATAGCTACAGTACTTAATGATGTACATGTTATAGTTTATTCGTGTACAGTGACATATCTTGAAATGGACACTGAGTGCAGGCATTTATTTATCCAAGGGAAAATAGAAGAGTCGTTCTCACGTTGGTTATGTCCAGATCAAAATCCCCATCGCCCTGGTCCACCGTGCGGTATATCCGCGCGAAAATGTGTGAGCTTTTTTTCTCTTAGAGCGAAGTCAACTTCTCTAGATAACCAATAATCAAATATCCAAACACAGCAAAAAAAAAAAACTCCTGTTCTTAACCCTAATTGATTGAAGCATGAAATTGAATTTTTCCCATAGAACTATCCTACCTCATACTATTTAAGTAATGAAATCATTATCTGAATACATACATCACCGGAGAAGACAATTCTTGCATTGCTTCTAGAGCACATAATAACAGAGAACATCACCAGTGGCCTGCTCCTGCAGATGGCATCATTCCCTGGCCTGTCATGTCCCCTGTAGAAGATATGGGCAACGGTTGGGTGTGTTCGGTAGTTAGCGTTGAGAAAATATTTCTTTCGCACGGAAAATGAAACGATTTATTAGCACATGATTAATTAAGTATTTACTAATTTTTTTAAAAAAATTAGATAATATGGTTTTTTAAAACAACTTTCATATAGAAATTTTTTGCTAAAAATATATCGTTTAACAGTTTGAAAAACGTGCGCGCGAAAAGAGAGAAAGGTGAGTTGGGAAAGTTGGGTAAAGAACTCACCCAGCTCTACGTGCGTCAGCGATTGGAAATGAGGCGTTGCTAGTTGCAAGGAATGGAAAAGAGGCTGAACAGCTCAAGCACAAAGTTGAAAAGCAAACGCCTTCTGCCTTCCAGACTCCGAGTTCGTTCTGACCCTGACTTATCTGTACGCCACGCACACCGAATTAATCGCAGCACACCGGAAAACGCCCCGTCCTGCGTGCTGCCTGCCCATGATCCTGCACGCGAAGCTGACCGAAATCCAAAAGCAAAAAG
Source organism: Oryza officinalis (assembly GCA_008326285.1). NCBI lineage: Eukaryota > Viridiplantae > Streptophyta > Magnoliopsida > Poales > Poaceae > Oryza > Oryza officinalis. Next base: position 43,590,807 of record BDMV01000001.1, on the reverse strand, counting down.
AAACCATTTGTGTATAGCACACTTCTCCGAGTTCTCTTGCTCTCAAAGAAATTATAATTCCAACGTCGACGACGACGATCGATCGACTCCATTTCTGAAAACTTTTTTTCTTCGGCAGAAACGACGCCGCAACCGTGCAAATGTTTATTGCGATGAGGCAATCCGACGACGTACGTAGAGAAACGATAAAGAAAAGTGGCCGGCCGGCCGGCAAGTGCTGGATGACTGGACCTCATGCTCGCATGGCTAGCTCGCTCTTGACCGGCCTTGGCAGTATAAGAAAATGCATGGCAATGCGCCAACTCAAGTTGGATTTTTCATTTGAATCTTTGGTCGAGTGGCATGTGAGGACGAGGTGTTAGGGGTTCTCCAGTGGATCACCTAGGTTTAGATCGATGAAAATTCTCTTGTATATGTGTTTTGGGATTAATCTAAGAGGTATAGGGTTTAGAGCGGTCGATCGGTTGAGGTGTTGGAGGATGAAGAGGCGCCGGCCATCGTCGTTGTCGTCGCGAGCTTGACGAGGCATGGCGCGGCGGTGATGCTTCCCGTCACTGGCTGCGCCCCCTCGATCGGTTAGGGTTAGGGTTTGTGGGTTGAGTTGGCGGCGGCAGCGAACCTCGTGTCCTATGCCGCCCCGGCCTCCACCCTCTGTTTTATATGGCGCAAGGTGACAGGGGCCCACCAGCTAATGGGCTGGACACCCCCGATCAGGACGCGGTCAAGGTCCGTTATGCCGTTGGACCCGACGGGTGGAAGATCTATCTAACCCGAGGCTGCATGCATGTTTTCTTACTACTACCTTTTTCTCTTTGATTTTTTTTTTGGGGGGTTGGTTAGCTAGCTCTGAACCAGCTGCAGGGTCCGTTGTATAATTGGTGGTTTCGTGGTCGATTTGCCGTTTGGTTTCGGCTTAAAGTATAGGCCTCTTTTAATTTCTTGTTCTAGATGAGGCAAGTCGAGGCCGCGAGGCAATAATCAATCAGGGCGTAAAGAGAATATGGACTTGTTGTTTGCTCAATAATCTGAGGAAAACAGAGAGGATTCAGGGTATCTTTATCTCATGGCATGCTAAGTCTGACTTGCCTTTTGTTTTTTCCTTTTGTAATGCATGTAGCAGTTCATGAGGTCATAATCTGTTTCCTCCTCTCTGTTGATTTTTTTTTCTCAAGTTGTATGTCATGAAGTTGGAAGGTAGTACTGCTTTTTTTATTAATATGAAAGAAGAAATTGTTTGCTTCTGTCTTGCTGCTGGTTGGACCTTGGCTGCCTCCAAAGGATGCAGACCCTACCTAAACTGACATTAAAGAATCAAATAGAATCCCATCTTACATAATCATTTAAGGTAGAATCTCAGAGATTTTTTTATAATTCATCACCTGGTTGACAGTTAGCATTACAAAATATTCTAAGGCAAACGGCTCAGACATGAATATATAGTAAGTAGTTTACAAAACTAGATGAGAACTGCAAACTTGCAGAGTCTAGCTGTTCCATGTCAAAATAAAAATGTTAGCCAGAAGGAGGGTTTACTTCTAGCTCTTAGGATTAAAAATGTGTTGTGTTGCTTTCCTTCTTTCAATCCAGTGTATGCAACAGTCATATGCATGACTGAACGATACTAGTGGTGTAGTATATGATTTGTAGTAGTCTTCTACTACTATTGGTGCGACTTTGCTGCAAGGCCAGCTATATCTGACCTCAACACTTTGGAGTCATTACTACAGTCCCAGAAAAATTACTGTTCTTAATCAAGACATGGGAGAAACCTTTGCTCGTTATAATAGATGTCTTATTTCTTAATCAAGGCATGGTGAGAGCAGAAGTCTGAACCATTGGGAAAACGAAACAAAACTGTAGAAAGCAATGGCATACATGCTTCACAAGCAAACTTTCAACTCCTATTTGAAAAAAAATTAGAGTAGTTCTTTTGCTTAATCTGATCTCAGTCAATGTCCCAAATGGTCTAGCAAAGTTAGGTACTAGCTTCTTGCCTTGCACCTCTAACTCTGATTGCTCTAGCTGTTGCCGATCCCAACTTGAGCAACCTGATATCATAAATTCTCCTGCTATGTCCAACACACAAACACTAGCACGATTCCTTCCTGTTACATGATTAATTCCTGAGAGAGAGTATCCATAGCTGCAGCAGAAAATCCAAGGAGTTCTGTTTCACCCGGAAACGATACAGGCAATGAATTATCATCATGTTACTGTCAGTTGGTCCACTCCCTTATCACACAGTACTACAGTACAGTAGAATGTAACAGGGCCAAGTCAAGAAGAGATCAGCTGCATCACATCTCAGCAACTGATAAACCCATCCTACCTATCCACTTCTGACCAATCCAATGGTAGCAAAAATAATGCAAAGCACATAGGGACATATGATGTTTAGTCTGGGTGGTCATTTCGAATCTTGCTTCTCCTATGGAAGTACTAGATCGAGGACATAATTATTCAAATTCCAGTATTCAAACCGTGACAAAAGAACTATATTATGCCCTATGTAGAGGCACGTACTTTCACTATCTTGAATAAACGCAGAGCATATATAGCTTTTTTTTCTTTTCCTGGTTCTTACACGAATTGAATTGTTTTATGCAAAATTTCGGCCAGACAAGTCGATCATTTCTTCTTCAAGATTCTTTCTCGATTGCACGTTTCTTTAGGTGCTCAAAGATAGCAAGGCGCATTTTCAAGCGTCAAGTGGGTTGATAGGCATCAACATCAAAGCATCAGCGGAAAGCAAAAAATAAAAAATAAAAATGATGCGGTACAAAAAGAAGATCCAGACTTGCAAGGCAAGGACTGAATAATTAAAAGTAGTAATGCAAAATCTTACTGCTATCCACTACTACAGAAACGGTTATTCCGTGCGGGCCGAAAGGCATCTTTCCGTGCGGAAGGCCTGTCCGCACGCGCGAGAAGGTCTAGAAAAAGACCATTTTCGCGTGCGGGCGGCCCAACCGCACGGGTAAATCGATTATCCCGTGCGGTTGGCTTAAGCGGCCCGCACGGAAAGATCCATTATCCCGTGCGGACCGCTTAAGCCGACCGCACGGGATAATCGATTTTTTTTTGAAAAAAAATTCAAAAAAAAATAAAAACCAAAGCTATCCCGGCGGCGGCGCGGATCCGGCCGTCGTATATACTTCCCAAATAACACAAAATTAATTTCACATCACAAATAACACAAAATTAATTTCACATCATCACAATTTCACATATATACTTCCCAACTAATTTTTTTGTACAATTAAATTTACAAATAAATTGTGGTCGTCGTCGTCGTCGTCGGTGGCGGTAGGTGGCAGTCGGTGGAGGCGGCGGCGGCGGCGGCCGTGGAGGAGGCGGTGGTGGTGGAGGTGGCAGTCGGTGGAGACGGCCGTCGATGGAGGCGGATGCGCCGGCACACCCGACGGCGGCGGCGGTGGTGGCGGTGGTGGAGACGACGGTGGAGGCCGGCGGCGGAAGAGGCCGGCGGCGGTGGAGACCGGAGGCGGAGAGACCGGCGGCGGGGAGGTGGAGGCGGAGGCTACCGGCGGAGGAGGAGAGCCCTTGACGGTAGAGGCGGGATCTGAATTTCGTCGGGTGTTAGAAAATTTCGGAGCCCGCGCGCACCTATATAGGCGGTGATGATCATCGCGTGCGGGCAGCTTAACAGCCCGCACGGAAAGATAATCTTTCCGTGCGGGCTCTTAACGGCCCGCACAGAAAGATTATCTTTCCGTGCGGACGGCTTAAGAGGCCCGCACGGAAAGATTATTTTTCTCTCTGGATTTCTCTCTCTAGTGTAGAGGAGAGAGAAAACAACTTTTTTATTTTTATTTTATTTTTCTAATATTTTTTCACACATAGGAGCACGCAGGAACCAACCACAGAAAATTTAAGCTCGAACGGATGAAATATGTGGTCCGTAAAATTTTTCAAAGTTCTATCGAAAAGGGTCCCGAAGCTTCTCACCTCAAAAACACAATCTTGCAAGCGGAATTTCGAGATTTTGATTTCGCTGAATCCGGCAAAGCTAGGGAGCAACAGATGTAACTTTTTCTGTAGATGTCCGTCGATATATTATATGTCTGATTTCGAATCCGTATGAAAAAGATATGGTTGTTTTATCGAAGGACACTCGAGTTATGACCGTTTGACGACAGACTCAAAGATAAGCTTAGTGAATTGTTAAAACTAATTGGTGTAAGATAAAATCATGGAAAAATTCATGTGGATGCTACTCAATATGTTAGACTCACTTGAATTTTGGCATGATTTTATCTTTACATCTAGATCCCCAATTAAATTGGTCAAAACCCTAAACCCTAAACCCTAATCGGCAAAACTCGTACCTCATCCAAAAATGCATTAAATTATATGAAAGTGTATAAGGAACATAATTTATTAAAATACTATCTTATTTATAATGAATTAATATAATTTTTCCATAATTTATTTTATTAGTTTTGACCCCCTAAAAATTCAATCTAATTTCAGACAAGCCGATTTTTTTTATTTTGCTGAGAATAAAATATAAGGAATTTTTGTGTGAAACCAAGGAAAATGGAAAATAGGTGTTTTTATATATCTCCACAAAAATCCACTTTATTTTATCTAGCCCACAAAATAAATTATAGCATTATAAAGAAGAGGAGAAAGAAAATAAGTAGGAAAAATCCTGAAAATGTCACATTGTCCAATAGTAGCGGGCCCTTTCCGTGCGAGCGCCTTAAGTGGACGGCACGGGAAAATTCATATTTCCGTGCGGTCCCTTAAGTGGGCCGCATGGAATAGTGCGGTATTATCCCGTGCGGTCCACTTAAGGGACCGCACGGAAATATAGATTTTCCCGTGCGGTTGCTTAAGTGGACCGCACGGGATAATGCCGTATCGGTTTTTTCAGGCGCGGCCACTTATGATCCGTCTGGAATCTATCGGAGGCCTCGTCCAGAAAAATCGTTTTTTAGTAGTGATCATGGCGATTACTCTCTGGCCACACAAGTATACAAAGATAAAGATGCTAGGGGACTAATTCTCCAAATCATGCAGCAAAAAAATCCTGAAATCCTACTCCTGAAATCTGGCGAGTGCTTTAGCTTTTTGTGTGATGGTGTCGGGATCGAATAACCGGAAGCCTGAAACACGAGAGGTGGCGAGTTAAATGAAGCTAATTTAAGGCAAAGAGAGATCGATCAAGCATCAATTCGTAGATCTCCTTATCATGTGGGACTCTCAAAGCGCTAAAGTGCGCATCGCTTTTGGGGAGTCTCCGGGGAGGCATTTTCTCGGGATGTTGTTTTCTTCCACCTACTCCTTTCCGTCGTAGGGTCGGTGTCCTCACTAATGAACAGGGAACATGCATGTCAAGGACCACATTTGATTTGATTTGAGGTCCCGTTTCCCATTCTTGACACTTTGTGCGAAAATTTTCTGGTTTTACTTGCAGTTGCTTGGAAAGAGGCCAAAAAAATTACTTCCACTGTATTAAAATATAAACATCTCTAACTTCATATGTAAATATGTCTAAATGACAAAAATATTTTTATATTGTGGGACATAGGGAGTATTTGGTTTCGAACATACTACTTACATTAATTCTTTTATGGGGGACATATGGTATCTTATTTTTTATTTTCTAAAAAGAAAGCTACTGTGGTAAAATATTTTTTTTTTGCAATTATCTATAATTTTTGTGGTCTTCTAGTTGTTGCCTAAAATGAAGATTCTAGATTGTTGATCGATGGATGACGACATGGTATCTTGCCTAGCTCGAGATTCCCCACACACCATGACATGTCTGGAGATCATGGATGGCAGGTGGCATTAATTCAGCTAAAACCTCCTACTGACAGAAAGTGACATAATAACAACCAGATGTACAACGATGAGTGATCTGACAATGTGGCTGGTCTGCACATTGATCAAATGTTTACCAACCACATCGTAATTTTAATATAGTTCTTTCCGAAAACACCAAATTTGAATCGATTGTTTATGGCTAAACCGAACATTCAGGCTGTTGCATACTTGCATGATACCGCAGCCTGTACTCGCATCCATTATTTAAATATCGTTCAGTTTTTATGTATCCAATGAAACTTTGGACTTCACAAAGATATCGTGCCAAATAATCTATCTCTACGAATTTTGTCCTTTTTTGTGGGGGCTAGAGGTAGTAGCAGTGAATGGTTGATGCATATGTTTCCCTCTTCGCGGTAGGTGGGATACCTCATAACCTCACAATTTAACTTTCTTCAATGTTTTCTCAAAGAACCAACGAACTGATCGAGCATACATAGCTCGTTAGTTGTCGACCACCTAACATATGATTGAGGCCGCCAAGGTAGTCCCAGTGGTTGCAATGCTGAAATCAGTCAAACATTTGTACTAGCTTGTCTAATTTGGTGGCAAGCATCAGCTATATATATATAGTATGAAACAGTGTCCCATTTTTCTCAAATAGCCCGAATACCCACAAACTTCCTTATTTACTGATACATAGGCTGCGTTCGAATTTGCTTATTGCTGTTGGATCAAGTTTCAGATTATCGTAGTATATTTTTCAAATTATTAAATGGTGTGTTTCGTACGAAAACTTTTCTATATGAAAGTTGCTCTAAAATATCAAAAAAAATCTATTTTTCAAGTTTGAACTAATTAAAACTCAATTAAACACGTGTTAATGTCATCTCGTTTTACGTGAAACACTTAATCTTCAACACCACCATAATATTAAGAAACTTTTTATAAAACTTAAAAGATGTCAATATTTCCTCTAATTTCAAATATAGATCTTATACCATCAAGTAAGAAATAAAAACATTAAATGACTTTACCTAACAGTGCACTTTCAAAACAAGAGGATCTAAAATAACTTGCATATAAAATGTACAGAAGGGTAAGACGACTCCATGTTCTCTCGACCAGTCCTCAGTTGAGCCCATTCCGTGGTGTCCCCAGCAAAATTGCCAGGTGGGTCGAGAGCAGCACTGCACACCACGTGCACCGGCGCACGTCACGGGCGGGGAGTGACAGGTGTTCAAGAATCACAACCATCTCCGCCACGAACAACCGTGCAGCAGCAAACGAATGAACAAAACAACCTGCATATATTTCCTGCACCAATTTCTCTCTTTTCCTGTGCATATATAAGTAATCACAGGAAATAAGATTCCGCTAGGATAGATAAACCGGGGAACGTATATACTGATAAACACGTTGGCTTATATAAGCAGAGTAAGCACCTGGGCCCCACGCTGCATGTTTGCTTTCTTTTTCGCCTTTCGTTTTCTCACCAACTTGCAGGGACGCAATGATTGGTCCCCGCAGGAGCATGTGGAGGGAGGCGATTGGACGTGCTGGTGGTGGGTCCATCAAGAATTCCCGGTGGAGCCAAATATAGAAAGCTATGGTGCGTGGAACTTTTGTGATCGGTTTGTACTATCCGTATAAAACCATAGACGCATTGGACTGTATAATGCTCTCTTCATCCAAGTTTTCAGAACTATTTTATTTTTTTAGATTTTTTTAAAAGTCTAAATCTTATTTGTAATCCCTATATCCTAAATTAAATTGTTCATCAGAATTCAACAAATCATTTTAGTATTTATTGGTTGAATGTTCGTTGGTTTTATCATGATGGAATAGTTGATTGCTTTTTGGTCTTAGTGACAAAAGAAATACTAAGTCTTAAACTTTTGGATGCAGGGTGCAGTAGCAATTTAGCTGCGTTCGACAGCGATTGTTGTGGCACCGCACTGTAAGCCCGCAACAACAGTATCTACAACAGAAGCACTCTTGCAGCTGCTGCAGCCTTGCCATATCAATTACCCCTTCCGTCCGCAACTGCAACAACTAGTCATAGCAATTACCCCTCCGTCCCATAAAAACTCCAATTCATCTATTCATAGCTAAAATTGATCTATTTTTGGGTAGAGTAGTAGTTTTCAAACATGACAGTTATCACTTCATCCCAAAATACATCATTTCTGACTAAATTTGTAAAAAGAATAACTATATTTTAAAACAATACATATGAATTACTAATTTAAAGTGAAAAGGCTTCCGCATGTCACATTATAATGTTTTTATTGGGCCGTTAACTGATTTACAAATTTGGTTACAAAGTACTTTTTTCGTATCATAATATAGTAATCTAGGACCAAATGAAACATTTAATAGTGCAGCAAATTTGCACAGTTTCTATTATAAAATGTTTTATTCGGTTCTATATTGCTACATTATGAGATGGAAGGAATATTATTACGACATCTTTTTGTAGTTTTATATTTTCATCGAGGTCTTAGCCATTTCAATGTTAAATGTGTCTTAGATCGATCTGACTTAAAGCCTGCCTCCACTTTCAAATGCGCATTATCAAGTGTTTCGTACTTTTATTATGTTATTACCAATATATAGGAAAAAAATATAAAAGCATATAACTATAGCGTGGTGTAGTATAGCTGTTAGGGTACATGAGCCGGTACAATACATTTCTGGCCTGTGCGGTAAATACGAGATGGACGTATTCACCAAGCGTGCCACGCAGCATGTGTTACTCCGACCGTGGAGTTAAAATAGTTTGATGGCCGCTCCATTTGGCTAATGGGATGCCCCACGATGCCATGTGAAGTCTAGCTAAGCACTCGCCTTGGAAAACGGCAAACTTTGGAAATACCCGAGGAATTAGAGAATTGCTTGATAAGCATGGGAATGCTCAATCAGTAATTACACCTCCCTATAAATAAATCTACAAATTATGCTCCTTGGATCTGTCGACCAAGTGTTCAGCCCCGTTTGTTTGGAGTTCCCCGAGAAAAATCTATGAAAATTCGACGAGAGTTTCACAAAGTAAAACAAAAAATAATTTCTATTAATATGACTCTAACACCTAAATCTAACTAGTAGCGAAGTACTTCGTATAAAGGAGAGTTGTGAAAACGGCTTGAACCTGCAGCATCCTTCGAGTTTATTTTCTGACAGTCCAATATGCTCCATTATCTCACATATATCAATATAAATAACAAAAGATTAGAATACTCTTACTTTATCCAATCCTAATACTACTATTCATCACTTTATTTACTTTCAATATAACTATGACCTACTTTCACAAACTTCGATACAATAATTACTCTAAAAATAAATTTATTTTGGAACAAATGAAAGTAGTGTTCTAATACTCCCTTCATCCCAATTTGATCATCATCTAAGGTTTTTAAATTTTTTTTCAAAATGATCATCATCTAACAAAATATCTTTTTGTTTATTTGTGCAAAGAGTAAATCTTTATCGTGAAATGCTCTGCATGCATGCAGCTAATCAAGATTGATTTCTATTGGTTCAACTCATGCAACATTTATAGTATAAATTAATTTTTGTTGGACACGAAGTAATAAAGCACCTTGATCGACGATGATTAATTTCAAAATAATGTATGCTTTAGTGTTTTTGGTCTTGGTGCCATTTGCAAGAAATGATCAATTTAGGACGGAGGAAGTATAACTTAATATAGGACGAAGGAAGTAGTGTTACATAGAATGAGACAAAAGAGTTTTGTCTCGTTCTTCGTGCACACACATTCCGAACTGCTAAACGACATGTTTAAAAATTTATATAAGAAAGTTGATTTAAAATATCATATTAATTTATTTTTTGAACTTTAAATAACTAATACTCGTTAATTACTCTTTACATATCCCATTTTAAAGATATTAACTATTTACCACTCTTACATGTGATATTTAATGATTTATCACTAGACCCATATGTCATAGACACATGAAAACTCACATATAATAAATTATGAGTGATAAATAATTAAATGACATACCTTAAAAGTGACAAGATAGTTAAATGTCGTGTTGTTTTATGTCTTCTCTCAAACACATTTTTCATTAAATGCTAACGTATGAAAAATATATAACTTCATCCCTGAATATAACAAGTTAATACAAAATATGATATTTTATAGTATGATAAATTTGAATAGAGCGTAACGTTAGAATATGTGCTATCTTATATTAATTTGTTATATTTTACGGTTGAGGTAGCAGCTAAAGCTGAGGTCTATAGTTTCTTCACTTGTTACCCTGCACCCATATGGCCATATTCCACGGTAGACGGCATTTGCATCTGGAGTTGTGGACGTGGCGCCTGGACTGTAGGCAGAAGGACACAGCCTCGTGAAGAAACCGAGAGGAAGAAGGGAAAGGGGAATAGGAGATCAGACAAGGCAGGAGGGCGTCACGTGTGAGCGCATCTCCCGGTGCCACTGTGCGCATCGCTTCCGTGGTCAACTGTGCCTTTTTTCCCAAAATGCTCATGCGTCGCGTCGGCATGGGGCCATGTCGGAGGACTGGAGGGGAGTGCAAATCCGTGGCAAACTGGCAATGCTGCACGCTGCCGTATTACTACGTGGGACCCAGCTATTGTGGGCCCAGGAGGTCCATGCCATGTTCCCATGGCCAGTACCAGCAACGCCAACGCCTCTAGTCATAGCTCAAGAGCCAATCAGATACAGTAGTGTAAAGTTTTGGACGGTTTGATAAGAGTCATGCAACTGCTATACGTCGACCATGTGATACATCTTCCAAGGAAACCTTGGATGTAGCAACGGGATTCATGTTCAACAGTTCAAGCAGATTCATCGAAATTTTTTTTTCTAGCAGGAAAATACAGACAAGGAAACTACTCCTATAACACAGAGTACCTTCCTACTTCCTCGTCCTATACTAAATTTATTTTTAGCTTATTTTATTTATTTAAAAATAAATTTATTTTTATAATTGTATCAGAGTTTATAAAAATAAAATAAATTATATTGATATAGTAGATAAAATAAAAAATAATTACATTAGAATTTGAGAAATTAAAGGTATTCTAGTTTTTTATTGGTATGTATGAAATGTGTAAAAAATAAAGTTATTTTGAAACGAAAACAATTATTCAAAATATATCATTTCACCAGTTGTAAAATATTTGTCGTTTTAGGTACTTTAGTATAGATTAAGATACAATAAAAAAGATTACAACGCTCCTAATTAAATGATGTATGAGAGAAATTTAAATGAGATATGATAAATTGGACAAGTAGTACTTTGTGACAAGTATTTTGAGATAAATTTTAAATCCTAAAAAGATAACTATTTTCAGACGAAGGTAGTAGCAAGACACTAAGACTACTATATCTATTATTAATGCATAAAAAAAGAAAGATGAAAAGTATTATTGGTTCGACGGCTAAAACGAGTAGAGAAAATAAAGTACTATATTAGTATTAAGAGCAAGTTTTATAGTAGAGGTGACTAACACCTCTAATCTCATGCATATCATATACCAATAAATTAAGAGATGACATGTGTAAAAGGTTGTCTCTAACACACAACCCCCAATAACCCTAACATTTTTATATTTTTATTGGAGTTTAAGTAGAGATTGACTCTTACATGAGGGATGACCTTTTCTTTCTCTTCTCTTCTCTCCTTCGCCTTACCATTTAGTTCTATGTGATATTTTGAAATTTGTGTTTAGATACACATAGGATTTGCTCTAAGATGACTAGGATAAAAAGACAGTCGATTAGAGATGGAAGGAGTACTAGGAGTATAGTATATGCACCAATTTCCACACTTGCATTAATGTGTGAAGATTAACTACTTTAATGACTTGTCCTTATAACTTGGGACAGCTTTCCACTTGGATCTTTTACTTTTAGCGGTGCTAATCTTGGCAGGATAAGCTAATTTTGAAGGAGAAGTAATCCACTAAAATAGGGATGATGGACAAGTTTCTAATCTTAAATTGATGAGCTATGCAGTGCGCAACACTTCAACGATTGGTTTCTCATATTTCTTTTGGGCATGACGACGAGGCCAGTGATGTTAAATTATATTACTAGCACTAGTAATATACTACAATATATTTATATGGTCGTCACATCCATATTCCCTAGTTTACCTTGAATATGCTATAACTTCTCTTGATCCATCAAACGTGATGGTGGAAAACTATCATTTGACTTTCACCATTTTAGAGGTGGATATGAGCATGCTATAACATCTTTGTTTCTGATCGCATGACATAGCATGGTCATATTGACTACGAGTAGTATTCTTATTACTATGTATGATGGATAGCAAGTTTAATAGTCTGAGTTCAATAAATACTTAGCTAGTATGAGTATAATTCTCATGATAATAGCTATGAACATTATTCATATAAAATAACTAAAAATGTCCTCAGTAAATAAAACAATGACCGATAATAACAAACAACTATAATAAAACATGTTAATTAAAGATTGAAATACTAATATACTCTTTTTGTCTCAAAATAAAATGATTCCCATAACGGAGTTGCTACCAAATTTTCGCAAGTCCTCAAAACTTTCAGATATGTGACTATAGGATCGCCTCGAGATTTGAGCATGAAGGAAAACAATTTGCTAGAAAGAAATTTTCGCACATGTCACGTGTAAGATTTTGATGCTAGACAACCAAACCATAGTTAAATATAAATTTTATATAAATTATATCGTAATTACAGTGTAGTTACAATTCAGTTACAGTATAGTTATAATATAATTACACTTTAATTATATTACAGTTATATATTAAAGTTTTTCACTGAAAAAACTTGCGACAATTTTTTTACATACTCCTTACAGAATATAAGTTGTTTTAGTATAGTTCTAGAACGACTTACGTACTAACAGTTGTAGTAAAGTAATATTAATAGGTGGATAGGTAAAGAAGGGTCTTGCAAGGATAAGAAGGTAAAAACAAACTTATTTTAGGATAAACTCTAGGAAACAACGAGGGTATTATCGACAAAAGACGCAATGTTCAAATTCAGAAATAAGATAAGAGTAATCCTTACCGATAATACTTCTTTTGTACCGTTAAAAGTTAAACCTGTGCGTGTAGCATTTTAATCCAGGATATATCGCATCCGTCCGTCGTTGGCGACGAACACGTGCAGAAGAAGCTTTCCCCAGAAAGCACCTCACCTCGCCGTCTGGCACGCGGGGCCCTACCCTCGCTGCTTCTGGGCCCGCCCGCTTCTGCACACTGTCACGCCCCACCCCCCGCACCGCACGCGCGCGGTTTCCCAAGCCGCCTCGCGCCTCTCTCCGCCTCCACCGCGGCCGCCCGACGTGATAGCGACACGTAGGACTCGCCAAACACAACAATCCATCGCGTTTTGGATTTTGTTACAAACCAAATTCCCCCAGTAGAGATTTAATTTAATCTAATTACTCGTACCAGATAAGGAGATCGAGTAAAAGCTAACGGCGCGGCGTGGTTATCTCCGAATCGGCTGTGGCTCCCCGCGTCGGCGGCGGCGCGGCGGAAGCGGCCGCGGCGCGCCGGCCGAATCCTGGCCGTCGGATCGGGCGTCGTCCTGGGCCCCACGCGCCACGGGCGGCTGTCGTTTGCTCCTCGGAGGGGTGGGCCCGCCGTGGTCACCACCACAGGTCGCTGTCGCGGCTGACCTGGCGGTGGGCCCGTGCTCGCGGTGTTTTTTTTCCCTCTCTTTCTCTCGGTTGACAGTAGCGGGGCCGCGGGGGCAGAGATTGCGAAAACAGCGGAAACGGAAGATTGCAAAATTGCAACTGCTTTCCTGTTTTTAATTCGGGATCAAAAAGATTCTTTCTCGGGGTCCCCGTGCCGTGGATGTATTGCGCATACGTCTTCGCTTGTGAAAGACGATCTCCTTTATTTTTTTTATACTTATATATAAGTATATATGGAGTATGAATTTACCGTGAGTAAAATGAACTACAAAACTAATTACTACGATATACCATGAGCATAAATGATCTCATGTAGACGTTCTCTTTTCTTTTGCTAGTCATACGTGCATATATAACCAAACAATCTAATAAAATTACTCCTATCCAATTTACTACTCCAGTAGACAGCGAAAAAAAATGTTTGATGTAATCACCGATCCATGGTACAGTAGGGTTGTCGTCAATCTTGTGTTTCTTTCATTCCATTGTATGTACTGCAATCGTACTCCATCTAGCACTGGACTTAAGCTATGGACCCCAAATTCTGATCTTGTTGGGGACCCCTACGAAAATACTCCCGTAGAGATGCAGATATCGTCACAACTTAACAACCAACGAATGTTTAAAAACACAAAGAAAAAAAAGCAAATTCGGAGGAGAAAAACGGTGGCCAAAATATAGTGCGAGTGTGGGGACGCGACGCGAGCGACGAAAGAGGAGAGAGGATGGGTTGGCACAGCGAGCTCTGCCCCTCTCCCCTGTCTATAAATGCAGAGGCGCCGAATGCCCTAGTAGCCGCTAAACTCGGAGAAGGAAACGGGAAGGCACGCCCCGCGAGAGACCCGCGAGAGAGAGGCGGCGCCCCGTTTCGTCCCCAAAACCGATTCATTCATTCTTCAACCACGCCGTCCGCCGCGTCGCCGTCTTCGCCGGTAAAAAAGGCCGCCGTGCGGGAGAGAAGGGAAGCACAACCGCGCTCGGGACGAGGCGAAGGGGGGGATCGGTGACGCGGCGTCGGCGTCGGCATCGGCATCGGTCTCATCTCCGGGCTACAAGAGCGAGAGGTACCCGCTCGGCCGCACGCACCCCTCCTCATCGTCGTCCTCCCAACTTGACAGGATCAGGAGACGGTTTTCCAAAAAAAATAAGTTGCTCGGCTTTTGGGGTTCGGTTTGGCTTTGTTTGGTTGCGTTGTGGTTGGTGGTGGTGGTGGCGGCCGGCGTCGAGTGCTCTCCGCCGCCTATATTTTTTTTCGTTTCGATCTACTGGTGGTGGCTCGCTCGATTCTGCGTCCGTGCGTGCCGGTCGTGTGGGGGCGGAGGGAATCTGCGCCGCCGTGTGGGGGTTGGTAGATCTGTTCATCCCCCGCGTGTGTCGCCGTTGCCCTGTGCGTGTATTTTTCTCGTTTGCAAATTGCAAGTGCTGTGCTGTGTTCCATCGCAGCATGACACGAGCTCCCTCCCGTTGCTTTTGGTGGTGACATGTGGGAAAGGGAGATTGCTTTGAGGATTTTCTGTTCGTTTCTCTACTTTTTTTTCCCTCTCTGCTCTGTATTTTTGTGATGGGATTTTGTTCGTTTTCTTCGTCCCGGTGGTGGAGGAGTACGGCCTAATGCTCGTCGTTTGATGTCGCGTGGCAGGTAGCAGAGTCGTGAGGTGCTGCCATGTCGGCGGCGCAAGGGATGGCCTACAAGCTCCGCACCGACGCGGCGCCCACGGGCGCTGGCCGCAGGGCGCGGCGCAGCCACTCCTCCGTGGCGGCGCCTTACCGCGCGGCTAGGCTGGTACAGGGCGGCGTGTCAATCGAGGGCGGTTTGGTCGGTGGATACCAGCTTACCGAGGAGCGCGTCGCCGCACGGCCGCCACGCGCAGCCGCGCGCGACGCCGAGCTGGTCAGGCCACTTTCGACGCTCCCCGAGAGCAGCATTGGGCTGTACGATCCCTCGCACGAGCGCGACTCATGCGGCGTGGGGTTCGTCGCCGAGCTGTCGGGTGATTACAAGCGCGCGACGGTAAGTGTGGAGCTGCAGTTTCTCTCTTCTGAACATCACCTTTGCGATATCGATCTGATTTCACTTCTCTGCAGGTCAATGACGCCCTCGAGATGCTTGAGAGAATGGCGCACCGTGGTGCCTGCGGCTGTGAGAAGAACACTGGTGATGGTGCCGGCATCCTTGTGGCTCTACCGCACAACTTTTTCAGAGAGGCGAGCTAGAAACTCAATAAAATTGTAAGGCAAAGGCAGTTCGTTTTAACAGTTAATTCATCTTAGCTGTTGCCGTTTGTACTCCTGCAGGTGACAAAGGATGCTGGGTTTGAGCTACCGCAGCCAGGCGAGTATGCTGTCGGTATGGTCTTCCTGCCAATCGATGAGAAGCGTCGTGAGCGGAGCAAAGCTGAGTTTCAGAAGGTTAGTTGTTTTCATTTCTTTTGTTTTTTCAATGCATGGCCGTGATGTGCACTAATTTTTTTTTTGTTAATTTCATTTATCCAGGCAGCAGAATCGCTGGGACATGTAATACTTGGGTGGCGCCGGGTTCCCACTGACAACTCAGACTTAGGTGAATCTGCGCTCCAGACTGAGCCAGTTATTGAGCAGGTTTTCCTCACCAAAAGTTCAAGTTCGGAGGCTGATTTTGAGCAGCAGGTCATTCCACGAGTTTACATTTTGAATTTATGAGTGCATATGTAATAGATTGTGTATTTAACTCATTTGTAATGAATTATTACAGTTGTATATCCTGAGGAGGCTCTCGATTGTATCTATCCGTGCAGCTCTGAATCTCCGTCGTGGAGGAAAGAGGGACTTCTACATGTGTTCTCTCTCCTCAAGGTACTTCTTCCTCTTTTCTTTTTCTTCTTCTTCCATATTTCTAGTTTTCTATGTTTGATTAAATTGAAGGATGGAAAGGATGATGATTCCCAAATCCCAATCAAGTTCAAATTTCTTTTTTTTAAGAGATCATCAGCAAATGTTTTCCAAATTTCATGTTTTCTGTGTTCGATTATGTTGAAGGATGAAAGGGCTGTTGATTCCCAAATCCCAAGCTCACATTTCCTTTTCTTGGAAGAGATCATCAGCAAATATTTTCTGTTGGAAATGGGACTAATGAAAAAAAACATTGAGCTTTCTCTTAAGGATCCTGTAGTGTAACAACCTTCTAATTGTGTTCTATTCATGTGAATAATTCAATGTTTGCTTTCTTGTGATTTCCAGGACTATTGTGTACAAGGGCCAGCTTAAGCCATGCCAACTTAAGGGGTACTACTATGCAGATCTAGGTCATGAAAACTTCACGAGTTATATGGCTCTGGTAAATACAATACCTTGATCCTCTTATACAAAAAAAGTCATGACCATAGTCGGCGGATGGGAACCAATAATAGCAAGGCAGTTGTAAGATCAAGACTCCTGTGCAGGCATCAAACTTTGAATTGTCTTACCGTCACTGCTCTATTCATATGCTATTTCAGTCCTGGTTCTTGATGCCTTTAAGTGAAGTATTAGAAATCTTTATTAGTTGATACCCGATAACCATGTTGCAGAGTCCAGCTGCAGTTCTGCTATGGCCGACTGCTATGCCGACTCTTCTGGATGTGACCTCCAATTAGGTGGTGGGAAGAAATTGTGTTTGGTTTGAGGTAGCTTAGGGCTCCCAACTGTTTTGCATGAAATTCTATGCAACTGATGCTTCAGTTTTTTTAAGTGTGTTGCTACTTCATTTAGAAGTTCTGTTCGACATTGTAAAAATGCAAGAGTTGAGTATCATGCAATTACTAAGTGTCATGCATCCAAACAGGTTCACTCAAGGTTCTCCACGAACACCTTCCCCAGCTGGGACCGTGCACAGCCGATGCGTGTATTAGGTCATAATGGAGAGATCAATACCCTCAAAGGGAACAAGAATTGGTAATTTTGCTAAATCTTTTTATTTGGTCTGCCCCCTGCAATGTCCATTTCTAGGTTGTATGTAATCATCTCCACATGGCTATGCCATTTTATTTATGATTCTTGGTTTTATAACTACTTTTGCATGTATGGCAGGATGAAAGCACGAGAAGGTCTCTTAGAGTGTGAGAAGCTTGGCCTATCAAAGGATCAGTTTTCAAAAATTCTACCAATTGTGGATGCTACCTCGTCTGATTCAGGTAAGAACTCATTGTTTCATGCAGTAAAACATACAAGCACACTTAGAAAATGGGAATTTTCCTTATTTTTAGAGATTTGTTAATTAGATAGAATCATTTCAATTCTAGGTGCTTTCGATGGTGTTCTTGAGCTTCTTATTCGTGGTGGAAGAAGCCTGCCAGAAGCTGTGATGATGATGATACCTGAGGCGTGGCAGAACGATGTGAACATGGAACCTGAGAAGAAAGCTCTCTATGAGTTCTTGTCTGCCCTTATGGAGCCTTGGGATGGACCTGCTCTAATATCTTGTAAGAATATATTGAGTCCTTTTCCTTCCTGGTAACACATTTCCCATTGGCTACTTGTGCTTACTTTGCTTTCATCTGCAGTTACTGATGGCCGTTACCTTGGAGCCACCCTGGATCGCAATGGGTTGAGGCCTGGTCGATTTTATGTGACACACAGTGGACGTGTAGTCATGGGAAGTGAAGTTGGTGTTGTTGATGTTCCTTCCAAAGATGTATTGAGAAAGGGTAGACTAAACCCTGGAATGATGCTGTTGGTTGATTTTGAGAACCATACTGTAGTGGATGATGAAGCATTGAAGGCACAATACTCTAAAGCTCACCCATATGGGGAGTGGCTCAAGAGACAAAAGATATACCTCAAAGACATTGTAGAATCTGTGCCAGAAACTGAGAGAGTTGCTCCTGGAATTTCTGGTTCACTCACAGTAAGTCTGCTACAGTGTTTTAACATTTTATTTTATTTTTCACTGGGCTACAATTTTTGCTGGTATTTATGAGAATTTGGTTACACTATAATTACTTATTTTTTTCACACTTTGGTGTAGCAAAAGAATGAGAAAAAGGAACATGCAGGCGTCAATGGGATTTTGACTCCACTAAAAGCCTTTGGGTAAGCAAGGTTTCAACTTTGTTGATTATCTTTGCTGTTTTGAGTTCCTTTTTGGTTTATTTGTCAAATTTATTTTTACTGCAGATACACAGTGGAAGCCCTTGAAATGCTGCTTCTCCCGATGGCTAAAGATGGAGTGGAAGCTCTTGGATCCATGGGGAATGACACGCCCTTGGCAGTCATGTCAAACAGAGAGAAGTTGGCTTTTGAGTACTTCAAACAGATGTTTGCACAAGTTACAAACCCGCCAATCGACCCAATTAGGGAGAAAATTGTTACATCTATGGAGTGTATGATTGGGCCAGAGGGTGACTTGTTGGAAACAACTGAAAAGCAATGCAACCGCCTTGCACTTGAGGGTCCTTTGGTGTCTATTGATGAAATGGAGGCTATTAAGAAGATGAACTACCGTGGTTGGCGAAGCAAGGTGCTCGACATAACTTATCCAAAGAAGTCTGGAAGGAAGGGCTTGGAAGAAACTTTGGACAGAATATGCACAGAAGCTCGGGGAGCTATAAAGAAGGGCTACACTGTTTTAGTTCTCTCAGATAGAGGTCAGTGTAATATTCAATATATACTACTGATGTTTCATTACTAATTACTCATAATTTTGTAAACATGCCTGCGTAGTCAAACACATTCAACAAATCTATTATCATTTAAATGTAGCTCCAAGCATATAATTTTTCAATATATTAGATCTAACATTATCATAACTAAGTTAGTAGCTGCAGCGCTTTTATTATCAACAAAGTTATAACATTCGTTTACCTTATGAATTTCCATGTCTACGATGTTCTTCAACACTGACCTTTCTGGCAGGAAACTTACTGTTTTGTTTAAATTCTTGATGCAGGATTTTCCTCAGACCGGGTTGCCGTCAGTTCACTCTTAGCAGTTGGTGCGGTACATCAACATCTTGTGGCCAATCTTGAGAGGACACGCGTAGGTTTGTTGGTGGAGTCTGCTGAACCTCGAGAAGTGCACCACTTCTGCACCCTTGTTGGGTTTGGTGCTGATGCTGTATGCCCTTATTTGGCTATCGAAGCAATTTGGTGCTTGCAGAATGATGGGAAGATTCCTCCTAACGGTGATGGGAAACCCTACTCAAAGGAAGAACTTGTCAAGAAATATTTCTATGCTTCCAACTATGGAATGATGAAAGTTCTTGCAAAGATGGGAATATCCACCCTTGCATCTTACAAAGGTGCACAGATTTTTGAAGCTCTTGGCCTTTCTTCTGAAGTCATCCGTAAGTGTTTTGATGGTACACCTAGCCGAATTGAAGGTGCCACTTTTGAAATGCTTGCACGAGATGCTCTACGTCTTCATGAGTTGGCATTTCCATCAAGAGCACCTCCACCAGGAAGTGCAGATGCAAAGGCCCTTCCCAATCCAGGGGACTACCACTGGAGGAAAAATGGTGAAGTCCACCTCAATGATCCCCTCGCAATGGCAAAACTACAAGAAGCTGCTAGAGTAAACAGCCGGGCAGCATACAAAGAATATTCTAGGCGAATTCAGGAGCTCAACAAAACCTGCAACCTGCGTGGTATGCTTAAATTTAAAGACACCGCTGACAAGATTTCTGTGGACGAGGTTGAACCTGCAAGTGAGATAGTTAAACGCTTTGTTACTGGTGCAATGAGTTATGGATCCATTTCTTTGGAAGCACATACTGCCCTTGCTATGGCCATGAACAAACTTGGAGGGAAATCTAATACAGGTACACTGAAATACTATGTAGCATTTGTCCTTTGTTGCTACCATTTGCACAATCAGCAGTAAGAACACTTTATCGAATGACCTTTCAAAACAAGCCTTCTTTTCTCAGCCCCTATTTTAGACATACTCATACCTACCAATGAACTTATTTTGATTCTATCAAACAAAAAGGTTTTTACTGCATTTCACTCAAAGAAACGTATACCACACTTTGCTAAAATTTTTTTAATCTTCTGTTGGTGTGGCGTGTCTTTTGAAGACAAAATTTGTTCCTGCATGCAGCATGTTGCACTATTTGAGACTTTATTTTTTGTGTTTTATTTTATTTAACTGTTTCTTTCTTGTTTAACATATTTCTAGAACTTAATATTACTTTTATTGCCAGGTATAAAATATCTCTTTTTACCCTTTTGCTATTTTGAGTAGAATCCATAACCTTTGAACCATATGCACTAACTCTAATACATTTGTGAAGGTGAGGGAGGGGAACAGCCTTCTCGTATGGAACCACTTGCTGATGGTTCAATGAATCCAAAAAGAAGTGCAATCAAGCAAGTTGCCAGTGGAAGATTTGGAGTTTCAAGCTATTATTTGACTAACGCAGATGAACTGCAGATAAAAATGGCTCAGGTACTTGTCAACATTGTGCACTACGCAATCATTAAAATGATTGCAGCAGTCTATTGAAAGCACCTGCCGTGTTGCAGAAATTTACCTTTTCTTATAACTAATTTATGTATGTAGGGTGCTAAGCCTGGTGAAGGTGGTGAGCTTCCAGGCCATAAGGTTATTGGTGACATTGCGGTTACAAGGCACTCTACTGCTGGTGTAGGGCTGATTAGCCCACCTCCTCACCATGATATATATTCTATTGAGGATCTTGCACAACTTATCCACGACCTTAAGGTAACTTAATGTGATACTGCATTGCTGTTTCTTGAAACCAAGCAATTTGTTGTTATTTTTGTATAGTAGTTAGTACTAGATTGATTTCTGAGATATCGTACCAACCTCATGATCGCTCAGTTGCCATGCTACATTTTAGAATTTAACTTGAACACATGCATGCAATTTGGAAATGTTGCTTCCTGATATATGGTGACATTCTTGTTGCTTGTACTCTGTAGAATTCAAATCCTAGAGCTCGCATAAGCGTCAAGCTAGTTTCTGAGGCTGGTGTAGGAGTTGTTGCTAGTGGTGTTGTAAAAGGACATGCAGACCATGTCCTTATATCTGGCCATGATGGAGGGACGGGAGCTTCTAGGTGGACAGGTATTAAAAATGCTGGCCTTCCATGGGAACTTGGATTGGCTGAGACACATCAAACTCTAGTGGCAAATGGGCTTCGTGGCCGAGCTATTCTGCAAACTGATGGGCAGTTAAAAACTGGCAAAGATGTAGCTGTTGCTTGCTTACTTGGCGCAGAAGAATTTGGTTTCAGTACTGCTCCGTTGATCACACTTGGTTGCATCATGATGCGGAAATGCCATACCAACACTTGCCCCGTTGGTATAGCTACTCAAGATCCAGTGCTACGAGAAAAGTTTGCTGGAGAACCAGAGCATGTTATCAACTTCTTCTTTATGCTTGCTGAGGAGCTAAGAGAAATCATGTCTCAGCTTGGCTTCCGCACCATTACTGAAATGGTTGGGCGCTCTGACATGCTTGAGGTTGATCCAGAAGTAGTGAAGAGCAACGAGAAACTTGAGAACATTGATCTCTCATTGATTTTGAAACCAGCGGCAGAGATTCGTCCTGGGGCTGCTCAGTACTGTGTTGAAAAGCAAGACCACGGTCTTGACATGGCATTAGATAACAAACTCATAGCTTTATCAAAAGCTGCACTTGAGAAGGAAGTTCGTGTTTTCATTGAGACTCTAATCCAGAATACTAACCGAGCAGTAGGCACTATGCTTAGTCATGAAGTCACAAAGCGTTATCACATGAAGGGATTACCTGCAGGTACGATTCATGTGAAGCTCACTGGAAGTGCTGGCCAAAGTCTTGGCGCTTTTCTCTGTCCTGGAGTCACCCTTGAGCTTGAAGGAGACAGCAATGATTATGTTGGTAAAGGATTGTCTGGCGGTAAAATTGTTGTCTACCCACCAAGAGATAGTACATTTATTCCAGAAGACAATATTGTCATTGGAAATGTGGCTCTATATGGTGCTACTAAAGGAGAGGCATATTTCAATGGAATGGCTGCAGAAAGGTTTTGCGTACGCAATTCAGGTGCTGAAGCTGTGGTTGAAGGAATTGGTGATCATGGATGTGAGTACATGACAGGGGGTACTGTGGTTATCCTTGGTAAAACAGGAAGAAACTTTGCTGCTGGGATGAGTGGAGGCATTGCTTATGTTTATGATATTGACGGGAAATTCAGCGTCTGCTGTAACCATGAGTTAGTTGATCTCTATCATGTGGAGGAAGAGGATGATATTACCACATTGAAAATGATGATAGAACAACATCGACTTAACACTGGGAGTGTTGTTGCTAGAGATATACTCTCTAATTTTGATACTCTTCTTCCAAAATTTGTCAAGGTATTCCCAAGAGATTATAAGAGGGTTTTGGAAAATATGAAGGCTGAAAAGGCTGCTGCTAAGCTTGCAAAGGAACCAAAGATTTCAAATGGTGTTTCTGTAACAACTAAGGTAGGAGATATTCTGAAGTGCCAAGTCTATTTCATTTTTGAACTCATTAAAAATTTACGATGGACAAATAGCTTCAAGTTGAAAAAAATGAAAAAAAAGATGCTTTTGAATTTACTATTGAGTATATATGAACACATATTCCATTTTTATATTATTACCCTAGAAATAGCAATGGTATATGCTACCATTGCTCTGGAAATTTGTTGGCTTAAATTAAATGCTTAAATTTACAGAAAGTGCAACCGGAGCAATCAACAAACCGACCAACACGTGTTTCCAATGCCAAAAAGTACAGAGGTTTCATTTCATATGAGCGAGAGAGTATTTCTTATCGGGATCCAAATGAGCGTGTAAAAGATTGGAAGGAAGTTGCAATTGAATCAGTGCCAGGGCCACTACTGAACACACAGTCTGCTCGTTGTATGGATTGTGGAACTCCTTTCTGTCATCAGGTAATATTCAGCTTTGTCCCTCTTTCATTGGTATTATGTTTGTTGGATTGTTGTTAGGTTAAGGTTTATTGTTTTCAATGTATCTTGCTGTTGAATTCAAGGACAATGATGAGTAATTTTGCATCTTACACAGAGTAAGAAGTTGCCACTATTGAGGCACTGATAATACTGCTGGCTTGTTGCCTTTATTATTGTTCAAAATTTGTTACTAATATCTACACCTTTTAATCATGGCTTGTGGTAATATCTCTATGCAGTGAGTACATATTGATGTATTGTTTTATCTATTGAATATTGTGATTCTTTTTCATGGCACTTATTTATAAATTTCTTAAATATTTTTTCAGGAAAGCTCAGGTGCTGGCTGTCCTCTTGGAAATAAGATCCCAGAGTTCAATGAACTGGTTCACCAGAACAGATGGCGTGAAGCACTGGATCGTCTGCTTGAGACGAACAACTTCCCTGAATTTACTGGAAGAGTATGCCCTGCTCCCTGTGAGGGATCATGCGTTCTTGGCATTATCGAAAATCCAGTATCCATCAAAAGCATAGAATGTGCGATTATAGACAAAGGTTTTGAAGAGGGATGGATGGTACCGCGGCCTCCACTTCAAAGAACAGGGTATTCTTTTTGAGATGTTAATTTTTTTGTCTAATTTCCATCACGTTTTTAGTTGTTATTGCATTAGAAGGTAACATCTGAGAAGCTATTAAAATATGAACTCGTTTTGCAGAAAGAAGGTTGCCATCATTGGAAGTGGTCCGGCCGGTTTGGCTGCTGCAGATCAACTAAACAAAATGGGCCATTTTGTTACTGTGTTTGAACGTGCTGATCGTATTGGTGGTCTGATGATGTATGGAGTGCCAAACATGAAGACAGACAAGATTGAAATTGTGCAACGCCGTGTCAATTTAATGGCAGAAGAGGGCGTTACATTTGTGGTGAATGCTCATGTAGGCAGTGATCCTTTGTATTCAATTGAGCGCCTCCGTTCTGAGAATGATGCGGTCATTTTGGCTTGTGGAGCTACTAAACCAAGGTAACAGATCTAAAATGTAGAATTGATCATTTCTATCTTAGCTTGCTGTACTGGTGATGGTAGATTGTGAAGTTCATGAGAGCTATCAGCAAGAGTAAACCAAATGTTCGTATCATGAGTTGACGTTTAAATGCAATTTTGTTCAACAGGGATCTAGGTATTCCTGGACGTGAGCTATCAGGAGTTCATTTTGCCATGGAGTTCCTCCATGCAAATACGAAGAGTTTACTTGACAGCAACTTGGAGGATGGTAGATACATATCTGCCAAGGGGAAGAAGGTTGTGGTTATTGGTGGTGGTGACACAGGCACAGATTGCATTGGTACATCTATTCGGCATGGTTGCACCAGCATTGTAAACCTTGAACTTCTTACCAAACCACCAAGCAAGAGAGCAGCTGATAACCCATGGCCACAGGTAAATATATGTCCATAAATGTGATAGTTTAGCTGACTTGGCTAACCTTGCAGGATGCTTTCATACAAAACAAGGCACATCTGTAAAATAGTTTCTTATCATGGCCTAAGATCTGTTTTGCTTCTATCATTTCCTATTTGGGAATATGTTCTTATGTTTTGTGTTTTCTACTTGTAGTGGCCTAGAATCTTCCGTGTTGACTATGGGCACCAGGAAGCATCTAGTAAGTTTGGAAACGATCCAAGAACTTACGAAGTCCTGACCAAGCGTTTTATTGGTGATGAAAATGGAAACGTGAAGGCCCTTGAGGTAGTTCGGGTCAAGTGGGAGAAAGTCGATGGTAGATTCCAGTTCAAAGAAATCGAAGGCTCAAACGAGACTATTGAGGCTGATCTTGTCCTCCTAGCTATGGGGTTCCTAGGCCCTGAAGCGGTTAGTTTTCCCCATCACAAAAATCTCTACTATATGGAGTTGTTGGGTAGGGTTCGCGAGATTGTTCATTAAATAACAAGCCGTTTCCCTTTCTGCAGACTATTGCTGAGAAACTGGGTTTGGAGAAAGACAACCGGTCTAACTTCAAAGCTCAATTTGACAACTTTGCAACCAGCGTGGATGGCATTTTTGCTGCTGGGGACTGCAGACGTGGACAATCACTTGTTGTTTGGGCCATCACCGAGGGGCGGCAAGCTGCTGCAGCTGTGGACAAGTACTTGTCAAGGAATGAACAGGACGCCGCAGAGGACATAACCCCCTCGGGTGCAGGTTTTGTGCAGCCTGTTGCAGCATAAACGAAACAAGCAAACTTTTCAAGACCAGTGCAATCTAAATTAGGATCAGCGTTTTTAGTTACAGCAAGTTGTCTTTGAAAGATAATGCCGGGCTCAATAGGGAAAAGAGAAGAGCCTTCTATATTTTGATAGATCAACAATTGGAAATTTTGGTGTGTTCTGCTTGTTCCTTTTCCGGTTAAATTGTTTTGCATGGTGAAATGCCGTTTTGTAATCTGAATAATGTACAGTTGTTTTGGTTTAATTAATAGATGTAAATTTGTCGATTAATCTTTCCATTTTAGTTTGTTTGTGCGCAACAGCTATTGTGGTTCGAATTGTCGAGCGGGCATACCCGGCGAACAGACGAGATTGCACTCGATTGGATTTGCTGCAAGTACTGAGTAGCGTTTGGTACATTTGGATACTTGTTGCAATGAGAAGTATTCCACAACATTGATCAAGTGCATTTACAAACATTACTTGCAGCAACACAACATGAATGGAAACAAGACAGGAGTACCATTTGCATCTTGGTAACATTTTAAGTGTTTTCCTTTTAGGAATAGGATTGGTCGAGAAGCAAGACAGGAATATCGTTGCAACATGGTCTTCTTTTTTCTTTTTAGGAATAGGATTATTGTGCTCCAGCTCCTGTCATGTTCCTAGTCCCGTACGAGTAATTTGGAAGTTGCAGGGAAATCGGTGTCAATAAAAAATTGAAAACACAACTGAACATTGTAGAACATCAGTTCCATACCTGAGACCATCACAAACGATTATAGGAGCCATTCTACACGCACTGCATGCGAATATATCAGCTGGAACCTGGAATGGATATAGAGCCAAACTATCTAGCATTCTCTCAGAATACTTTCCCCTTTGAAAAAACGATTTTTTTTCACAAAAGTCCCACACATCAGGAGTAAAAAGGTGACCACAATAATAGAGGGGGCCAGTTCAACACGTAATTTAGCACCCATTACAATTTACAAGTGCTTAATTTAGTTTCTATTTTAAGAATCCATGGTGGATATTGTTAATGACTTCTGTGGCCAACACAATGCACCGAGACTTCGGCGTAGATGAAATAGTCAAAGTAGCACTTGATCTTGAATGCAACTCCAGACCTTGGTGATGATATAGATCCAAATCAACTTTAAGGCCGATTTAGAATGATCATATGATGAACACCCATCTCGCAGATGAACCGAAAGGATTTTGGAACAAATCTATAAAAGATTTCATACTTTTGTAGCGAAAGCGAACGGTTCACAGTGTAAACTGATGAAGATGAACGAACTATGTCTAATACTAAGAAAAAACAGGAGTTAATACTACTATAGAACTGATCTTTTGTCGTGGTACCCAAAAACACAAATGTCTCAGTTAGATTAAGAACCGGGTTCTAAAAATTCAATTTCCTAGAAACATTTTTAGTCCTGGTTGGTGTTACCAACCGGTACTTAAAAATGTATCTTTAGTACCGGTTGATAACACCAACCGAGACTAATATTAAAGGATCTTTAGTCTCGGTTGATGTTACTAACCGATACTAATGATGCATTTTTATATCGGTTGGTAATACCAACCGGGACTAAAGATATTTTTAGTCCTAGT
The DNA here is from genome assembly GCA_008326285.1 of Oryza officinalis. NCBI lineage: Eukaryota > Viridiplantae > Streptophyta > Magnoliopsida > Poales > Poaceae > Oryza > Oryza officinalis. The sequence continues at coordinate 43,563,573 of BDMV01000001.1, read as the reverse complement.
TGGTGTTACCCACCGGTACTAAAAATGTCTTTAAGATATGTTTAAAAATAAACTATCTTTGTTCTATTAGACGTATGGAGTAGGTGAGATGGTAACACGCGAGGGTTAAGGTAAGAGGTCTTGGGTTTGAATCCCATAACCTCACATGCATCACTTCTGTATACAAGCCATTATTATTTTGCGTTTTGATCTATTTGTTTTTTCCTCGCTCCATTACCTTATACGGAAACTTTACTTTGTTCAAATATATACATGGTTCGATTATATGTGGGTCGCCCAGTTTTGATTAGATCAGTGACCATATTATGTGTGTCCTTCCCAAGAACGGCTCCGAACTTCCATCCACGTCTTCATTGTTCGGGCAACTATAGTTGCATTAACACCCAAACAATATAGTCAAACTACGTTAACTCAAAGTATAGCGAAATGCGCCAGTGAAAGACACCACACAAACGGCGCCCAAAGCCCTGGCCAACGCCACGGTACAATTATCCGCAACCGCAACGCACGGCTAGCTCACACCCACTGTAACATAAACAGGCGTGCCGTCCGATCCCAGCAAAGCTGCAGAAATTACCAAACCCCATGAGATACGCCGTTGACGGTCTAAGCCCAGCTGCCGCCGCGGTCATTCCATGCCAAAGTTTCGATCGGGCAACGGCGACGTACAGTTCTTGCCACGCCCCCCCCCCCCCCCCCCGGGCGGCGCAAACCCAATGAAATCGTGGCAGAACATCTCGCGTCAACCGCGCCACGTCCCTCCGGTCCCCCGAGCGCCTCGCGGCCCGCCACTAGCTTCGTCGACCCGCGACCGCGATTACCCTGGTCAATACGCTCGGCCGGTCGGGGCTTCTCCGGCTCCACCCCGCGCGCGCGTCCTTTTACCCTTTTGAACAGGTCACCCCCCCAGGCTATAAAGCGCGCGCATGCCACGCCAGAGTGGCACAGCACGAACACCGCTGCTGATTTCACCGCATCAGCATCACTGCAATAGCAACTGGGGTGCGCGCAGCGGCTGGGCTAGCTACGAGGCACAGGCGCCATGGGCAACGCCGCCCCACGCATGCGCCATGACTACGCCACGGCGGCGGCGGCGACGGGCGGGAGGAGGAGGTGCTCCAAGAACGGGGAGGCCGCGAACGTGCCAGAATCCGGGCGCGCGTCCACGGTAGCGCGCAAGCGGGCGGACGAGAAGGAGGCGGGACGTGGCGAGGCCGCCGGCGCCAGGGGGGTGACGGTGAAGGTGGTGCTGAGGAGGAAGGACGCGGAGAGGCTGATCGCGAGGCTGAACGAGCAGAGCGCGATGGGGCGGAAGGCCAGGATGGCGGAGATCAAGAACGAGCTCATGGCGGGAGACGGCGCCGCCGCCGCCTCGGCGAGCCCCGCGCGGTGCCGGGACGCTTGGACGCATAGGCTGGCCCCGATTCAGGAGAATTAGCTTAAGCAACCAGTGTGTCTAGTACACGATTTTGTTTGGTCACCCTGCGGCCATGTGCTACGTAGTAGTAGTATATGCGTAGTGGAAAGAGGTGGCAACGTACGTAGTTACGTACACTTGTTAGTTGTTACTCTTCTTGTTTCAACCGATGTACTAGTGTACTTGAATCAGTTTGCCAACTCGGTTTGCACTGTTGCTTGAAAAAATTCCAGTGGTGCTGAAAAATTAAAATCAGATTATCGACGCTTCCAGTTTTTCCATCCTGCCATAAAAGGAAAAAAAAAAGAGCCGACTACTGCACCTACAAACCTGAAAAAAATAGAACTGCAAAAATAGTGCACGCCCACACACTGCACTCTACATAAACGATTCGGGGCAGATCAACACAGAACAGAGGGCTCAGCTTCTAGAGAGACAACTGCTCGAAACGAAGGTGATTTCATCATATAAAGTCATTCAGTCGCAAAATCCCCTGTATGCCGTTACGCTTTGCCCCGGCCGCTAGCTGAAAGCAACGCGACGACGGCCCAGTGCCACCTTTTTTTAACGCGCTCAGCTTCGCGGTTCGCGCAGGCAGGTCATGTGGTTCACCGGCTGGTCACCGCGCGCACGCACCACGGCACCAGCGTGAGCTGACGTGCTATGCTGAAGTCCACTCCTCCTCCCCCTGGCCGTGGCTTCCTTTGCCTCTCTCACCTTTGCTCTTGTGGTCCGATGAACCGACGAAGTGACTCCACTCATCGGAGACAGACGCAGGCGACTATCAAGGGAAAAACTCGTACGTGCCTCCTCCAGATAACTTTTTTTTTACGTACCGTTTCCGACGGTGAGACAGGTTTAATTAGCTCCTTTTGCGTTTTGTTTGTGTTAACTTGACATGACTAGTCATCGAGAGTCAAAAACCGAGCAGTGAGCACCGTGTGACCGATGAAGGTCCTGTTCGAACCTAAGTCAACAAGGATACTTAAAACTAAAAAATCATTAACGCAGGTTTAATTAAATTTTAAATATTTTAAATTTAAAAAATAGTTTTATATGGTATTTTATAGCAAATTTTACATAGAAAATTTTCACACGAAATACATCGTTTAACAGTTTGAAAACATGTATGTTAATAAAAAAAGAACATGATCAAAGTGTCAGCAAGGCCAAAATCTCAATTTCCCCTAAATTGAGACGATGCAAACACGAATGATGAGTACTTTAAAATTTAAAGAGTTAATTTTATTTTGAGGCACATTTTATTACCGATGTTTCGTTTTGGACAACTCTTTAATCAACATTTTCACTTTGGATTGAGTATTTTTAACTTTGTGTCACTTTGAACTACCCTCAACTATTTTATCCATCTACGTCCAATTTATCATATGACAAAAAAATTGTCTTACATATAACTATGAGAGTTCATTGATGAAGAGGAGCCGACATATTCTAGATTATTCATATGCTTGAGAAGAGAGTCGGGTGATCCAAAATGAAACAAACATCCAAAGTAAAAACATTAGTTAAAAGATGGTCCGAAGCGAAATATCGGTAATAAAAGATAGCCTAAAATAAAATTTACTCAAATTTAAACCAAACTGGTGAGTAATATCCGTAATTTCTGGTGAAATCTTCAGCCCAAGGCGGCCGCCTGGCTCGGCTCTAATTAAATCACCATTCAACCACATGAGTACATGACGCAACGGCACCCGGAGACCTAGCCAACGGTACACAATCCACCCGATCGACGATCTGACGGTTCAAAGAAAACGCATGCATGCCCCCGTATTGCACCCGACAAGTTTCCCCAAGAACCAAAAGCCACCGCAATTCGAAGTTATATATCGAACATAAATATCGTGTCGATCACGAGGCAGGCACACCACACCGAGCCCGCCACGTCCACCCCCCGTGCGTGCCCCGCGCGCGCGCGTCTTTTGCCCTTTTGAATAGGTCATCATCCTCCCTTACCCGCGCCCACGCCCGCTATAAAGCAAGCCAACAAGCGCGCGCGCGCCAAGCAGCTATAGTCCACGAGCACCACCACACCACCACTGGTTTCACTGGTCGATCGCATCAGCATCGCCACAAAGTCCGCAATAAACCACCATACCATTGGGTGGCCACTAGTCTCTGGCTCTCGGTTCCGCCTCCGCTGCATCTGCGCGCGCAGCCGCGCTAGCTTCGCTAGTCGCTACCACAGGTATGGGAAACGCCGCGCCGCGCGTGCGCCGCGACGAGCCCGCGGCGACGGGTGCGGCGAAGAGGTGGTCCAAGAGCGCGGAGGCTGCCGGCGAGCTGGTGGCCAAGGCCGCGGGCGGCGAGAAGGCGGCGGAGCGCGCGGTCGTGACGGTGAAGGTGGTGATGACGAGGAAGGAGGCGGAGAGGCTCGCCGCGCGGCTGAAGGAGCAGAGGGCAAGGGGGCGGAAGGCAAGGATGGCGGAGCTGAGGAACGAGATCAGGGCGGGGGCCGGCGGCCGCGGCGCCGCCGCCGTGGCGAGGCCTCCGCGCAGCCGCGACGAGTGGGCGCAGAGCCTGGCGCCGATCCAGGAGAGGTAGCTGCTGCAAGCTTAGATCATGGAGGAGGAGATTGGTTAGTACCGTCTACCGTGACGTCGTACTTGTGGTTTTGTAGCGATACGTACGATTTTGTCTGGTCACCCGGCCATTGATCTGCTGTACATATACGTAGTGGAGAAGTGGTGGCGACGTATATATGTTCGTGACTTCGTGTTACGATCGATGTAATCTATCCTGCTTTGATAATTAACAAAAAAAAAGTTTGCATCACTACTGTCGATCGAAGCAAAGGTGATTGAATATAATATCTTAATTCCAGTCAGAATGAGCGGCACGTCATCACCGCCCCCACTTCTCCCTTTCTTACATAAACAAACACGAGGCAAGTTAAGTATCGCGCCCTCGAACCGGACTAGAAACAGAAAACATAACTGTCACACGCATGTACACCCCCAGAGGCTAAAGTGCTAAACACCAAGGCACACCAAGACAAAAAACGGAGCTCATCGGAGCCGAAACAGCCAGTACAAGCAAACAAACGTGGCACCCAATCACACAAGCACACATGAAGCTAATTGTTGCTGCGCGGCTGCGCCCAAAAACAAACAATTAGTAGAAGCTTCACCGCAACGCTGGAAATCGCGACGAGATCACGAGATCGATCGCCCCACGCATAGCCGTGCACGGCGCTCGCGCGCGCCCGCCGTTTCACCGACACGGGAGTGGTAAACCGAACCCGACCACAGGCTCGCGCCCGGCGTTTCGACACGGTCACTCCCTCTCGCATAGGGATGTAAATAGCTAACCCGCGAACCAACTTATATAGCTAAATCATATAGGTTTTCGATTTATTTTGTTTATAAGTGAATTTGACGTGTTAACCGTTTACACCTTTACTCTCTGGCGTGCGGGAAGCGGGGGTGTGTTAGTCGTAACCGTTACGCTGCCCCCGCGCGCTGTGGCTCCCGTTGCATTGGTCGCGTGGCCAGATGAGTCCCCCGGCCGGAGATGCATCGGAATTCTGCGGATATTTTCCAACCGGTGTAAATCGCACGCGCGCACGAAACGCACGCGGCCTTTGATCATGCGACTGGCTAGGTTGATCGGATTTTGCAGTTGTAAGCTTCGGAGTTTTGAGGAGTTTGGAGTGGCATCCGTTTTGGCGTGGAAAACGAAAGAAAGCTGGGGACAACGAGGGGGACGGCGACGAGCGTGTGTGACTGTATGTGGTGCTTTGCCCACTTGAAAAGCAGCAGTTAAAACTTTCGCATCCGTAGTTCTTATCTCTCTCCCTCTGAAGCCGCCGCTATCAGGGCGTCGCAATTACCGACTTGTTCAAAGTTTATCCTGAGCTAATTAAGAAGGCAACGTGAACCTTATCCAGGACCGTTTCTTCAAGGCGTGGTGAAGAGACAAAGCAAAGAGATAGAGAGACTGATGAGTGACACGGCCACACGGACAGGGGGCTTCAAGTATTCAGCCTGTGTGGTACTGCAGGATTTTCCATTCCACTTGTTTGGTCTCGGGAGAAAGTTCTTGTTAGTCTTGCGAGTTGCGACCGCACAGCGGTCTCGTACAAGTCACTGGAAAGTGAAAATTAAATGAAACGACAAATCACAAGAGAAAAAGACCCGTTTTTTTATAGGGTGCTCATATTCCTAATAAGTTAAAAAGATTTATTAGAAAATAAACATTAATTTATAGATAAAACTTTTATATATGTGTTCTTAGCGACTTAAAAGTCAATATTCAAGAAAAACTATGTTGAAAATATTATAAAATTAACTTTAAAATTAAGTTTAAAAATTTAAATTTGCTTTGGCTTATTAGGCCAACCAATGAAGCCCCTGATATACAGATTTTATCTTATTTTTTATTAGCATGTTTTTCAAACAGTTAAATGGTATATTTTGTGCGATAATTTTCTACATAAAAGTTACTTTAAAATATCAGATAAATCTGATTTTTAAATTTTTAATAATTAAAATTTAATTAACTATGTGTTAATGTTTTTTTGGTTTTTCTCGTTAACTTTATCTTCAGGGGAAAAACACCACCAAAATGCATTTGACGGTTGATGAGGTCTTCTCGAGGTTAGCGTGACAGAGCTGACAGGATGGAAGAGTGCCAGAACGGAGGCTACAACATTTTAGAAGGAAGATAAACTACAAGCTGAAGCTGGAGAACGCTGCACAGCAGACAAACTTGCGGAGGCAGGGCTTCGTAGGGTGTGTTATTTTGTGTATGTTGGGAAGAAATTTTTTTCGCACGAAAAACGAAACGACTCATTAGCACATGATTAATTAAGTATTTATTAATTTTTTTTTGAAAAATGGATTAATATGATTTTTAAAGCAACTTTCGTATAGAAACTTTTTGTAAAAAACACACCGTTTAGCAGTTTGAAAAGCGTGCGCGCAAAAAAAAAGAGAGATGTGAGTTGGAAAAGTTGTGTGAAAAACACACCCTTAGGGTTGTACTGGAGGTGGAGCACAGATACGATAAACCAATTAAACTCAAATGATGTAAACACGCAAGGGTTTGATGCCCGATCTTTCGATGAGAGTGTTGAATAACTTGCTTGGGATGGAGACGACGTTCACGGCCCGACTACAACCGTCCAAAGACATTGTGCCTTAGCAATAGATACACCACCTCCAATAGTCGTCACGAACTTACGGTGCGCGATAACTCGGCCACGAGGACACTCATCCTGCAAGCAATCGAAGAACAAGTAAGAACAAACACTGAATTGCTAGATGAAGATGAAAGTTTCACTAAGAAATCACAATATGATGAGGTTTCGAAGACAAACAGACGGACGGTTTAGCCAACACGCGCGGTGCATGCAAGTAGCAAACTACTAACTCTAATCAACAAAACCTAAGAAACCCTAAAGGTGTACCTAGCTATTTAAAGAGGTGGGAGGACGACCAAGGAGTCCCTAAGGTCGTGCTCCACCAGATTGGGACGCACCCCACATGAGCCCCACTTGGATCAGGGTCCCAGATGAAGTTATAAGCCCATAGGACCATTACAGGTAACGCAACACCTTGTTTTTATGATTGCGGATGACTAAGAAAGAATTTGGTAATGAGGTTGGATCCGTTTGAAAGATGACTCCGAGAGATTTCCATTAAGTACTCATGGGCCCAAAACGGATTTCGTATGCATATTTGACGGTCGTTTGAAGTCAGCGCTATACCAGGTGGCCGATTTGGATTCCATAACTTATGCGGCTCAATCTCGATATCTTCCAATTGTCTTATGATGTGAGAAATGGTTGTATTAATGGTAATCATGGTCACATCATCCTTTCCTTTTTCACGGAAAACCGTTCTCGGTTTTTCCATATAGCGCTCGTCCCGTAGTCCATTTAAAATAACATGTTTCTTTCAATCAAAACTAGAGAAACTCGAAGTAGCATGATTAGCAATAATATAACTCTTTAGCTTGCAATATTGATCTATGGCTACAGGAGGCTCGGAAACTGAACATATGTAAACACTGTGGACCAAAAATACTCTTTTATAATTATATTTGCTAAAAATATGAAATATAGTATTGGTTGGACATGACAAATCAATAGCAAATAATTTCTCCTTCAAATTATCGAGCTCATAAAAATCATGAAATAGAACATAGCCTAATGTATTTAAAGAATATAACAATTCACGTTTCTCAACTTGATTAGCAATATGAACAACATGCTTAAAATCAACACATAAAGAACTCACACTAGAAATAACATGTTCATTCACTAGTTGTGGCGTGGATATAAGTGAAACATTATCACACAACTTTTCTTTATCACAAGGAACAACAAGTAAATCAACTTGTGACAAAGGCATCTCGGCAATTGGTTCCACTAATGTTTGCTCTACAATAGCATGAAAAGTGGACATATTCAACTGATTAGCTGCACACTCACCTTGATTAATTTCAGCACAATTTAGCTTACCTTTGATGCTCTCTTCAGATAATGAAGGTGTTTCGAATTTGAGTGTGAACAATGAAAATGACGGCTCATTCATGTATCTCTCCTTTTCGTGATTATGCACTTCCTGCAAATGTTTAGTAATAGGAGGCAAAAACATAGAATGTTGTTTTTTCATGTCCTCCTGTTGATGTAAAAAACACACACTGGCCTGGGAGATCTGCTTAACTCCAGTGCAGGTCCAAATATTTCTTTCGGGTTCTAGGCGTGCCAATTGGTCTGATCCTGCAACCAATAAGAAACAAAGAAAGAAAACGCAGTTAAATCCACCAATGATAGCCGATCGGCTGGCTTGCCGATGACATATCATTGAGCATTGAGCCGATGCAAGATGCATTAAATCGGCTATAACAGATAAAGCAAGATAAAGCTAAATCTACTCAATCGGCTGTAGATATCAACAAAATATAATCTAAGTCTCAGAATATATTTAAACCAAGTGATTGGGATAGATCGGATAGGGCACCGAGACAGTATAAATCACTTATGTCTAAATATATTATAAAGCATAGATTATACATATTCATAGCATAGCCGATTAGGTAAATCTAACATGTATCGGCTAGTACTCCGATACTACTTTATACAGAGATATTATCATGAGCAAAATATATTAAACAACTTGTCCGACTAATGTTAAGATGATCCTAACCAGATTTGACAACAAGCTCAATATATTTTACTAAGTTAATATCTCGATATAAAGGGCAGATTTAATATATCAAGATAACAAGATAATTAAACCAGGTAAGATCGGCTGAAACCCCGACGCTATCTCTATTAGCAATCATAGACAGGCTAGAAACTATGGTTCTAAACATGATTTAGTAGGTCAAACCTAACTGATGCAGCACCAAATATGTAAAGAAACATAATGTCTAGATGATCAAGTCGATGAAAACCTTTTCGAGATGGTAGATATATTATATAATCTAGATCAACAGCGATATATAACCCTATCGGTTGCTTTTCTGTGAAACAGACATCAACCGATCTAAGTTATATATTGATCTCAATTCAGATTATACAATATATATGATAACTCGACGATTCACACAAACAGGATCAGAGTGTCATAAAGATGGAAGCACTAATCCCGAGAGCGCAAGCCGCCATAACAAGTTTTACCTCTTGTCGGAGATCGAAGCCGATGCAGCCCAACTCGAAAGCAAGAACTCGTCGAAAGTAATAAAAGAATAAAGGTGGCGATGCGTCGAAATTGTTGTATTGATTCGTTGTCTCTTCTTTACACGAACCTGGGTTTAATTTATACCCAGAATTACACAATATGTCCTTGTCGGACACGACTCTTATCTCTATTACAACTCATATTGAAGATAATTCCCTAATACAAACTCTAACCGACAGTATCTATTAGGAAACTAACATTATATCCTAATTAATAGATACAATTTCCTTCTTCGGACCTAATCCGTATGTGGGAATCCTTATGAAGCTCATCAACCGAACCCGACAAAGACTCTGTTATCCTCTCGTCGGAATCGGCTACATCGGCTATCCTTGTCCGACTCTGTCTCAGCCGATGGTCACGATAGCCGACTCGGTCACCAGCCGATACACACCGTAGCCGATTCGGTCACGAACCGATTCTTGCTCTGTTTTGGTAACCGACAGCTTCCTCCAAATCCGATTCGGTTCTATCTTCAAATCCAATACTTGATTTACCAAATTTGGTCGTTAACACATGCCCCCCAAGTCCGCGATATTTGGAATGTTGCGGATTTGCTCAAATCCTCTCCAAATCGATCTAGGGTTCTGTTTCCATTTCAACCGTTATCACACGCCTTCTTAAATAGCAACCACTGCTTGGAGGTTTTCACGCCGTTACTCCCGTTTTCACCGCCTCAACCGTAATCGCCTCCAACTCTTGCAATAGCCTCATCGGATTCTCCGGCGACCACATAGGCGATTCTCTCGTCAGCAACAACTCCATCTCCGACGATGTCATCTTCCGCAGCTCCTTCAAGCGCTCCGGTCATCGAGTTCCCTGAGGTAACCCCATCAGCCGAATCCCATCTCTACTCATAGATTAGTTTTCCTTCGCAATTTATTTCTTCTTCCCTTTCTTTTCTGTAGCATCTCTCCCACCAAGTTGCAATCCCAAGCCTGGTTCATCCCAATCGGTACTTCTTGGGCTCAATCGGCAACAAAGACCCCATAGAAATCATCAATGCCGAGACAAACAGGATCCCCTTTAAGTTAACCAACCCTAGTTTGAACCATTGGAGCAACACTTTTAAATCCTGGCCATCGGCTGTCAAGACTTGGTCTGAATGGTATAAGAGGATGTCAGCTAGCAAACAAACTCACTGGGAAGAAATCGGCATCGCTCAGTGCTTAGCCCTAACCATAGCCGATTTAGCCAAATATGAACCCATGCTATCGGCTGCCAGCTATTTTTGGTCCAACACCTTGAATGCCTTCCTCTTCAACCAAGGACCAATGACCCCAACTCTTCTGGACATCACCATGATAACTGGGCTAGACATCACCTCATCGGCTAACCCTATCAGCTTGAACAGCAAAAACCAATTTATTTTCAAAACCAGAAGCATTGGAGGCTGGAGTGGATTCATCTCTCTGAATATGGGATCTGGCCCTGTCACTCCTAAAGAACACGCAGCCTTTCTTTTGATGTGGCTGGAAAAGTTTCTGTTTTGTGGTTCAAGCTGCGGTCCAACCACCAACTGGCAACATATAGCCGAAGCTCTAGTCAACAAAAAGCAATTCCCACTAGGCAAATACCTCCTGGGTTATTTATATCAGATTTTGAGCAATGCATCGGCTAAGCTTGCTACCAACTCAGTAATCGGCACAGGTGGACCTTGGTGGTTATTGCAGTTATGGCTTAATCTGCATACAATCAAAATTGCCAAGAGATCAGCACTTCCTGAAGCTGATTTTCCATTAGTTGAGCCGACCAAGGATGATGAGGGAGATGAAGTCACAACCAGAAGATGTATATCCTTTGGAGAGGCAGCATCCACATATCCTGGATCAGAGCTTTCGGCTGAACCCTTTGTCAATTGGTTTGGCAACTTCTATGATGGATTCCCAAAAGATTCTAAAAATTGGTTTGCATATGAATTCTCTGCAGATTTTGAATTGCCAGCCGATTTCAGATTTGATGAAATAAACTCTGAAAAATTTGAGAAATCCAGAGAAGTCTTTACAACGGCTATCACTCCCTGTATTCTTCCTGTCGGCATCCATCAAGGCAGGAATATCCAGATATCCTATGAATTTTATCACCCTGTGAGTGCTGCTAGACAAATGGGAATGGGGCAAATGCCAATCGGTTTGTACTTCTCAGGAAAAATCCAAACCAGAGGAGAAATCTCATCGGCTCTGATGATGGACAGATTATTAAGCATAGAAGGACCTCCCCTTGGAAGTTTGGAAAACATTGAATTGGCCATGCTAAGGAGTTCCACTTTTGACCAATGGTAGATTGAATGGAAAAAACATCTTTTTCACCAATCGGCTTCCATGTATCTGACTGACATCATTCCAGGCATGGTTCCACAGGTAAACATACTTCTTTTTTCAATATCCTTATCGATAGCCGATTGTCTTTAGAAAATAACTTAACTCCTTTTCTTCTTTCGTTTGCAGACCACAGAGTCTTCTCCTCATGTCAGCAGAAACGGAGTCAATATCAACTATGCTGCTGGACTTCTCCCCAACAGTGGTGGATTAGCTCCTTCAATCATCGGCTACAATGCTCCCAAAACATCTTCCCTACTCCATGGGCAAACTCGTGAGCCGATTCTCTCTGAAACTGGTAAGAAGAAAAGGACCAGGTCATCGGCTATCGCTCCATCGGCTACAAAGAAGAAAGCCACCAAAAAGCAGAAAAACATAACAGCCAATGATCCAGATGAAGAAGATATAGAAAAAGCCATTGATGAGGCAGCTGCCGAGCTGAGTGAAACAGTAGAAGAAGCCCCAACAATCAACATCCCTATTCCTCAGCAAACTCCACCAACTCCGATCCACAAGACATACCAACCTCGGGTATATACTTTGCAATCTTAATCCTCTCATAATTTTCTTTGCCAATCTCAGCGTTAACTCTTCTTTTGTAGAAAAAGAAATCGGCTGCCAAGAAGAAACCTGCACCGCCTCCATCGGTAACACTTCCTTCAAAACTTTGTTTAAATCTCATTTCATCAAGTATTAACTCATTTTATATTTCAGCCGATCCGCTCTCCAACTCCTATCCATCATGACTCAAGTGAACATACTCCATCGGCTAGAGACAGCCACCACATTGAAGACCAGCCGACTCCTGCTATTCCTGTAAGCATTTGTGTTTAAAATATAAATCGGCCATTCTAAACATTTCATTGACTAATAACCTTTTCTTTTTCAGGTCTTAGCCGATATGTTCTCCTTTGACATTAGGCAATTCATGGATGAAGAGGAAGAAACATCCAGCAAGGCTATTGCTCCTATAGCCGATGACTTAAAAGCTACCCTCAAGGATATTGCTCATCGGCTTGAAGGTTCCCTTGATGCTTTGGTTGTCAACTGTGGATCAATTAGAGCAAGATTTGAAGACATTCAAGACCAGATCCCAGACGATGCAGCCGAAATCATCTCTCCAGCAGTTTTCCTTGAACAATATCGTCACAAGCTGGAAAGATCAAGACAGAGGATAGCCGATAGGCGAGAGCGAAAAAACCTTGAAGCAACCATCCAAGCTCATCGGCAATCCATAAACGAGGAAAAAACCAAACTTGATCAGATGATCTCTGGGCCAAGTTCTATCCAAAGCAATATAGATCGGCTAAAGAATTAGAAGATTGAACTACTGGCTGAATTAGAAGCTTGCAACGCTGAATTATCTCTAGAAGAACAGAAGCTTGCCGATCTGCCAAGAGCCATTGAAGAACAAAAATCCAAGCTGAAGTCCTCGATCAGACACTTAGTCGATCTAAACAAATCCATGAAAGTCATCCCAGGAAGTGATGCAGCCGATGCCCAAGCCATAGAAAAAATAGAACAAATTAGGCAAAGGGCCATATCGGCTATCCAAAAACTTGTAACATGAATCCGCCGATGATAATATAAACTCCATACTTGTATTTTTGCTTTGAAATATTGAAATTTTTGTATGTATATGCCCCCCTAATTTTGTTATGGAGAACGAAACATCACAAAATTACAATCGGCTAAGAAAAAATAACCATGAAACAACCGATTATACTAAAAAAAATTGTGCTAAGGGCGATATAACTTTTATCGGCCATCTAAAGGCGATGTCACTACATCGGCTACCATATATCGGCAAGATACAGCCGAATCATGAATTAATCCAAACACTTGGGTAATACTTTTTCAAATATTTTCCATTAAGAGCTCTTCCAAATATTTCTCCATCAAGTCCTTGTAACATGTAAGCTCCTTTAGAGACAGATTTGTAAATCCGAAAAGGTCCTTCCTAATTTGGTGATCACTTGCCGAACTTATTATCACGAGTTCCAATCGGCAGAATCAATTTCCAAACCAATTCTCCCTCCTCAAAAGATTTCGGTACAACCTTCTTATTATAATGTCGCGCAACACGCTCCTTATCTTTTGTTATCTTCTGTAAAGCACACATTCTGGATTGAACCAAGTCTTCTGACTCATCTACCATAAGATTATGATAGTCATCAGCTGTCAATTCATCTTGTAAATCAATCCTCCTTGAGCCGATGACATACTCCCATGGCAACACTGCTTCATGCCCATAAACTAACTTATATGGAGGAACTTGAATTGATCCATGACAAGCCATCCGATAAGACCATAATGCCTCAGCCAATCGGTTATGCCACTGCTTTGGAAAATCGGCAATCTTTCTCTTAATCAACTTAATCAAGCTTTTGTTAGATGCTTCTGCCTGCCCATTAGCTTGCGCATAATATGGTGAAGAATTCAGCAATCTGATTCCCATACTCTCCATAGATTGAACAAACTCATCTGACACAAAAATAGATCCTTGATCAGTTGTAATTGTTTGTGGAAGACCAAATCGGTATATAATATGCTCTTTAACGAACTGAATTGCATCCCCAGAATCAACTTTTTTCAATGGAACTGCTTCCACCCACTTTGTAAAATAATCGGTTGCCACCAATATATACTTATGTCCTTTACTCGATGGTGGATTGATCTGGCCGATCATATCAATTCCCCAGCCTCTAAACGGCCATGGCTTGATTATTGGATTCATAGCCGATGCTGGTGCTCTCTGAATTGATCCAAATTGCTGGCAATCTCGACATCCCATGTAATATCTAAAGCAATCCTCCAACATTGTCGGCCAAAAAAACCCAACTCTTCGAAGCAACCACTTCATTTTATGAGCCGATTGATGAGTACCACAAATACCTTCATGAACTTCTCCCATCACAACTTTGGCTTGATCAGCACTTAGACATTTGAGCAACACCCCATCAATCGTCCGATAATACAATTCATCATCTAACAAGACATATCTCAAAGCCTTATACCTCAATTTCCTTGAAACCGATTGAGAAGGATTCTTCAAATAATGAAACACATCATACCTCCAATCATCGGTTGCAATTGTAACAATCCCAATCTCAACATCTGTCACCATCGGCTTGTATCCCGATGCCCCCTGAGCCAAAGCATTAGCCTCTAAATTCTGCTCCTGAGGAACATATCTCAACGTCACCAGCCGAAACTCATCTATTAATGCCCGACACTTTTCATAATAAGCCATCAATACATCACTCTTGCATTCATATTCCCCGGCCAGTTGACTAATTACCAACAATGAATCACCCATGACTTAAATAGCATCGGCTTCAAACTCTTTCAAAAGTTGCAAACCTTTGAGAACTGCCTCATACTCAGCTTGATTATTTGTAGCATATGGCTTGATAGTATAAGCAAATTCAAAACTCGCCCCTCTTGGTGATATGATAACCAAACCGATGCCACAACCATGAGTGCAAACCGATCCATCAAAAAATAATGTCCAAGGTAGAATATCCACTGAGCCGATCGAGTCATCTCGATGTTCGACAATAAAATCGGCTATAGCTTGCCCCTTAATAGCTTTAGGTGACTCATACTTGAGATCGAATTCTGTTAAGGCATAAATCCACTTTCCAACCCTTCCTTTCAATACTGGAGCCGATAGCATATATTTGACCACATCGGCTTTGCAAATTATAGTACATTCATTGGATAACAAATAATGCCTCAACTTCGTACATGAAAAATACAAGCATAAGCACAACTTCTCCACCGAAGAATAGCTGGTCTCTGCATCCAAAAGTCTTCTGCTTAAATAAAAGATTACCCTCTCTTTACCTTCGAACTCCTGGATTAAGATCGAGCCGATTGACCTCTCATCGGCTGACAAATATAACTTGAAAGGCACCCCTTTCTGTGGAGAAACTAAAACTGGAGGAGAACTTAAATACTTCTTAATATTATCCAAAGCCTTCTGTTGCTCTGCCCCCCATGTAAACTCCTGATCGGCTTTAAGTCTGAGTAAAGGCGTGAAAGGCTCTAATCTTCCAGACAAATTAGAAATAAATCTTCTGATAAAATTTATCTTGCCGATCAAGGATTGCAACTGTTTCTTGTCTTCTGGAGGCTGGATTTTCTGTATTGCACTAATACTCCTTTGTGGCACTTCAATACCCCTCTCATGCACAAGAAAACCTAAAAATTGTCCAGCCGATACACCAAAAGCACACTTAGTGGGATTCATCTTTAAGCCATATTTCCTTGTTCTCTCAAATACTTTTCTTAGATCGGCTATATGATCAACAATCTCTTTAGATTTCACTACTACATCATCAATATAGATTTCAACCAATAAACCGATCAGATCATGAAAGATATAATTCATGGCTCTCTGATATGTAGCTCCAGCACTTTTCAATCCAAAAGTCATGACAACCCACTCATACAAGCCGATTGCACCAGGATACCTAAAAGCAGTCTTGTGAATGTCTTCTTCTGCCATTAAAATCTGATTATATCCAGCATTACCATCCATAAAACTTATAATTTTATGCCCTGAAGCAGCATCTACCAATTGATCGGCAATCGGCATTGGATATTCATCCTTAGGGGTAGCCTTATTTAAATCTCTGAAATCGATGCAGACCCTAAGCTTGCCATTTTTCTTAATCACCGGAACTATATTAGAAACCCACTCAGCATATCGGCATGGACGAATAAAACCAGCATCATATAAACGAGTAATTTCAGCTTTAATCGCATCATACATATCGGCTTTACATCGCCTAGGTGGTTGTTTATATGGCCGATATCCCGGCTTGATAGGAAGCCGATGTTCAACATTCGATCGGCTAAGTCCTGGCATCTCAGAATACTCCCAAGCAAAGCAATCGCTGTATTCTTTCAAAAGCTTTAATAATGTAAGTTTGAATTCAGATGATAGATTCTTACTGATGAATGTCGGCCTAGGCTTATCTCCTGACCCAATGTCAACTTCTTCTAAATCATCGGCCGACATGAAACCCTGACCAAGCTTACCATCAAGATCATCTACAGCATCTTTAGTATAGAAATCGAAACCCTCCACAGCACCCTCAAAGTAACAACTGGGGTTCTCCATCTCCAATTGGCTGTATACCACAATCAGACACTTTTAGATAATCTCCTTGCTAGATTTTTCCTGATAAGCAATCAATTCCATCCATCTCCCAAACAGATAAATCGGCATTAGCAACATGTACTGACCTGTCGGCTGGAACAACCTCTATCTTGTCACCTTGCCATTGGATTAAGCTCTGATGCATGGTTGAAGGAATACAACAATTAGCATGAATCCAATCCCTTCCAAGCAGTAAGCTATATGAACCTTTTCCATCAATGACAAAAAATGTAGTAGGAACAGTCTTGCTACCGATTGTCAATTCTACATTAAGAACTCCCTTGGCCTCTGAAGGATTGCCACCAAAATCTTTAAGAACCATATTAGTCTTGATGAGGTCATCTGAACTCCTTCCCAATTTCTTAAATGTTGCATATGGCATTAAATTCACTGCAGTCCCACCATCAACTAACATCTTGGATATCGGCTTACCGTTAACAAATCCTTTGACATACAATGGCTTGAGATGCCGATTCTCTGTTCCCTCGGGTTTCTCAAAAACAGCCTGTTCTGGTGACAATATCAATCTGGCACAAGATTCTTCCATGATATCTGCATCGTCTTGATTAGTCCCAAATTCTGCGGGTAGCACAAATACCATGTTGACCGATGAAGAAGCAATAGCCTTTCCTTTAATTACCCTTCTCGCTTCATCGGTTTCACTTTCATTGGCTGGTACTATTTTACTCTTAACACGCCATTCCTGTTTTGTTTTTGTTCTCTTCAGCCGATGATCGATTTCTTGTTCAACTTCATGAAATTGTTCCCTGCTCCTCATCCTCTGAACCCTTCTCTTTTGACTTTTAGAAAAAATCCCAGAAGGACACCATTGAGCTCTTGAAGTATCCTCAGCAACTTCTTCCTGGAAGTAATCTTGATGAATCGGGCCCAACCTCTGATGAACAGGCAATTTCCTTTGCATCAGCCGATTCTTTTTAGAATGAAATCGGCTAAAACTCTCATTATAGTTTTCATCGGCATTAGCACAACCTGGGCAGTCTTCTATCGATGGTAATCTCATCCATTTATTCCAACAAAATATGAAAAATTCGCAGTTCCAATGTAGATCAAAGCTATCATCGTCCTCATAATATTGCCTTTCTTGCCGATCATATCTCTTTTGATATTTATTAATCATACTCGTAGAGTCAAACTTATTGAGCCGATTGTCCTTTCTGTCGGCTGTCCTCCCACTTGTATGGACCATGTTGATAGGAAAAGGATTATCATCAATCTTCATCGGCTTCTTGTAGTCATCAAATTTTATCCTGCCTTGCTCAATGGCCACCTGGATCTGTTGCCGAAATACTTTACATTCATTAGTACTATGAGACCCTGTATTGTGCCACTTGCAGTATTTCCTCCTCCCTAATTCCTCAGCCGATGGAATCACATGACCAGCAGGCAATTGAATTTGTTTCTCCCGAAGCAAAAGATCAAAAATTTTATCAGCCTTATTGACATCAAAATCATACTTCTCCTCTTTTCCAGAGCTCTTAACCCATTGACATGGAATCACCTTCTTGTTCCTCACCCATTCGGCTGCTGCTACTTTGGGAACATCCTCTTCCTCAGAATCAGAAACATAAGAATTAATGAAGTTCACCTTTTTGAATGCTCTATTGGCCTCTTGAAATCTTTGTTCGTGTGCTGTTATCTTCTGGGCCAAATGAGCCAAACTATCAAAGTCTTGAGCCGAAAACCTCTCTTTGATTGGTGTTAATAAACCTTGGAAGGCTAAATCGGCTAACTGAAAATCTGTCAACGCCAAGCTGTAACATCTGTTTCTGATTTCCCTAAACCTTTGAATATAATCTTGGACAGATTCTTCTCGTTTTTGCCTGATGTTTGTCAAATCAGATAGTTTCATCTCATGAACTCCACTGTAGAAATATTTGTGAAACTGTTTTTCCAGATCGGCCCAACTGTGAACAGAATTATAAGGTAAAGATGAAAACCATGTGAAAGCCGATCCAGACAGAGACAAAGGGAATGGTCTGACTCTTAAAGCGTCAGTAGCCGATGCTTCACCACATTGAGCTAAAAATCGGCTAACATGCTCGTAAGTTGATACATTATCTTGTCCTGAGAACTTTGAAAAGTCTGGGACCTTGTATCGGCTTGGTAATGACACTCTTTCAAAATACTCTGGATATGGATGCCGATACAGATTGTCACCATCCCTTGGTTTTAATCCAAACTGTTCTCTCATCACATCAGCTATCATATCGGCCCAAGGTTTCTGCCGAGCTCCATCTTGATGCTGTGGCTGTATCGGCTCATCTTGATAATACTGCGGTTGAAGATATGGTTGAGGAGACGTTCTCTGCCGATATTGCACCTGTGGTGAATGAGGTTGATATTGATAATTAAGATTGCCACTTGTGTGGGTCTGAGGCATTCGTGGAGCACTAAAATCTTGTTGATTAGGAACAAATTGAGTAGTGGCAGCTTGTTGCTGGAAGGTTGGCACTTGCTGTCTTGCTGGTGTATGCAGGATCGGCTGAGCAACTGGCTGATTGGGATTGAACATAGTTGCAACTTGCTCAGCTGATATTTGAGGTATGTTTTGCCCTACATGCTGAGGTTGTTGTCGGACCAGTACATGAGGATTAGACTCTACTTGCTTCTGTACCGACGCTGGTATCTCTTGTTGAACTGTAGCCGATGTTGACGCCATCGGCTATCCTGGGGCTATATTTGTGACAGGTTTTGGCTGGCTGGTCATAAGCGGCCTATATTGCGGGAAGACCCCATCTGGTAAGAAAATTGGTCCTTTGGCTTGGTGTTCAGCAATAGTACCATCAACCACAGACTTGATCATATTTGTTAAAGTGTTGACAAGCACTCCTGACTGGTTGATCAAAGCATGATGCACAGCATAGTCAATTCGATCTTGCAAATTCCTGGGTTCTTCAGGAGATTTCTCTTGCTTAACCCCTTTTTCCTTCCCAGAACTTGACTCTGGCTCTTCATTGTTGGGCAAAGCTACTTTATATCTCTGAACCACCGTTCCCGATCTAGTTTGGACAAAAGAATGTAAGTACTGGTTTTGAAGCTTGTTCATTATATCCTCCAGCTCTGCCTTTTGTTCCGACGTCAACTTGTCCACTGTCATTGGAATAATATTCTCTGGATCGATGTCAGTTGTCTTGAGGTCTACCATAATGAAAATTCTTCGGAGTCCCACCGGGCGTGCCAAAAGCGTGTTGATGTAAAAAACACACACTGGCCTGGGAGATCTGCTTAACTCCAGTGCAGGTCCAAATATTTCTTTCGGGTTCTAGGCGTGCCAATTGGTCTGATCCTGCAACCAATAAGAAACAAAGAAAGAAAACGCAGTTAAATCCACCAATGATAGCCGATCGGCTGGCTTGCCGATGACATATCATTGAGCATTGAGCCGATGCAAGATGCATTAAATCGGCTATAACAGATAAAGCAAGATAAAGCTAAATCTACTCAATCGGCTGTAGATATCAACAAAATATAATCTAAGTCTCAGAATATATTTAAACCAAGTGATTGGGATAGATCGGATAGGGCACCGAGACAGTATAAATCACTTATGTCTAAATATATTATAAAGCATAGATTATACATATTCATAGCATAGCCGATTAGGTAAATCTAACATGTATCGGCTAGTACTCCGATACTACTTTATACAGAGATATTATCATGAGCAAAATATATTAAACAACTTGTCCGACTAATGTTAAGATGATCCTAACCAGATTTGACAACAAGCTCAATATATTTTACTAAGTTAATATCTCGATATAAAGGGCAGATTTAATATATCAAGATAACAAGATAATTAAACCAGGTAAGATCGGCTGAAACCCCGACGCTATCTCTATTAGCAATCATAGACAGGCTAGAAACTATGGTTCTAAACATGATTTAGTAGGTCAAACCTAACTGATGCAGCACCAAATATGTAAAGAAACATAATGTCTAGATGATCAAGTCGATGAAAACCTTTTCGAGATGGTAGATATATTATATAATCTAGATCAACAGCGATATATAACCCTATCGGTTGCTTTTCTGTGAAACAGACATCAACCGATCTAAGTTATATATTGATCTCAATTCAGATTATACAATATATATGATAACTCGACGATTCACACAAACAGGATCAGAGTGTCATAAAGATGGAAGCACTAATCCCGAGAGCGCAAGCCGCCATAACAAGTTTTACCTCTTGTCGGAGATCGAAGCCGATGCAGCCCAACTCGAAAGCAAGAACTCGTCGAAAGTAATAAAAGAGTAAAGGTGGCGATGCGCCGAAATTGTTGTATTGATTCGTTGTCTCTTCTTTACACGAACCTGGGTTTAATTTATACCCAGAATTACACAATATGTCCTTGTCGGACACGACTCTTATCTCTATTACAACTCATATTGAAGACAATTCCCTAATACAAACTCTAACCGACAGTATCTATTATGAAACTAACATTATATCCTAATTAATAGATACAATTCCCTTCTTCGGACCCAATCCGTATGTGGGAATCCTTATGAAGCTCATCAACCGAACCCGACAAAGACTCTGTTATCCTCTCGTTGGAATCGGCTACATCGGCTATCCTTGTTCGACTCTGTCTCAGCTGATGGTCACGATAGCCGACTCGGTCACCAGCCGATACACACCGTAGCCGATTCGGTCACCAACCGATTCTTGCTCTGTTTTGGTAACCGCCAGCTTCCTCCAAATCCGCTTCGGTTCTATCTTCAAATCCAATACTTGATTTACCAAATTTGGTCGTTAACACCTCCTCTATTTGACTTTCAGCATTGCAAGCAAGTTGTAACAAATGAAAAAGAGATCTATAACTTTGACAAGCAAGCATGTCCTGAATTTCTTTATTAAGCCCACGTAAAAACCTCAATTCTGTAGCTTCTTCACATTCATCTAAATCACAACGTAATAAATAAGCATGCATATCATGATAGTATGAAGTAACAGTTCTGGTATATTATTTTAAACACTGCAGTTTGTTGAGTAGAATGTCAACATAATACATGGAAACATAAACATCTCTCAAATATCGTTTCAGGTTTTTCCAAGATTCTGATATTTTGTTATGCCTACAAAGATGTTTCCAATCATAAGAAGTATTTTTCACTAAAACACTAAAGGCACACATAACCATTTATTTTTCAGACAAATCATACTTTTTAAATTCTCTATCAACCGCTAGCTCCCATTTAATGTAAGCATGAGGATCATAATTTCCTTCGAAATACAGTAGTGCAGATTTGATCTTAGCTACAACAATGTCACTTACCTCATATGTGTCATGTTGATCACTCTTCATGTCTCTATGAAGATGTTGATGTTGAGCATTGTTATCCCCAATTGTCTTACGTATCCCTGCCATTGTTAATAGAAAATAAGAAACATACACAAAAATATGCATGTTCCTATTAACTACCAGGTAGTGGAGGCTCAAAAGACACACACTCAAACTTTTAACAAAGCTCTTACAAGTTCTTACCAATGCAAGCGAAATGATGACATACACCGACTCAACCAAGCACCTCAATGGAGGTTGGATGTATCGATGCATTGGCAAACACTTGTTGTACAGTTGCAATTAAATTTGTGGAGCTCTGGGAAGGCTTAAATATGTAACAAAGGAATAGCAAATGATCAAATCAGAGAATGCAAAGTTGAATAATTGTTCAAAGTTAGTACCGTGCTGGTCCTAGGCTAGAACGTACTAGAGACGTAAGCCTAGACACAAACGATACCACAGGAGAGCACTAGAAACAACTCAAGCACAACTATGATATACAAAAGCAAACTCAAAGATAACAACTGATTTTTCTCTTTTTTTTTTCTTTCTTTTTTTGATGTGGCTTTTTTTCTTTTTAAGCACCTTTCTGCCTTTTTTCTCTTTTTTTTGATTTTTTTTAGCAAAAACCAACTTAAGGACCTCAATGTAAAATTACAAGGACTCAAATGTAAATAAGAAAACTACAAGGACTCAAATGTAAAAGTCCAAACCAGATTCCGTTTTTGCAATCAGATCATGAATCCGACACCGAAAATTTTTTCACCAAAATGTCTAACAATTCTATAAAAATTTTTACCAAGATGTCTAACAACTCTATGATGGAGGAGGAAACAACCGTACAAGTGGGGAGGTGGAGTGGGAGCCGGCCTGGGGAAGTTGGAGAGTTCGGATTGGGTGCACGGCATAAAAAGGAAACTGATTTGCAGCTGATCCAACCTACTATTTCTTCCCAAATAGAAATTGACTACTTCCAAAAACCGATCTACTAGCTTCTTCCACTTTCCGTGCACCACATAAGTACGACCAAAATACACAAGCACGGCTATGCAGCAAACCCTAGATGCAACTCTAAAACCAACCGATAGAAACTTCTGAAAACTAAAAAAACGAAACCCTGGCGACAAGACGATTCCGTTTTTGTAGGTTCCGACGACAACAATGACACGGCGGCGGCGATGGCAGTGGTACTAGACGTGACAAGAACTCGAAACTCTAAACGTACTAGACGCTAAGACCAGCAACACGACATGACGTTGCAACGCAAAACTCAACAAAGCAAAAACTGAAAAGAACAATGCAATGACGCAAAGATGGCTAGGTAAAGGATGGATTTTTTTGTATGGCTATTTTCTGGTCATAGGTAGATAAAAATTCACCGAGCAACGAAAGTTCTGATACCACTTGATAAACCCTGAGCAGCTCTGATACCACTTGATGTGAACCCGCGAGGGTTTGATGCCCGATCTTTCGATAAGAGGGTTGGATAACTCGATTGGGATGGAGACGACGTTCATGGCTCGACTACAACCGTCCAAAGACGCTGTGCCTTAGCAACCGATACATCACCTCCAATAGTCGTCACGAACTTGCGGTGCACGACAACCCGGCCACGAGGGCACTTGTCCTGCAAGCAATTGAAGAACAAGAAGAACAAACACTGAATTGCTAGATGAAGATGAAAGTTTCACTAAGAAATCACAATATGGTGGGGTTTCAAAGACAAACAGACGGGCGGTTTAGCCAACACGCGCTCTGCATGCAAGTAGCAAGTCGCTAACTCTAATCAACAAAACCTAAGAAACCCTAAAGGTGTACCTAGCTATTTAAAGAGGTGGGAGGACGACTAAGGGGTCCCTAAGGTCATGCTCCATCAGATTGGGGCGCACCCACATGGGCCCCATTTGGGTCAAGGTCCAAGACGAAGTTATAAGCCCATAGGCCCATTACAGGTGATACAACACCTTATTTTTTGATTGCGGATGACTGAGAAAGAATTTGGTGATGAGACTAGATCCGTTTAAAAGAGGATTCCGAGAGCTTTTCATCAAGTACTCATGGGCCCAAAACGGATCTCATATGCATATTTGACGGCCGTTTGAAGTCAGCGTTGTACCAGGTGGCCAATTTGAATTCCATAACTTCTGCGGCTCAATCTCGATGTCTTCCAATTGTCCTATGATATAAACAATGGTTATATTAATGATAGTTATGATCACATCATCGAATCAGCAATGAAGAAGTGGCGATTTTATGGTTCTGGAGGTTCGTCACATCTGTTTCCACCTTCAATACATTCTCCATGGGCAACAGCAAAGGTGTGTGGGTATCGTGGATCGTCTAGTTCGTTTGCTCATAATGGACACAGAAAACGACCAAGATGGTCCAAAGCAAGGTGTGGGTATCGTGGATCGTCTAGTTCGTTTGCACATAATGGGCAGAGAAAACGACCAAGATAAAGAGAGTAGATTCCTGCCATGAATCAGTGCAGAATCCAACTTTACCGTGCTCTGACTTAAAAGAAACATAAGAATATTTGATTTGTATTGTTTAGCAGCTTAAACCACATTGAAATCTTATGCTCGGCTGTAAAAAGATTACAACTAGAAATCTTATGCTAGGAATTCTGAAATTCCTTGCAAGCTGGAAGCCGCCGCCCGCTTCAACAGCAGTTCTCTTTTAATCGAGGAAGTTTAAATTAGCAGTACCAAAGAATGACGAGGAACCGTAGCTTCGATAGGTGAAATTAACATACTAAGCGCTCTGAGAGGATAAGTCCACTGTCCAGTAGCAGCGAAGTTCTAGTAGACATTACAACATGTACATACTGGTACGTCATAGATCATTAATTTTCAGCGTCAAGATAAAAGTTTATCATCACATTACAACAATTTCAAATTATAAAAGAACATCACATGTTGATTTGCATTTCGTCATTGTAGCTGTTATATGCACTAGTTCTCACTTTTCCCCACCACTGGGCTTTGCGAACAGCTTCTTTGGTAGCTTCTCCCGAGGTGTTGTTTTCAGAAGGAAAAGCCTGGCAGCACGCTCTTGTAAGGTTCCACCACATTTTAGTCCACGATTCTGCAGCTCTAGCTTGAGTCTCTCCATGCCAAGTACCTAAAAGACAACACAATGTCTGATTACAGAGATACAGGCAACAAATCTAACAAATTGACAAGTTCATAGAGCAAGATACCAATCAAGCAAGTTCAAAACCATCATAGGATAGGCACACCATTGGCACCACAGGGAAAAAAATAGTTGAACAAAAACCCAAGGACATGCACACATCGTACAGAACAGAAAAAAATGGATTCATCATCAGCTTAGTAGGATTTAGGCAAAATGAGTTACACAGCAGAAGGTGTTGAGTCAATTTTACATACAGTGTGTGCAGGGAAATTACAATGTAGTAATATGATTGTCATAGCGAGGAAAGATGGTTATTCTATATCTCAGCAAATAACTGTGCCTAATGAACTTTTACACCTAGTAGTAATTCATTAATGTTTGCATGTGATCACATACATTGCTTCATGTAAAAACAAGCTGCATAATATAAACTGAACTATATAGAATTAATGAACTCAAGAATGATACTTAGATAGGCTGAAAAGTCATTTGTTGTCTAATTCCCTTTTTTGTGTTGTCAACATGATAGTGTGGGTCTTTCATTCTGCATGCTGGTTGTCAACTACTCAGTGCTATATTACCACCAATTGGGCATAGCAGCTAAAATACCAACTTCCCCAACTTCTTAACCAAGAGCAGGGAAAATCTCCAAACCAAATTTGTTGTTAGTTTTGGACAAAAAAACTAAAGCAACTACATGTTTGGCACAAAATAATATATGCACTATGATGACAAGACATCTATTCTAGCAGGTACAATGTTTGGTGCACAATCATGTTAAGCTTACCTCCAATTCTGCAGCTGAACTGTAATTTGTCAGGTCCAGTGGTTCCTGTGAAAGAGATCTATTTCCATTGGCAGGTTCTTCTACTGGAGGTGCCTCTAGGTCATTGAGATGTGATGTGGCTGAAGCAGTGTTATCCTCTGCTTTTACATCTGGTTTCAACACTTCTTCTGATAGAGCACTAACACCATTCTCAGGTGTGTGCTCATCCACCACTCCAATCTCATGCTCCACTGCACCATCTGATACAAAATCACCGCATTCACCTTCTGAATTAATTGTAGGTTCCCTAGACTCCTGAACACCGTTTCCATTCTCCTCTGATTCAGAGCGTCCAGACTTCTCACCTGAGATCTCTCCTTCTGAAGGTGACTCAGTAACTGAACCCAGATCAACCTTCTTGTCCTCACTTTTGGATCCATGCGAGGAATTCCCATCATCAAGAATTATGGATTTTGTATCTGCACCCTCATCATAATCCATTTCACTGTCACTATCGCTATCACTCTCATCCTCTTCTACCTTCTTCTTGCCCAGCCTACAAAAATGAATTGAATCAGGGACTTCACAACACAAGTGAAATAATATACAGTTGGCCACTCTTCAGTGTAACATGATTGATAACTTTTGCTACACAAAGTCTGCATACCATGCTTGATTAATTTAAGTGCAAGACGGCAGCATAAGAAAGACAAATTTCCTTCTAACAAATCACACACTTACATAAACTAGCTAGATCTCATTATAGCTGTGTATGTTCCAGCAAAATCAAGCATACAACAGCTCCAAGCAAGCACAAATTTCTACTCGGCATCTGGAGTTCTGTACAAAACTTAACCGACTAAGCTAATTGATCAGATCATTCAAGAAGATGTAAGCTCCTTATTTATTCCAATGGATTACAATCGAACCTAGTTGCTTCTAATTTATTCCAATGGATTGCAATTGAACTGACTTGCAGCAAATTAACCAATCTTTCATAAACATACAACAAAATAGAGTAAAGACCACAACAAATAAGTCATTCTTCAGGCACTCACCAAATCTTAAGTTTCTTGGCATCTTCCCCACTGCATGGCTTGGCCACGGTCTTCCTCTTCCCAAGAGAGGCGCGCACTGACTCCTCAACCGCATTAACGCAACTCTCGGCATCCTTGCGGTACTTCTCGAGGTATTTGTCCACCTCGGCCACCTTCACACCACCGCGACTCGCTTCCTTGGCCTTCTTCTTGATGAAGTCCTCCGCGAGCTTCTCGAGCTGGCGATCCGCGGACTCGGACTTCCACTCCTCGAGGCGGCGCTCGGCGTTAACATGGCGCAGGCGGCGGCCGTTGATATCGCGGCAGGCGTCGAAGTTGCTAGTCTTCTTCTGGCCGGCCTTGGAGGCGGCGCCACGAAGGAGCGAGCCAAACCCGCCCTTGCCTCCGCGAAGGCGAAGGAGCGCGAGGGCGGAGGGGAATTGGCCGTCGGCGGAGGAGGCGAGGACGGAGGACGGCGAGACGTCGAGGCGGCCGGTGACAAGGCGGAGGGACGCGGCGGGGACGCGGGAGAGCGCCGAGACGGCGTCGAGGAGCGCCGCGCCGGAGACGGTGGGCGTAGAGAAGCGGAGGCAGCGGGTCCGGCCGTCGAGGAGCCGCACCAGGATCTGGTACTGGTTGGCCTCGGCCATGGCGCGCGGTGGCGGTGGCGGCCGGTGCTCGAAACCCTAGCCTGCCTCTCGTCGCCGACGTCGCCTCGCCGAATGGGAGAGGAGAGGAGGGGGAAAAAATCGGAGAGAAAAGAGGAGTCAAACTTTACCAATGACCAAAACATTAATACTACTAGGTTATTATCCCTGACAGGTGGGCTCCACATGTCAGTGACTGTTTGCTCGTTTGCTATTGCTCCCGCGACGACGAATCCGTGCTGACCTCGCTTCACCGCGACACCGCCTCCGCCTCCGATTCGACCTCCTCGCCGCCATGAAATTGGAGCTTCCGAGAGGAGGAAATCTCGAGAAGTAGAGAGAGAAGCCAAGCGTGAGCGAGCGTCGGCGTCCTTGACTCCGGCGACATGAAGCCCCCCGCCGCAGCCGCGGCCGGTAACAGGGCTGGTGGGGTGGATCCGTCGATTCCGCGGTTCAAGTGCCAGGAGTGCCACCGCGCGCTCGTCGTCGTCGGCGTGGATTCCTTCGCCGATAAGCTCCCAGCTCAGGCCACCTCTGGTACCCTTACGCCCTGTCCGATTCGCTTCCCGTCCCTTCCCTACCTTCGGGGAAAACTGGGCATGATTGAAATGTTCCGAATTTGATTGTTGGTTCTAGACAAATTTAATACAATACTGATATCGAAATCTATGCATTGTTAAGTTGAATGCATAAGTGCAGTTTTGTTCGATTTGATAGTGCAACAGTGAGAACTTTACAGTGCTGTGTGAAATTACGCTTGGGATTATGGATTCCTATAAAGCTGAAGTTCCTATTTCTGGTGTGAAATCTTTGGTTATTACTGATTTGAATTGAAAGTTGAAACTTGATACTACTGTAGTCTTCATAATGGTGGCAGCATGGTGCATTTAGCTTAAGTGGTATATGCTTCTGTAGGCACTCTTATCTTCCTATGGACTAGAGGTATTCAAACAGTTGTACTCACATGATACCATTCAGGATAAATTGAACTAACAAATTCTTGCTAATGTGTATCAGTGTAATGTTTATACCTGCAAGTTTCCATCCTAGATAAATCATAGACCAATTCATCATATACTCAGATCACCATCTCGAACATTTATGGCTCCACCACTGCTTGCTTCTCTACTCTATGTATCCTCTTTTATGTAAAGTAATGCATCATTTGTGCTAGAGATTTGTCTTCGAAGTAATTGTTAGCTTTCATTTTCTTCAAACTCAAGTTATTTCACAGAAAATGCTGTTTTTCGGCAGTCATTGTTCCTATCTATGCAGGGCATGTATCCTCTGTTCATGGCAGTATTATGGGGGCTAGCAGGATGGATAATTCTTATGTCGTGCTATCCAAGCAAAACAGATCTCATGGCCATGGAATTCCCCCACGCCCACCGAGTGCAGCAGCCCCACATATCGAACCTAACCAGCCAACAAGAGCGATAGAGGGTTCATATATAGTGCTTCCACCTGCTGCTGCTTCCATATACAAGACATCTAGTTCTGAAGGAGGTGGTGCGCAGTTGCCACCACCAAGTATCAATTCCAGTAGTCCATTACCAGGAAATAGTTTTCACTCTAACGTGACTGTATTAAAACGGGCATTTGAGATTGCTACGTCACAAACTCAGGTACAACACTTGCTTAAGATGTCCCTATATATTTGAATGTCTGGGCGTGCATGCATCTGCAATTTCTGCAATTTAGTTGCTGCTGCAATTATTGCATCGGAATTCTTCCTCTTCTTTTTTTTTCCTGTTGTATGTGAGAAGCATTAGAGAACTACATTTATTAGCGTGACTTCATGGCTCATTGTTAAATTTTATACGCTGTTGTTTCAATAGAAAATGTTATATGCTGATAATGGTGTAAATCTGGAATATACTTGCAGGTTGAGCAGCCAATGTGTCTGGACTGTATGAGGTTGCTATCTGATAAGATGGATAAGGAGATTGAAGATGTTAATATTGACATTAAAGCTTATGAAGCTTGTCTTCAACATTTGGAGAAGGAATCCTACAATGTCCTCAGCGATGCTGGTTTTCAGAAGGAGAAACAGAAGGTGACAATCTCTTTTACATATGTATGGTCAGATGGTGATAAACGAGATAAGAATGCAGGAGAGCATGCTGCTTGGGATAATATAAGAGAAGACAGAAGATTAGTTTCTTCTGATATACCAATCATGTACAATGTAGTTTAAATGAAAATTAATTCCTCTTCAACCTCAGTCTAAGAGAATATGTGTCGGTTTAGAAGGACATTAAAGTGTAGCAGTTCTTGAAGAAGTTGTCCAGTGGTTCTGTAAAAAGCCTTTCTTGCATGATAAAACAAAAATAGACTCAACAATAGTTTATTTTGAACTGGTCGATGGCCATTATTTTCTTGGAACTAAACAACTTTGTGTGTTGTGCCATTTCAGATTGAAGAAGAAGAAAAGAAGCTTAACGCTGCTATTGAAGAAGCTGAAAAGCAATATTCAGAAATTAGTTCTGAGATAAAGGATCTTGAAATAAAATCTAAAGAATTTGAAGAATTGGAAGAAAGGTCAGTTTACCTTTCTGTTATGTTCTTGTTATTACCTCAGAAGTTTGTCTACAGGGATCAGGATGTTGAGTCTAAGATTATTGTTAATTCAATTTTGTGTGTGTCTCCTGATTATGCTTTTTTTTATGATGAATTCTGGCATATAATACTGTATGGATATAACAGTGTTACATTAAAAACATTAGTATATTTTGCTCTTGAAACTAAACAGCTCGTTTCTATTGAGATAACGCTGCCACAAACACAGTATTATATTGCTACAACAATTATCCAGTGGTTTTGTGCAATCTGGAACTACTTTGTTGGCTATGTTATTCGCAGAGTTCCAGTTACTTGTCAAACAAAGCTGATGTATTATATTTTTGAAACAGGTATTGGCATGAATTCAATAGCTTTCAGTTTCAGTTGACATCTCACCAGGTATATGCCTAGGCCCTATAAATATCTACTTCTCAGAATAACAATTTAACAATTCATTATTTTGTCGATATCTTTTCTGGTATCTACTCAAGAGTGTACAGATAATCAGGACGTGCATTCTGTCCCAGATCTGTCATATATAGCTCACGCAGTTTTTTTATAAACCAATTCTATGCCTCTATGGTTAATTTTGTGCTCCCGTATTCTGTTGGCAAAAAATAAATCGCTTTTAGAAAGTTATATTTTTTATGCCTTATGCATACTATCTGCATTATCTGGCTTTATACTTCCTTCTTGTTTGAAAATACTATCATTAGTTTTGGTTCCTTATCTATTTGTATGCTTTCTTATAGCTAAACTATATGCCTACGTTTATCCCTGATACTTAAACACCTTTGAGACGTTGACTAAATTTTTCGCTTCACTATTCAGGAAGAAAGAGATGCAGTTTTGGCCAAAATAGAAGTTTCACAGGTTCATCTGGAATTGCTAAAGCGAACAAATGTTCTCAATGATGCATTTTATATTTCACATGATGGAGTAATTGGAACAATAAACAACTTCCGTCTCGGACGCCTTCCTAATGTACAGGTAATAATGCAAATTTTGCAGATATACCACATCTCATGTTTGATCCTTTGTTAATAATTGCGCAAATATCTGATACCCTTTTCTTAGGTTGAATGGGATGAGATAAATGCTGCTTGGGGTCAGGCTGCTCTTCTTTTGCATACCATGGCTCAGTACTTCGCCCCAAAATTTGAGTATCCTTGACACATGATGACCATTTATTTTACTACAATTTATTCACTGGTCATTCTTTTGAGATGGAATTACCATTGATCTTCTCTTCATCAACTAGTTATACACTTATACCACATGTTTCAATGCATTAGTTGCTCCATGTAGTTATCCTTTATCCTTTTTATACGGAAACTTTATTGATTGGGCTTATCTTTGTTACTAGGAAGTGTGTTATGAGACTTTGGTTTATGAGATTGTTCATGAGAAAGATCTGGCACATATGTACAAGTAAAAACTAGAAGGAACAGAAAGTGTTTTAGCAAATTGGAAAGATAGTGGATGCACATCAACCCCTCTTATATTGTATTGCATGATAGGTGTTGCCTAAGTTTTTCAGGTGTTCTTCTTATCTCTCATTAGGTTGTGTTCTTCCCCCACCTTTCTCAACTCACCTCCCTCATTTTCCACGCGCACGCTTTTTAAACTGCTAAACGGTGTGTTTTTTACAAAAATTTTCTATATGAAAGTTGTTTTAAAAAATCATATTAATCCATTTTTGAAAAAAAAATGGATTAATACTTAATTAATCATGCGCTAATGAGTCGTTCCGTTTTGCGTGCGCGAGGGATTAGTTTCCAACCAGAAGCGCTGAACACAGCCTTAGTAGTGTTGAGTTTGTTGACAAGTGCATATTCATGATAAATGGAAATTTTAACTTAATTGAAGGTATGCATATAAATGATGACTTCTCTTTGGAGTTCCTGAACTTTTTTCTAGGTATCGGATTAAGATTCACCCTATGGGTAGCTACCCAAGAGTCACGGACATCCACAAAAATACATATGAACTGTAAGTTTCCTCCTGGCTAATGTATTCCTGTTTCTCTTTCATTATTTTTTCTAAAAAGAACTTCCCAAAGATTTTTAATGTAACTTTTTCTAAGGTTCATAATATGTTTATCTGATCAACAAACCTTGTTGCTAGCAATACCACTCTCTCATAAAATAGGTGAATTATGCTTACTTTGTTGAGCAAAACATTTTTGGTGATAAATAAATTTGCTTGAACATGGTTCACACCTTTACAGAGTTCTATTAATCATTAATAATCTGCTTTCATAGAGCACATGCCGTGTTGGGTAGTGCGATTTTTCGCAAGTATGCTAATCACAGAAATTTAGGATATTTCACTCATCGATAGTGCTGTTTTATAATTTATCACATGATGTCTCATTGACATGTGGGGCTTGGTCCACATTTCGTAGACACATGAGTGCCAAATCCTAGATTGCAACTTTGGGGGACTGACTGTGGGTTGTGCAGTTGTGCACTTCCCATATTTGCCCTATTTGCTGACAGTTTGCTCTAGGTCTGCATTTTTCATATTTGGTGTCCCTTTGTTGAGTACTGCAGTTATATCATGCTAACCTAATAAGCTCTCCTGTAACTCAGGTTTGGTCCTGTGAATTTATTCTGGAGCACACGTTTTGACAAAGCTATGACATGGTTTCTGACCTGCCTGCAAGATTTTGCTGAGTTCGCTATTAGCTTGGATAAAGAGAACAATGTACCACCTGAGAAGTCATTGAAGCTCCCATACAAGTAAGTTATATTTGAACTTTCTGGTGCTAAGTTTAAAAATTGAGTACATTTTATCATATGAATTGCATGCTTCATGCTTAGAGCACTTCTTCTATACCATTGTACTTAGAATAAAATGTGCTCGTCAGTCATCACTGAAGATACTTAAGATGGGGAAGAATTGTGATTGAAATGTTCACTTTCCTTCATATGATAATTTACGTATAAGCAAGAGTTTCCTACGTACATTATATATCATGTAAACATAAGTGGTTGCAGTTTCTTTGAAGTAAAGACTGGGATTCTCTCAATTATCTAAAAAAAACATGCCAGCATTGTCGCTTGTACTACTGCTAATTTAAATTACTATGTTTCGCAGGATTGATGGTGACAAGGTAGGGAGCCACACGATCTTCCTAAGTTTTAATAAACTCGAGAACTGGACGAAGGCACTAAAATACACGCTGTGCAACTTGAAGTGGGTCCTCTACTGGTTTATCGGCAATACGAGTTTCGCACCACCCTCTGGATCTTTGTGTACCGCGCAATCATCTAAGAGATGATGATGTCACTGACCTTTGAAACTGATTGTAGCCGCACATTGAACAGATAGTAGCATTGACGTAACATATTCAATGATGGATACAACTACTTTCTCCGTTCAAAAAGAAAAAATCAACCTAGATAAAGATGTGACATCACCTAGGACAATAAATCTGAACAACCTCATGTCTAAATTTATTTTTCTAGGTAGTATTACATTCTCAATTGATATGTTTTGGGACGAAGGAAGTAACTCTTTGCTTCTTTTAAGTGGTCACTGTATACTTGTCCCTTGTATGTATAGTATCCTTTGACATCTAATCAGGTCTGCAGTCAAATTGGAATGTCGATAAAATACTTCAGTGCCGTGGTCTTCTCTTTTCCAAAAAGCAAAAAAATGGACAAGTGTTTGTACTGACTTCCCCAATGCCCTCCCTTTCACAAACTTCTTTGCTTCCATATTGGATATGATTTCTTTATATATTTTAATGCGTAAGCGCATAAGCAAAGTGCTTACATCTCATCGAATTTCATGTGCCAAACACATGTGCGGTAACGTTTACATCAAGACCATAAGCAATGTATCGTTAGTTTGTACCCGTACCTCCTGTGCTGCCAATGCTACGTACAAACAATTTCCTTCCAACCTACTTCGACACCACCATTAATATCACCCATAGTTCCAACAGCGACACACAACACACATCGAACTATTATTGAAGAATAAATTCGCATGAAGAGGAATAGGGAACCAACGATGTCACGAACCCTGCCTGCTGGAACTATCCAAAAGAACCTGAATTCAGAAAAGCGGGATATCTCTGAATCGGCTATTCAAAAAAACGTGAATTCATAGTGGAATCTCTCTGGATCGGCTAGAGAAAAAACGAGTCATGCCACGTTTTGGGACTTAGAACGGAATTTCGACAACAGCTGCTTGACTATGCTTGAAACTCTTCCGGCACAAGAAACTTTCAATGATAGCCCTCTTAGTGACGAAAATTAAAGAGAAGACCAAAACCTGAGTACTACTAAGAGCAAAAATACTCACATCCTATTTAATAGTTGTTTTTTCTTTGTACATTTTTTAATACTTGTACAACTTCTTTTACTCGTGCTATATTCAATAAAATCGACACATTTTAAGTGTCGGTTCGTTGAAAAAAAACTAAACAGATGACCTCTGGAGAATACATTCGCTTTCATGTGTAGAAAGTGTTGTAAAAGACGAAAAAGGAGTTCGAATGGATGAAGTATCATCAAACGATTAATCGGAATAGGAATTATACGGATATTTGACGTTCACATAAATATTAATATCTTAATAATTTGTTATGATTCTAGAGATATTTAACACACTCTATTATCAAAATAATAAAATATACTTGTATTACCCTTGTGATTATACTCATAGAACTATAATTAGTAACTTATATTCTAGAAGGGTTGATTGTCACATTGTAGGCTACTAACCATTTGAATCAACACCTAATGAGATTTAATTACAACAAGTAATCGGTTAAATTGGACAATAAATAAATGATTACATGATAAACAACTAATTAAATTAAATGTACTAGACAGCCAATTTAGCTTTGTAAATGCTAATACCGTTCCGATAGACTGAGTCGTGACGTTCTTGCTGCCGTTTCCGAACTACACTTCAAACCCAGTTCCACGCAGGGTTTGCATTACCGTTTATTGGCCGGTTACCGTGACCCGGCAGTACGGCTAACCGCGGTAACCGTCAAAAACCGTGATAAATTCGACTTTTAAATTTTGAATTTAAAAATTTGGGGAAACCGCGGTAACCGCGCGGTATGGAGCGGTAACTGCGCGGTTTGACGCGGTTACCGCTCGATGTTTGGCCGAAAGAAGGACGAAATGAAGAAAATGATTAAAAATTTGAAGAAACACTTAAAAGTGTGTAGAATTCGAGAAATTTTTTCACCATAATACACTACAAATCAAGTACTACCTTCACCATTTTTTTGGATTTTTTTGAATTTTTTGAATTTTTGAATTCGGTCAAAATTTATCAAACTGTACCACGCGGTACGGGTTACCGTACCCCCGCGATAAGAACGGTAACCGCGCGGTTACCGCCGGTAACATAAACCTTGTTCCACGATTCAGTTCACCATCAATGAACTGGTGAAGCAACAAACGGTACTCATAGGTCAATCTCGACTCCTCGATTTAAAAAG
Organism: Oryza officinalis; assembly: GCA_008326285.1. NCBI lineage: Eukaryota > Viridiplantae > Streptophyta > Magnoliopsida > Poales > Poaceae > Oryza > Oryza officinalis. Next base: position 43,528,024 of record BDMV01000001.1, on the reverse strand, counting down.
CCAATTAATTAAAATCTGGCAATCTGCTTTCTACGGCTGTTAATTTCAGAGGAGGAAGATGAGTTATGGCCCGGTGGCCGGTCTGGTCCCGTTTGGATGGCTCTCGCCTCTCTCGACCGGTCCAGCATTTGCTGCTTGGTCGCTACCCCCACCCGCTCGCACGCCGCGACCGTTGAAATTGAATCCTTCCTGCGTGAGGGGAAAAGTGTGGCAATGAACAGAAAAAATAAAAAAGAAGAACAACTCACTTTCGCTGCAGGGCTCGTAGTCCATCGCGACGTGCCGTGCCGTACGTCACCACACACGCGCCGATCTCCCCTCCTAATTACTCGTGCTGTACACGATTTGCTATCTCGAGAAATATTCTTTTAATCCACGACAAATAAATAAATAAATAAATAAATAAATAAATAGATATGCCAACACAACTGTACAAGCAGATATGGCCCCGTTCACAACTGATTAATGCAGATTTTATCTCGATTTTCATTAGCATGTTTTTTAAATTACTAAATGATGTTTTGTGTAAAAATTTTCTATATAAAAGTTACTTTAAAATATCAAATGAATGCATTTTTCAAGTTTACAATAATTAAAACCTGATTAATTATGCGCTAACGTCTTTCTGGTTTTTCGTACCCTAACTTTATCTTTATCTTCTATACTTCGTCAGTTTCATATTATAAGTCGTTTTGATATTTTTTAGTCAAATTTGGTTTGACCAAGTTTATAAAAAAAACTTAACAACATTGACAATATCAAATTAGTTTTATTAATATAACATTGAATATATTTTAATAATATATTTGTTTTGTGTTTAAAATATTATTATATTTTTTTATAAATTTGATTAAACTTATTTATAAGAGTATTTACCTATGAAAAAAGTCAAGTCACTTATAGTATAAAACAAAGAGAGATACGAACACCATAATAATATAATAAACAAATAGATATTCTTAAATAGAATAATAATAATAGTGCAACAGCTAACCACCCGCAAGGCGAGCGCTGGGTTTTAAACGCGAAGGCCCCGAGCCGTGGCAACGCGCAGCTCTCGTGCCCTCGTGCCGTGGCGACTGAGATCTCTCTCGTGTATAAATTCCTCCTCCTACTTTCGCATCTGATATCTGCTTCTGCTGCTGCGTTGCGTACGGTCGTGGGAGGAAGAGGAAGAGAGGAAGAGGAAGAGGGAGATGGCGGGGTCGACGATGAAGCATCTCGTGCAGGTTGGGGAGGCGCGTGAGGCGGCGGACGGAGGGGCGCCCTCGGCAGGGCCGGCGTACCGCTGCGCCTACGGTGGGGGCGCCGCCTCGCCGCCCGCCGTGCCGGGGCTCGAGTGCTGCTGGGACATATTCCGGTACGTCGTTGCTGGATCTGTTTGTTTCGCTTCGATGGGCGAGCGTCAATTCAATCTGGGCGCCAAGTGCGGAGGTTTCTCGCCCTCAATTTCTGAGCCAAATCGGCGCGATTAGGGGGGAAATCCGCCCTGTTGATTGTTGATTCCCCTCCTGACATTGCTATATCTCTCTGCGTGTGGCGCGTGCCATTGCAGGATGACGGTGGAGAGGTGCCCGGACAACCAAATGTTGGGCCGCCGAGAAATCGTCGACGGCAAGGTACGTTCACGCCGCGTGTGTCTCTGTTTTTGTTGTTTTTATTTATTTATTTTTTGGTGGGATTGATCGGCTGATGGCGTCTCCGTCTTGTGCTGATTCCGCGGTGTTCAGGCTGGCAAGTACACGTGGATAACTTACAAGGAAGCGTACGACACCGTGATCAAGGTGGGCGCATCCATCCGGAGCCTTGGAGTTGGCAAGGTACGCAATTCATGTTCATGCTTGCCCTGTGATCTGGGGAGTCGTGAATGGCTAAGAAAGTGGAGTATGTGCTAATCGGTTGCTGGTTTGATCTGCAGGGTGGACGCTGTGGCATTTATGGAGCCAATTGCCCTGAGTGGGTTATCAGTATGCAGGTATGATTTATATACGAACGCTATGTGGTCGCACATTGGAAACAATTTGGCACTGCGACCGCATCGCCTTGTTAGTTGTAGACTTATGTTGCCAGGTGTTTAAACCAAATTGTGCAACCTCAACCTTAATTGCCCAGGATAATTCTTTTAGCTACAAGTCCTACACGGTTTTCCCTCTCCTGGCAGAAGAAACAGTGTGATTGTTCAGTACAGAGGTTTTGTTTTGTCAATTGCATTGGTCACCTGAAGAATAAAACGTGTTTTCTTAGATTTCTCTGAGACGTGAATCTCCTATAATTGTACTGTGCTGTATTAAAATTAGTGCCACACTTGCATCTTTTATTTAACATGTCACAATATTATTTGCAATGCTATTGGTTTTGTTTTGTCAATTGCATTGGCCACCTGAAGAATAAAACGTGTTTTTTTGGATTTCTCTGAGACGTGAATCTCCTATAATTGTACTGTGCTGTATTAAAATTAGTGCCACACTTGCATCTTTTGTTTAACATGTCATAATATTATTTGCAATGCTATCACTGTTCCCTTTTACTTATGTTGCTCTTTGCTTAATACTGCAGGCCTGCAATGCCCATGGCATATACTGTGTTCCGTTGTATGACACGTTAGGTAAGTTGTTGGTTTCATTGAGAACTTGTATCTGGAACTCTTTTTTTTTGGAAAGCAATTATCAGTATCACAACACATAAACGTGCATTTGAATGGTAGATGCTTGTTTAAGAATGCTTCCTGAAATCTTGCATCATTTTCTGTGGTTGTAGGTGCTGGGGCTGTAGAATTTATACTGTGCCATGCTGAGGTAGAAATTGCTTTTGTAGAGGAAAAGAAGATAGGAGAGGTAAATTCCTTCACTGGAACACTTAATGGCTTAACTGCAAAGTTACCCATACTAATGTTTTAATGCTATTTGCTAGTATATGTCTACATAATTCAGAATGTCTTATAAATCTGTAAGTTACTAACTAAAGCAAGATAGGACTATGAGATTTTGCCCCCTATATAATATCCTATTATTTTATATTCCATTGAATTTCATTGTACTATTCTAAAATCATTATATTGCATTTCCAATGGTGGTTTTCCTACTCACCCGTAGGAGTAAGGAGGAAGGCATGAAAACGTTTTGGTTTCATAAATTTATAGTAAAATGATATTTACCGTGCTTTTATACTATGGACGATCTTCTTTGTGATCTGAGAAGCTCTGATCTTTTCAGGTGCTCAAGACATTTCCAAATGCAACAAAGTATTTGAAGAGTAAGTTAGATTTTCTTTTCCCTTTGTTACATGGCTACAGTGTTTTTTATGCTTTACTGATATGATATTATTTTGTTTTAAAGCAATTGTGAGCTTTGGAAAGGTCAATCCTGAACAAAAGGAAAAGGTTGAACAAAACGGTGTGTCCATCTACTCGTGGGAAGAGTTTTTGCAGTTGGTAAGGTTCTTGTTTATTGATCTAGCTCGCATCAGAAATGTGTTTTGACATAGCAAACATAATAATTTTCGAAGAAAACATATAGCAGCATACTACTGAGTAATGACAAATCTGTTGTTTCAATTAAAAAATAAGCAATCTGTTGAATGTACTATGACCTGTTTCTGTTTCAACTCTACAAAATAATTTTATAGACTTCAGAGCAATGTGACTTTATATTCATCTGGTATTAAAATAATTGTCTGTTTTACCTGCAGGAAGGTGAAGAAAAGTATGAACTTCCTACAAAGCAAAAGGATGATATCTGTACAATAATGTACACCAGTGGAACAACTGGTGACCCTAAGGGAGTTTTAATCTCCAACAGGAGCATTATTACTATTGTTTCAGCAGTAGATGGGTTCCTTGCAAACTCAGATGAGCAGGCAAGGCATTTAACATTTTATTTCAGTTTTATCATCTCGCTATGTTGTTCATCATTCTTCTAAATTTTATTCCACTGTAACAGCTTCGTGAAGATGATGTTTACATTTCTTATCTTCCACTTGCCCATATCTTTGACCGTGTACTCGAGGAAGTGTTCATTCACCATGGTGCATCAATTGGATTTTGGCGTGGAGTAAGAATGAAAAACTCACTGTTTAATACTTGTTACTTTATTGTTTGAGAATTGCTTGTTATTATTTTCTGAAAATCACTTGACAAGTATACGTTTTGTCTCAGGATGTCAAACTCTTGGTCGAAGACATTGGAGAACTCAAGCCAACAATTTTCTGTGCTGTTCCACGTGTACTAGACAGAATTTATGGAGGTACTGCATTTGAAATAATAAATTTTAACCTCGCAGCCATAGATATGTAATAGTGGTAATGCACATTAATGCCAATTCAGCCATTCAGGTAGATATTAATGCACAATTGCTTCTATGATTCAGGATTGCAAGATAAAGTTTCGACTGGTGGTTTCCTGAAGAAGACACTGTTTAATGTTGCTTACAAATAGTAAGAGTTTTCAAGTGTCCCTGATCCATCACGTCATGCTTATTTATGCTAACATTGTCATCAAACTCTAATATGCTACTCTAAATGATTATGCAGCAAACAAGGGAATATGGTGAAAGGAAGTAAGCATGAAGAAGCTGCTGCCATGTTTGATAGACTAGTCTTCACCAAGGTAAACTTGATTGCTAAAAATTTTCAATTGTTACCAAATTACATTATCTTTTTAGACGTCTTTACTGACATCATTTTTAATCTTCTTTTACACAATGTAGGTTAAACGAGGATTAGGTGGCAGAGTACGACTTATTTTGTCTGGTGCAGCTCCCCTGTCTAATCATGTTGAAGAGTTCCTGCGTGTGGTAACATGCTCCCTTGTTCTTCAGGGCTATGGTATGCTTGTGAAACCACGTCAATGATCTTATAATTAAAAAAAATGATATCTCGAGTTTCCAAAGACACCTAGTGCTTAATTTCGTTTGCTTGCTTTCTTCATTGCAGGTCTTACTGAGACCTGTGCTGGGTCCTTCGTTTCCCTGCCAAACAACATGTCGATGCTGGGAACTGTAGGCCCTCCAGTCCCCTATGTCGAAGTACACCTCGAGTCTGTTCCTGAAATGGGATATGATGCATTGTCAAAAGAATCACCTCGTGGCGAGATTTGCATCAGAGGGGACACCTTGTTCTCAGGGTACTACAAACGAGAAGACCTCACCAAGGAAGTTTTAGTCGATGGATGGTTTCACACAGGTATGCCAACATATGCATTTGAACAAATGTGTTTGTCACTACCACTCAAGAAAGGCAAGAGAAAACCAGAGCTTTCATGGACCTGTTTTGGCAACAAGTGCTTTCCATATCAAAAGAGACTGACCTGTCAACAGAATGCTTTGACATTTCCCCCTGATTGAATGCTTCTTGTGTGGTTGGCTCACTTTGATATCTTACTGTAGGAGACATTGGTGAGTGGCAGCCTGATGGAAGCATGAAGATCATTGATCGCAAGAAGAACATCTTCAAGCTCTCCCAAGGAGAATATGTCGCCGTGGAGAATTTGGAGAACATATTCGGTCAAGCTCCTTGTGTTGATTCGGTACAATCTGACAACCTAGCTTTCATTTGCTGAAGACATCGTTTTCATTATAACTGACCTTACGTTTCCATATGTTGACAAGCTGACTCGTCGTTATTTGACAATATCTCCAGATTTGGGTGTACGGGAATAGCTTCGAATCATGCTTGGTTGCAGTGGTCAACCCGAACAAGCAAGCTCTGGAACGATGGGCAGAGTCAAACGGGGTAACTGGAGACTTTGCTACCATGTGTGAAGATCCTAAAGCAAAAGAGTTTATCTTGGGAGAATTAACCAAGACTGGTAAAGAAAAGAAGGTAAGTAACTTGGACAAATGACAATGCATATGCGATCCTGTCGCAGATTAGGATTGACTCATCGTTCTCTTGATCTTGTTACAACAGCTCAAAGGCTTTGAGCTCATCAAGGCTGTTCATCTGGAGCCGGCGCCATTCGATATGGATCGTGACCTAATTACCCCAACATACAAGAAGAAGCGGCCACAGCTGCTCAAATATTACCAGGTAAAAACACTAGAAAAATATCTTCCTGCAATTTAAGGTACTTGGATTATCATCCGTCTAAATCTGGCACTCTGTCTGACTGACATCTGCCATTTTTTTCAGAGCGTCATCGACAGCATGTATAAGAACATGAAGTAGGGCTGGACTCATGGCGGTACGGTGGACCAAAACTTCAATAGTAATTTCGAAAGAAAACATTTGGTGATAGCTAGGTTTATTTTGTTTCCATTTTCTCCTAAATTTGGATGCGTAATAGTATAGTCGTACATAGCCGTGCTAGCATGAGCGACCTTATATGTTACCGTGTCAATTCTTGCATTTTCTTTGCATTGATGGAAAAGAGTGAACAGATACAAAACTGTTGCTGCCGAGTTTCTACTGTGTGAATTTACAATCTTTTATGGCAACAAGGACCCGTACTGTGCTATACTTCGCCTCAGTTTTTTTTATTAAGATACAGATCTTATATTGGTTTTTATTAGCATGTTTTTTAAATTGCTAAACGGTACATTTCATAAAAAAAACTCTATATAAAAATTGTTTTAAAATATCATATAAATATATTTTTTAAATTTATAATAATTAAAAATTAATTAATAATATGCTAATGACTTTTTTTTTTGTTCTCCGTGCTTTAACTTTATCTTTAGTAAAAACGAACATCACCTCCATATGAAAGGATCAGTAATTGTTCTGCGTACCATAGGACTGCCGCCATCGGCCTCAAGCTGATGAGTTTAAAGGCTTCGTTCTACAATGTGCAATGCAAGTTGCTTTAGTTTTTCGTCGGCACCTAAAACGAATTAAATATTGGTAATTATTATAAACTTGGAAGACAGCTTTATTTGGTTTTTTTAAGAAACTCCCCATATAGCCGTTCAGAAAACATTACTAACAAAAAATGAGAAAGATCTTCCAGAAAAGAACGCAGCTACATACGCAACTTTTAGGTTTAGATGTCCTAATCTAACGTTGTAAACAACTATAAAGGCACCGTGCACGTAAGATGTTGTCGACCTGTCGTTATCTTCAATCCTACACAAAAATTGATTGTCGATCGCGGGCAAAAATATTAATACTCCGTATGTACGCAAGAAGATTTTAAGAACGTGATTTGTGAACTCGTTTGTGTAACAACTTCCAGCCGCAACTATCTATGAACTAAACTACCTGGAGGAGGAACTCAGCCATAAAACGTTAAAAATGGAACTATATATGAACTAAACTACTGGAGGGAGAACTCTGCCCCATAAAACGTTGAAAATGGAAGGTAGTGGACAAGACTATCTGGCCCACGCAACCGCATCGATTTCTGCCTGGGCGCTCCGATATAGTTCCAACCTCTTGGCGAGGTTAGCTCTACGCTCCATCACCGCGGGGTCTTCATCAAGAAGCTTAGAAAGCTGCTTGATCTGCACAACAAACGGCAAGTGTACCAGTAAAAAGGTCGATAACTGTTCTTATATGATGCATAAAGTTAGGTTGTTTCCACTTATATAGTGCGCACCGATCAATACACACCACGATGACAGTTCATACGAAAAATATGGTTTACTGGATAATAATAATAATACACAAACAAATGTTCGGTCACTTTGGTGAGTAAAGAGATACGGACAATCCATAAGGCGATAATTCTAATTCTCAGGCAGCTAGTATTATAGCACTAACATGTATGATGGCATGATTCTGTGTATATATGTGCTATCTTTGAATTGGGTTCTGATCATAACAATTACTAAATACTTGAACGGTAAGAGTTAGTTTCGTTCAGAAAAAAAACAATAATAACTATACAATAATGTTGAAGGAACATAGGGCACAACCTCAGCTCCCCTGGGCACTAAGCAAATTGCCAATCAAATAGTCACATACATGTTCGTCTGAAGAAACCTGACTATTAGGCAATGTGCTAAGTAAAAAAAGCAAATTGCCAATCAAATTGCTAAGTAACTCACCTCTCTTGCTCCCAATTCTGTGAAGAAGCGGTCGAGCAATGTGCGCTTTGCCTCCCGGACTTGGCAGTAAACAATAGATTTAGGGATGGAGTTTCTCAAGCTTGAACATACCATATTGACATATGCCAGAACATTAGTACCTGGAAGTTGAGAATTACAATTGCAAGTTATGCCTTAAATAATCATTAAGCAATGAGTCAACGATGTTATGGTAAATGCATGGTAAATGCATGGATCAGTTGTCAAATATAACAGCTTCATAGGATATGGCCAGACAATCTTTTATGTAAGGATATCAGTAACCAGTAACTGTGTGGGAAAAAACCCAAACAGATGAGAACTTTTTTTAGGGGAAGATGAGAAGTTACTAATTCGTCTAAGGTATGAATCATTGTATCTGTCAAAGATAGAGTTTGTTAGATTTCCACCCTCCTCGACATCCTGAGGAAGCTTCCTAAAGAAATCAACACTTAAATAGCTGCACTCCATATCAACCAGCTTCAGAGTATTTTTCTTGCTTTCATTCCGCATTCTGTCCAATGATTCAAAAGCTGCATTGCTTACTTCCACACGGAGAGTGGGAAATTGCTTTAACTCCTGCACGAAAGTGACCAAACAATTTACTATGCTACTTAAAATGATTATTCAAAAAGAGAATTTTCTACACAGTTCTCTCTACTAGTTAATGTCCATGTTTTGTTATGGATAAAAAAATTTATAATATATCATGAGCAAAAATATTTTTATTATAAAATATGTTACCACTTGTTTGTTCAAATATGTGGTATTCACCAGTTTGAACCAAATGTTGGAATTGTTCTATGATATCGAAAAATATCATGAGATAATATGTACAAACTATAAAGAGCAGTAGTGGATGACAGATTCGCTGCCACCACTGCTAGAATCTTTTAAAGCAGTATAGATATAGATATTCTAATGTTGTACGTGTTTGAACGATGACACAAATAGCAAAGTCCTGTAGGCAGGAGACTTGATAGATTTGATATTGATAGTTTTCCCATACTGTATATGTGAAAATAATGTAAGTTTACTCAATCAGAACAACTTTAACCCATTCCCCTTTTATACAAGAAAATAGAAGCATTACATTTCACGCGACTGAATGCACTCACTATAAAGTGTAAAAACCAAAACTGTCCAGTGGAGCAATGGAAAAAGAAGAAAACATACATCTGTCTCGCTGATAGCCTTGCGAACTAGTTCCTTGAGTATTGCATGGACCTACCAATGTTCAAAAAGTGTCAGATTCTGAACTACAGGAGAAATACAGTGATCAATAACATACCGCATCAACAGCTGCCTCAGCCGGACCTCTGATACTGACTAGGCAAGACTCTATAAGACGACGATACCCTTGCTCCGGAGCTATTAGATGTGGTTGGTATCCATCAGCTTGTGTTATAAGCTTCCTAACATTTTCAATTGAAAGATTCTTGTGAAACTGCAATCGTTTGAGAGCTACCGGAAATTGATTGTCAAATACATAGTAGATTTTCTCGCCACCTGGGCGCCTCCAAGATAAGAGTAATTCTTTGATAATAGGAGTGGGTAGGCATCATGGATCCAAAAAGGAAAGAAAGACTTCTTCAAAGACAATGCACAGAAAAGCTATCTGTTGAATCATACATTCCATCCAGATGCTCCTTGTAGATACCATCGAACATGCGGCATATTTCCATAATTGTGTACAATTTTCCCTGCATATCAGGAACAGGAAGCACACAATCAACATATTCGAAGGCGAAGAATATTGCGCACATAATAGTGACAATATTATGACGCAAATCTGAATGGAAACTAGAAATATAAATCAAAGCAAAGAATCTAAGTAAGTACACAATGAAGGGTAATATCACAGTAGGACTAATTTTGTAATTTGTTTGGGGATGAGTGGTTTTAACTTTTGCCTTTTGGGGGCCTAGAGAAGATTAAATGAAACACATCGATAAAAAAACAGAGAATTACTCCGGCGTCTGCAGCAATAGGTTTTCCAAGACGATGAAGCTCAGCTTCTAGCTCTGCAATTGCTTTGCTTATAAGAGATTGGATCCCTGGAATTCTTGATTTAATCACAGATTCCAAATGCTGCAGGGAGTGCATAGCAGATTGTCATGAGACCATCAAGACAAATAAGCCAAAAACATTGCACAGACACATCATAAAACTAAGTATAAGACATACTTTTGAAAGCATCTTTGCTAAGTACTCTGATCCCATTCTATGAGCAAGGTGTTTATATTCCGTGGTATTTGCAAAATATTCACGCTCTCTATGCCTGGCAGCAATCATGTCAACGCTCTTGTTTATATCTTGCTGGGAACGATTGACAACACCAATCCATGGATATTGTAGTCGATAGGATCTTCCTTCTAACAACTGCATAACAGAACTCAGTTGGAAAATTCAGGTTCAAGCTGTTGTAGGATAACCTAGAATAATCAAATAACCTATTTGTTCAAGACAATTATCAAGTGTTCTAGTACACAATAACCAATATACAACTTACATCAACAGCATTTGTGCCCTTGTCCATTAGATCGATTTTCGTGAGTATGCCAAAGGTCCTTTCACCTGAATTCAACAGAGTTACTATTCTATAGAATATCACAGTTATTTTACAATTATTTTATTGGTATACTAAGTTGCAATTATATTTTTTCGGGAATACACAAAAGACTTGCGTATCTTTGTATTAAGAGAAATAAAGGTTTCCATTTACAGCTGAACGGGAAAACAAAAGATAGAAACAAGGAGGGGAAGGGAGGGGTGGTTGTAGTGGTTCTATTTTCGCGACAAATGGGGCGACCTATGGAGCTACATAAGTAGCTGCGGAACTGCAGACTTCGCCAACCGCCAAAGAGCCGCCTGTTCTGCCATTGCCTTAGCAACGTTGACCCAATTCCGCTGACACTTGTTGAACACTCTGCCGTTGCACTCTTTCCAGATGGACCAGGCTCCGAGAGTGACGATGGTATCGAATCCTCTTCTCTGTTCCTTCGGGATCTTCTTCTGGCTATCACATAACCATGCATGGAAGGAGGGCTCGCACAATGGTAAGAAGTTCATATGTCCAATCACGCGGAAAACTAACCACCAAAGTTGTCTTGACTCCGGGCAGGCCACTTGGATGTGGTCGATGTTCTCCTCCTGCTGATCGCAGAGTACACATCTGTCCGGATGTAGCAGTCCTCTCTTTGTAAGCCTGTCTGCAGTCCAGCAACGACGAAGCGGCACCAACTAGAGAAGAGTATTGTCCTGAGTTCTCCCATTTCCAAATGAAGCAATCTGTTTGGTCGGTGAGGGCAGGGATCGATCTGATCAAAGACCATAGCTGCAAATACTCAAGAATGGCCTGGACCCCAAGCGCACCATGAATATCTCTGATCCATCTGCCGGCTTGCAGCGCCTGCGTGACCGTTCTACGGCGACGGATGCATGCAGGGACATGCTCATGAATAGCCGGCGCCAATGAGCAGATCCCTGATCCATTCAATCAGTTGTCCTCCCAAAAAAGAGCCGATTCACCATTACCGATATGGCACGAGATTGATGTTGCCGCAAAGTGATGTTCCTTTTGAGAACCTAGGATTGTCAATCCTTGCCATGGCTTTTCTAGGGTGTGTGTTGTAGCCAGATCCATCTAGCACGAAGAGCAACACCCATGAGCTCAAGGTTGAGGATGCCAAGGCCACCGTACCTCACCGGGGCACAAACTCTTGACCACGCAACACGATAGTGTCCACCATGCGCATTTGCTCTTCCTGCCCAGAGGAATCCACGACGGATTGTTCAATCCCTTTAATAACCCATTTTGGTGGATCCACTGCAACCAAAAGGTAAATTGGAATTGAGCTCAGGACTGCTTTCACCATTGTGATACGACCGATCGGTGCCATTTGCTCTACCTTCCAAAGAGGTTAGCCGGCGAGCCACATTGTCAATGATGGGTTGCAGGTCTTGCTTCCTCAATTTGTGAGTGGAGAGAGGAAGACCGAGATATTTGCATGGGAAGGAGGTCATCGGGCAAGGTAGCTCAACTTGAATCAGAGCCGAATCATCCTCCTCACATTGGATCGACACGACTGAACATTTGAAGAAATTTGTTTTCTGGCCGGGTGCCTCACCAAAGATGGCTAGGATTTCCTTGGTCGTGTGCAGTTCGCTAAGCCGCGGCTGCAGAAAGACGACCACATCATCGTCGTAGATTGAGACACGATGGGGATTCCCTAGTGGTTGAAGTAGCCCCTCTCGTTCTGCGACCATGAATAGCGAGCTGAACGCATCCATTGCTAGGATGAACAGCATCAGGGAGATGGGATCACCTTGGCGCACTCTGCGACGGTGCGAAATCGCATCACCTGGGACACCATTGATCAGAACCTTCGTACTTGTTGTTTGGAGGAGTATGGCAATCCATGCCCTCCACCGATTGCCAAAACCCTTGTACTCTAGGACCTCCATGATGAACTGCCATGAGACGGAACCAAACGCTTGGGCGATGTCGAGCTTGAGAAGCGGTGAGGGCCGCTTTGTCTCGTGCAACTTCTAAGCTGATTGCCTCACCAACATGAAATTGTCGTGGATGCACCTCTTTTTGATGAACGCGCTCTGATTCATCGCGACCAGGGAGTCAAGCTTGGGGGCCAACCACCATGCTAAGATCTTAGTGCATAATTTGGCAAATCTATGGAGCAGGCTTATTGGCCGGAAGTCTCGAAGACTCCTCGCATCCGGTCGTTTGGGCAGCAAGGTGATGAAGGCATTGTTAACCTTACCGAAACTTGATCCATCCATCCTATAAAGCTGTCGAAGTGCTTCCATGACCTCTTCTTTGATCAAGGTCCAGCAGCTTGTATAGAATTGGCCGGTGAAACCGTCGGGTCCTGGGGCCTTGTCACAAGGAGTCGCTTTGATTGCGTCGCACACCTCCTCCTCTGTAAATGGTGACTCAAGATCAGCCATGTGTTGTCCTCTTGGTTCTAGGAAGTCAAGGTCCAAGGTGAACTCCCTAGCAAGTTGCAACTATATCAAACAAACATGATCTGGATGAGATTGCCGCATTAAGTTTACTTTACATACAATTACATAAGAACACTCCTAATAATTCTAACCAGTAACCAAGTATCACTTACTCATCCTCTTCATTAACTTGGTAGCTTTAGTTGAGGCGTACCTTTTGGATCAACTTCACGTGAAATCTTTATGGCGTCAGAAGTTGCAAGATCCTGATTTGTTGGAGAAATTGCAAGAATAATGTAGTTGGGCTGTAAAGAGTAAACTAGAGCATTTGTTATGCACATCTTTTTATGGATATATACAAGCATAACAAATGACAGGTAAAGGATAGCTTATAGAGGGAAAGGATAAGATAATGTCAGTTGACAAAATTACTTTAAGATGTGCATCATCACCCCTTTATTCAGTTGAAGCTGTTATGTATGCCCATCTATGGTAATAAAAAAAACATGTGCAGGTTATTCAACAGTACCTTTTCAATAAATGAGCGAGCCATGGTTTCAATGTCTTGCACAATACTGTCAGATTGTCCCTCTATTGAGCATCTCAACAAATCATTAGTCAGACTAACTGTCACATCAACAACAGAGAAAATAGTATCTAAAGATAAGAAAAGCAACTTACAGGCCAACAGCTACTTTAGTAAGGCCAGGAAGATCAATAAGAGTGAGGTCAACAACTGAATGAATAAAATCATTAGCAAACGGTAGGAGGTAAAATAACCAAATCACATGACCATAACAAAAATGTAAACAATCAGGACTTTATATCCCAATCCCTTATCCATGTCAGTTGAGCAAAACTGAGTGAAAACAAAAATATACATAATAAACTCCAATATACAAATTATATTGAATATAAAAAAGAACAAGGATTATAAGAGGGGGCTGGCCAGAGAATAGCTGCAAATAGTATAAACTGAACAAACATATTGCCAGTATTGCATTACCATTTGGTGAATATATGCTCAAATAAATGGGCACAGGTGATATTTGCTTTGTATGGCCAGTAGCTCGTTCAGTTTCATCTGCAATCTCTTTCCTCACAAGAGCTGTAAAAATGCAGCTGTTATCAGTTTATCACTTGCCATGCATCAGTAAGATGCACTTACAGAAGCACTTTACATACAAGTTAGGAATTGAAAAAATGCGCCTCTGGCAGAAGATATACAATCGAATCCACATTTAAGGGAACAAAATACCACCAACATCAACGTAGTGCAGCAAGGTGAATGATCAAAACTAGTTTTATCTGGTTAGATTGCATTATTGAGGATCACAACTATGATGGTGCATAGTGAGAGCGCTATGATCTTCAGTTTGCATTATGCATCTCTCCCAGCATCATTATGTTCAGATCACTAAATCCTTTGTCCACCAAAGCAAATGAGCAACAACCGGGTAGATGAATTACCAAAATCTGTATATTTAACCGTAGGATTGTGCATGAACTCTGCGTATTCTCTGTCTCCATTAATCCTGTGGAGTTGCAGGACTAGGGGGCGCCGTGTAACAATTCCTAGAGAAGTCCATAAGCAACATCACAAATTAGACCAATCAGAAGCTGGCGCTAAACCTCTCTGAGCTCATAATTAGTGAGACCGAATATACCTGAGCCTCGAGGCAGGAAATCCTTCCCAACAACACTCTCCAACACTGAGGATTTACCCGAACTCTGCCATACATCACGAAATGGAAATAAAAAAACGGCATGCATGTCAAAAACCATAATATTTGGTATTATCTGATTCCATAATTTGGATCGCGAGCAGCCACACAAGGAACACATATTTAATCCAAATATAGACGATCGCACAATACTTGATCAACCTATTCTTAAAGCCGATCTAACAAATGAGTAACCTACACCCAAATGCCGATCAAATCAAACTACAGCACGCGGCCACTGCGGCACGGGAACCAAAAACAAAATGATACTAGTAACTACCAAGAGGGAGGAAAGCCCAGGCGACGGGCGATGAGGCACCGTACCTGGCCGCCGACGACGGCGATGGCCGGGAGAGAGTCCCAGAGGGTGGGCAGCGGGCTCTCCTCGCCGTAGTCGCCGAGGGCGGTGCACGCGCGCTGCAGCTTGTTGACGAGCGAGATGAGGTTCTCCATGGCCGCCGCGCGCCGCGAAACCCTAGCCAGCCACCGCGCTGGTCAGGCCAAACTCCCGGCCGACGCGGGCGGAGAGCGGGGCGAGACGATCGAGACGCGGAAACGGCGGGGGAAACGCAGGATGGGGGAGAAGGGCAGGAAGAACTTGTTCGATCGAGCAGACGAGCGGAGGTTTGTGTGCTCAGTACGCTTCGCTTGAGTGGGGCTCGGTTTAATAAAATGTTTCACGTAAAATAAGGCGATATTACGTGTGATTAATTAAGTTTTAATTATTACAAACTTAAAAATGGATTTATCTGATATTTTAGAATAACTTTCATATAGAAAATTTTTGCACGAACGCACCGTTTAGCAGTTTGAAAAGCGTGCCACGATAATTTTTATCCAGTAAGTAAGTTTATAACTTCCGAACGGGCAGTTCGTTTTAACTGGTGGTGTTCTTTTACGATAAACCCTCTCACGTTTCAAAGTAGAGTATTGATAATCTTTCGAATTTTTATCATTTTTAATTTTATTTATTTAAAGATTTGCAAAAATATTTTTTTGTTTCGAAATATTGCAGAACTAATCTCCAATCACTCTTTGGAAGGGCGAGATTTAAAAATCGCCCTAGGGCGATTTTTATGACGTGGCAGACGGCCGTTGGGCGCCGTCTGCCGCGTCGCCGCTTTTTTGCAAAAAAGACCCTTGCCGCCCTCGGCAAGGGCGATTTTTCCCCTCCTCGGGGGGCCGCCTGCCGAAGGGCGGCCGCCCTGGCAATTTTGCAGGCGGCCCCTTTGCCGCCCTTGGCAAGGGCGGTTTTTGCCGGGCGGCCGCCCTGGAAATTTTGCATGTGGCCCCCTCGCCGCCCTTGCAGAGGGCGATTTTTGCCCAATCTCGCCCTCTGCAAGGGCGATTTTTGGTCTACTCCCTACATAAGCCGAGTTCGTTGGCGACGGCGTCATTTACAGCGCTCGAGACTCCAGAAAAAAACAGAGAAAGGGGTGAGGAAGAAGAACGAGAGCGGCGAAGCCCTGTCGGTGTGCATACTCGATCGCAGGTAAATACAATGTCCCGCTATATGTTTGTGTTATTTATTTTGTGTAGATTATTATAAATAAAGAATATTTTGTGAATATTTGAATAGTTGTTTAGCACTATGATCTGGATTTTAAAATGTAGGATATATCCTTACCTATGTATACATTTCTTTGTGTAAAATTTTGTTTAATATTTGAATAGATGTGTAGGCTACACATGGACTTACCACCGGGGGCCCGGTTACCGCCACCCGACGGTACGGCAGTTACCGCAGTAACCGCACAAAACCGCGACAAATTTGCAAATTGAAATTTGAATTCAAAAATTCGGGCAAACCGCGGTATCGACCGCGGTTACCGTGCGGTATGGCGCGGCAACCGCGCGGTTTGGCGCGGCTACCACGCGATGTGTGACGGGCCGCACAGTAACGGGCCGGCCTATTTTTTTTTCTTTTTCCAATTTTCAAACTTATTTTTCGTTTTGATCTCAAATTTGAATAAATATTACTTTTTTGAGAAATTTCTTCACCATAAAACACTACAAATTAAGCACTACCGTCACTATTTTTTTTTTGATTTTTTTCTTTTTTTTATATTTTTGAATTCGGGCGAAATTCGTTAAACCGTGCTGCGCGGTACGGGTAACCGTACCCCCGCGGTACGGGCGGTAACCACGGTAACCGCGCGGTTACCGCCGGTAAATCAAACCCTGTGTGTAGCACTTAGTTATTAATTTATAAATTACGACATGATTTATTTGATGGAATTTGACCGATTTGGATGAACATATGTAGAAAATAAGTACGATTGGCGATACATCTAGATGAAAAAACCAATTCGATATATTTTAAGATTTAGAAGAGAGAACATAATGTTATAGAATTTAACTTAGGCACAGATTGATCTAGGCAACATATTCGTATTACGAAATAAACTCAGTTTGAATGTGTTTATCAGGCACAATGGCAAGCAAGGTCATATTTCAGATAGTTCACGGTGAAGGCAATGTTAGATATGGTCGAGATGGTGTTGATCTGTCAGAATTTAGTATGAAATCGAAGGGCATCGATAGGCCAGCCGATAAAACATTTGAGTCAGTCTATAGTTGGTTACTACGTGGATTTAAAGTGGATACAAGAGTGAACACAATGTCTCTATCCGTTGTAATCAGTCGTGCAACGGAAGGATATTATTGGGAACTAATGCCTGTAGATAACACCAAGTCCTGGAGACGTTATGTAGAGATGGCATTTGAAAGGTCCTGGCCCCTTGTTATTTTTGTGGCATTGCATGAAATCGATAGCAGTGTTACAGTGCAAACAGAGGATGGTGAAGGTCCTAGCAATGCTGTGGAGAATGTTGGACCATCGATGCGAACTGGGGGTAACGAAGCAAGGTTGGAGGAGGCAATAGGCGTGGCGGATGAGGGGGAGAGAATCGAAGCAATTGTTTAGGAAATGGAGAGGGAAGATTCTAAAAATGAGCTGGCAGAGGGCGATGAATCATCGGACGAAGAGGAAGATGTACTGCTCGTTGATTGGACAAAAGCCGATTTCTCTCAAGTTGTTATCTCAGAGGAGCAGCAAGCACCCTTTGAATACAAGGATAACGAGGTAATCCAAGGTGTCAGGTATGCGCATAAGGAAGACATGAAAGAGACGGTGAAGCATTGGGCGGTCTCCTTGCATAGAGAGTTTAGGGTGGTGAAGTCTACCAACTGTGTGTATGACATGAAGTGCACGAAGGATGATTGTCCGTGGCGCGTTCATGCATATAAGGGAAAATGGAATGACTATTGGAAAGTGAGCATTGTTGGTGAGCACACATGTTGGTTGCCAGGGGTTGATAAGTATCACCGCAACATCATCTCAGCTTTTGTTGCCGGTGAGATGTACAGCGATGTGGTTTGTAACACGGACTTTGAACCGGGCTCCATTATTAGACACATCGAAAACAAATTCAAGTATACTATAAGCTACTACAAGGCTTAGAGGGCGAAACAAAAGATTTTGGAGATGAGGTATGGCACATTTGAAGCATCCTATGATAACTTGCCTCGTCTGTTAGGCACCATTGCGCAGAGAAACCCCAATACATATTATGACATTCAGACCTTTTCGTTGTCTAATGACCCAAGCAAGAGCGTGCTGCAAAGAGCCTTGTTCTCGCTGGGTGCTTGCATCAACGCATTTGTGCACTGTCGCCCTGTGTTGTGCATAGATGGAACCTTCCTGACAGGCAAATACAGAGGTCAGATACTGACGGCGATTGGAGACGATGGGAACAATCAGGTTTTACCTATGACGTTTGCATTTGTCGAGAGTGAGAACACTGAAAGCTGGTATTGGTTCTTGGAGAGAGTTCGCTGCCAAGTCGTGCGTATGAGGCCCAATGTTTGCCTCATTCATGATCGTCATGCGGGCATGTTGAAGGCAATTGACTACCTGCAGAACGGTTGGCCGGAGAGGGGACTTCCAGCCAGGTGGCATGATGTTCGGAGTAGGTGGTGCATGCGTCATATGGGAGCCAATTTCTACAAGCAATTCAAGAACAACCACCTGATGGATTTATTTAAGAGGCTATGTGGTCAAAATCAGGAGAAAAATTGAATGAGTTGTGGAGGAGGTTGGATGAGCTGACAACAAAACAAACCGACGAGCAATCTCGTCGGCCACAGGATGACGATCCTCCAGTATCTCTTGGTCCACTACATGATGACCCGCCAACAATGAGAAGAAGGTCGGCATCATCAATACATAATTTCTTGCAGTGGATAGAGAATGAACCGAAAGAAAAGTGGTCTCTGTTGTATGACACTAACGGGTCTCGGTATGGTATAATGACAACCAACCTGGCCGAGGTGTACAACTGGGTGATGCGAGGAGTGCGAGGACTCCCACTGGTCGGTATTGTGGAATTTATCCTTCATGGCACTCAGGCATACTTCAGGGACAGATACAAGAAAATTGCCCCTTCGATGCAAGATAACAAAATTGTATTTGGGAGTGTGGTGACAAAGTACATGCAAGATAAAATAGCAAAGGCTATGAAGCACAGAGTTATTCCCCAAGGTACCCAAGTTCATAGGTACGAGATCATGTGTGTGGACAGGCGAAGGCGCGACATCAACCGCGTTCAAGCTGTGCAGGAATGTGTGCTTCATGCGGACGGCGGTTGTAGTTGTAGCTGCATGAAGCCCAAGCTTAGACATCTGCCTTGCTCACACGTACTTGCAGCAGCTGGGGATTGCGGCATACTTTCCGATATCTATGTGTCACCCTACTACAGGAAAGAAGCAATATTTCATACATGGAAGGAGGAGATATATGGGTTCGGGATATCTGGATCTTATACAACTATGAGGCCACAGGTGTTCTACATTCCAGATCCGTCGAAGTTAAGGCTGAAAAAGGGCCGGCGTCAGTCGAGACGCATCAGAAACGACATGGACGAGTCGGAGGCAGGGGGAAGGACTCTACGGTGCAGCAAATGCGATGAGCGCGGGCATACTTACAAGAAATGCCCGAAGAATTCGCAATCTCCAACCGTCACAGGTTCTGATCTATCTGGACAGGCAACCGATGGCCGCCGTCCATCGGGAGAAGGAACAACAACGATGCGACCACGTCCTAGGCGTTCTCGTGCGTCGACTACGTGATCCGCTGGCGATGCAATGACTTGATTATTCCTGTCAGCCTTTTAGTCTAGCGGTGATCCAATTGATGTAGTATTTATAATGTTGTTGTCATTTGTCATGTGTGTAATATTTATCCTTGTGAGACATGAACTATTGTAATGTTGTTGTCATTTGTAATGTGTGTAATATTTATCCTTGTGAGACATGAACTATTGTAATGCTGTTGTCATTTGTCATGTGTGTAATATTTATCCTTGTGAGATATTAACTATTGTAATGTTGCTATCATTTGTGTAGTGTACCTTTAGCGTTACGAATTACCATTGTAATGAACAATTTGTGTAATGTTTTTTTCCGTTATCAATTGCTTATTTCCAATCACTCTTATGTATGCAGGTATGGCGGACGAGACACCAGCTCTCCTCAGTAGGGCACTGGACAGGAGCCACCGTTCGTACTTGTCGGCGGTGCAGGGTGCGCAGCTTACCACCTTTCGTCCACGCCCATCGCGCGAGTTGTTGCGGGCCGATCCGCGACACGTTCCGTGGTATGATAGAGCTTAATTACTTGATGGCTTTTTTTGGCTATTTGGAATGTGGTACTAATGTTGAACTCCACGGTACGCAGGTTGCGTGAGGCAGGCCTGATAGCGATATGCAGGCTTGTTGAGGCGCGGGCGGACGAGAACGACCCGGCCAAGCGCTGGGATGCGGACCGGTCGCTGCTGGCTGCTTTGGTAGATCGATGGCGGCCGGAGACACACACGTTCCATCTCCCCTGTGGGGAGATGGCACCTACGCTGCAGGACGTCGCGTACCTGCTTGGGCTTTCACTGGCCGGGGAGGCAGTCGGCACAGTGGACGGTGCGGGTGGCTGGAGGGAGGATATCATGGAGCGATTCGCTCCCGTGATGAGGCTACCTGGGCTCCTTGGAGTTGCTCCCCCGAACATGTACACCACCGCCGGGCCTACGAAGGCTTGGCTGCTGCAGTTCACAGTAAGTTAACTTATACAATTTTTAGCATTTTTAATTTTTATTTTTTAAAGATTTGCAAAAATAATTTTAGGTTTCAAAAATTTGCAAAACTAATCCCCAATCGCCCTCGCACAGGGCGATTTGGAAAAATCGCCCTCCCAGAGGGCGACTTGGGGCCTAACTGCAAATTTTCAAACCCTTTGCATCAGTTTTAATTGATTAAAAACTAATAATGCTTAACTAATTACACTTTGTTACTTTCCTAGAAATCTTACGAGTTTTAACATCGTTTGCTTTTTGTTGTAGACCGACCAGCTCCACCCCGACGCCGATGAGTACTCGCTCAGACGGTCCTTAGAGGCGTACCTACTGTGGATGTTTGGCTGGGTGATGTTCACCAGCACCACCGGGCACGTAGTAGACAGGGGCCTGATCCACTACGCCCGGGCGATCGCGGATGCGGAGCTAGGGGCCGTGCCGCAGTGGAGCTGGGGTTCGGCAGTCCTCGCAGCCACATACCGTGTGCTGTGCGAGGCTTGCTGCAAGACGGATCCTGGAGCGATTTTCGCGGGCTGCCCTCTCCTTATTCAGCTCTGGCCAGCTGAGCGGTTCGCGATCGGCCGACTGATCGTCGACACCGCTGCGTACGCTTCAGGACCGGTAGCGGACCACCCAGCCGACGGGCCGACGATGGGCACGTACTGGTGCCGCCGCAACGTAAGTACAAATTGTTTTCATTTCAAATTTCAGATTATGTGCGACTGATGTTCTGACGAGTTGGTTCTCCTTATGTCGCAGTGCCATTACGCCCACGTCCAGGTCAGACGGAGCTACCCAGAGTTTATCTTCGAGTTTGACCGTTTGCAGCCTTCGGACGTCGTTTGGGAGCCCTACACGCACCACGTGGTCGCGGAGAGAGCACCTTTAGGTCTGTCTGCCTTGTGCACGCGTGACGCGGCGTACTGGTTGACGGTGGTGCCGTTGGTTTTCGACATCTTCGTCGAGCCTCATTGCCCTTACCGTGTTATGAGGCAGTTCGGACTGAGGCAGGGCTTTCTAGTGAACGTACCGATACCCGTCGCACCCCAGGACCACCAGTGAGTATTTCTCTTTCACCTTTACTATTGTTATGTCGACTACGCGCGGAACGTTCGATGACCATTATGTTCTTTACAGGTTGACTCGACGGGGACAGCACGCAGGGACACTGTGGGCACCTCGGATCTTGCCGTACGTCGAGGACTGGTTGGTAGCCACCGAGGAGGTGATTGCCGAGGTCCACCCGCACTCGGAGGAGAACTACACTGCCTACCTTCGGTGGTACTTGCCGCGCACACGTGCCCGCGTCACCTTCACCGCGGCCGCTCCACAGCTACACCAGGCAGGCGTCAGGGACACCTACCCCGTGCACCGTGACCAGGAGTACTTCCTGGGGGTACGTCCATGTTTCTCGTACTTCTTGTTTTTGTACTACGCGGTTGGTACATATGAGACTGACAAACCTAATTAATAATGATTCCCGCAGGTCGACGCTGCACGTGTCATGAACGCCGACATCAACGCGATGATGCTGAGGTTGGACGCTGGACTGCACCTGAACGACGTTGAGCAGAGGTTGACGTTCGAGCGGATGTAGACGAAGATGCGTTCGATCTTGCGCGTCCTTTCTTGTCGTTCGGCCGTGGACGCGGTACCTCCACCGGCAGCTGCTGTTCCACGTCCACGCGGCCCGACACCAGGATCGACATCGCACGGTGCTGGTGCGTCCACAGGTTAGATCCGTACCTTCTCACTATGCGAAACCTTTGCCATGTTATTACAAACTGAATGTCTACTAGGTCCGACGCTACCGACAGGATACTCTGCTGGAGCGAGTGGATCGTCGATCCCTCGGCCGTTCGCGACTCCGCCCAGCACGTCGGCCTTTGTTCGAGCGAGCGGTTCGTCCGTCCCTCCACCCTTCAATCAGCCGCCAGGTCAGCAAGCGTCTTCCGATGAGTGCTACAAATGTACTATTTGGGCGGAATGTTGCTTAACTTTTGACATCTGCAGGAGGATACTACTCGGCGGGGATTTTCCGTTCGGGCGAGTCTTCGTCGCAGGCGGGCGGGTCCGGTGCGGGCGGGTCTGGTGAGGGCGACGACTTCGACGACCTGGAGGACCCAGAGCAGGACGTTCTCGGCGCCTCTCAGCTTGGTGGAGCACCACCACCACAGAGCCAGGAGCAGCCGCAGCACACGCCCGCACCAGATGTCCGCGCTGGTCGTGCCGTGCCCGCTGAGAGGCTGACGTACTCTTAGGGGCACATTAGGAGGGGTAAGGGTAAGAGGCCTCGCCAGTAGGCTACTAGTGCTACATGTTTGTAATATTTACAGTTAGTAACTTTGTGTTACCTCTTTGTATATAACTCTATTCGATCGCCGCACTCATATGTCACGAAAACATTTCATGTCATTCGCTACATCTACTCAACGAAACGACGAAAAACTTTCGGCGCGTAACAGAGTGCTACGATTGGTCGTTATCAAAGTAAGTGAATGAGAAACACAAACGGAGTACAACGGCAAGAAGGGAAGGGAAAATGGAAGACACGCGAAATAACATTTCAAGTTCGTTAGTTCGCTACACGTTGCGAGGTTACGCAACATTATTCATCAATACACCATACAACTACCAACTCGTGCATACTACTGAGTGCAACGAGGCCACTTTCCCTTCCTCTGCGCATTGGGATTCTCCTCCATTGCTGCCTTCGCTCGCCGTGCACGCTCAAGCTTCCGCTCCCGCTCCTCCCTGTACGCAGCAACACGCCTCCTTTCCGCCTCAGCCTTGTGCTCTTTTTCTGCGGCCTCCTCCTTGCGTCTCTGCTCTATCTTCTCCTTGCGCTCTGCATCTCATTGCCGCATGTACTCCAACCGCTCCTTGTTTTGCGGCTTGATGTCGGTGTCAATGCACTGCTCAAAATCACATAGCGGTGGAGGGGTCTGCCACAAATGCAATGTTTACTAATCAAATAAGTTGTTCAACACTACTTAATACACCAAATAATTATTACAAAACATCAGTTCCTCACCATTAAGTTAATGCGGCGTATCTCAGGTGTTGGCTCAAACTCAAAATTGGCACACATCCAGTATCTCTGCATGTACGTCTCCTCTTCATCGGACTTGGCTACCTTGCAAGGATCACCGCTCCAGCACATGGGCACTGGAACACCGCTAGGCAAAGGCAATGAGTTGAAGGCATTTCCAGTCTTCGGGCGATAACTACAAGTCAACAATAAATGAAACACCCTAACCCGTTAATCTAGGATTCCTCATTTCACGCACAACGAATAACACAAAATATCACAGAAACGATTTACGTTACCTTGAGTTGGTAGCTTTTCCACGCCTTGGCATCCTACAGTTTAAAAAACAACT
This sequence comes from Oryza officinalis, assembly GCA_008326285.1. Taxonomy (NCBI): domain Eukaryota; kingdom Viridiplantae; phylum Streptophyta; class Magnoliopsida; order Poales; family Poaceae; genus Oryza; species Oryza officinalis. The sequence continues at coordinate 43,503,828 of BDMV01000001.1, read as the reverse complement.
ATCAAATATTGTAAACGCCCTTCATACGGTCAAATATAGTACTACTACAAACCAAACGTGTGCACAACAAATCTAGCCTAAAATTATTCACACTTCTAAGTGCTACAGATCTACTCACAAATTTCAACATATCTACTCACAGTGCTACAGATCTACTCGCAAAAAATTTAGGGTCCACATCTAAGTGCTATAGATCTACTCACAAATTTCAAATACATGGTAATTACACTAGTATGCGACACAAAATATAACCATACGTCGGGATATTGTACTAACCTGCGATCGAATAAGCACAGCAACAATGCTTCGCGGCTCTTCTCCTTCTTCCTCACCTCTCTCTTTTTTTTCCTTCAATTGTGACCGGTTGAAATGAGCACCTCCTCGGGCCATTGGGGCTTTATGGGATGCCGACCAAAAATTGCCCTTACAGAGGGCGAAATTACGCCAAAAATCGCCCTCTGCAAGGGCGGCGAGGGGGCTACCTGCAAATTTGCCGCACCCCTCTATAGTTCTAGTTGCACTTTTTCCATATTCTCATCGAGAACACAAAACTGATCAGCTTTGATGTGTTTCAGTAGCAAATTACAAGGAAATTTGTTTTCTTACAAAAAAATAGTACAATTTATCTGTTACATGTTTCATATTACAAGTCGTTTCGATTTTTTTCAATCAATCTTTTTAAAAGTTTAATCAAGTTTATAAAACAAATTGCAACATTTATATTATCAACTTAGTTTTATTATATTTAACGTTACATATATTTTGATAGTTTTTAAAGTTACAAATATTGTTATATTTGTATAACCTTACTTAAATAAAGTAAAAATAGTTTAACTTTATAAAAAATCAAAAATCATCCTTTTTAAAGGCGGCCCCCTGCCGCACAGGCAAAAATCGCCCTCTGTAAGGGCGGCAAGGGGGCCGCCTGCAAAATTGCAAGGGCGACCGCCCTTTTGCAGGCGGCCCCCTGCGGAACAGTCAAAAAATGCCCTTGTCGAGGGCGGCAAGGGTCTTTTTTGCAAAATTGCAACGACGCGGCAGACGGCGCCCAACGGCTGTCTGTCACGTCGGAAAAATCGCGCTCTGGAAGGGCGATTTTTAGAACTCGCCCTCCCAAAGGGCGAGAGGAGATTATTTCTGTAATATTTTGAAATGAAAAATTATTTTTGCAAATCTTTAAATAAATAAAATTAAAAATGCAAAAAATTCATAATCTTTCTATAGTTTGATAGCTTCGGTTCCAAAGCCCAAAAACTGCAAGAGGGTAAAGGATAGAATAAGTCTACTTCCCCTCCCTCCTCTCTCTTATATTGGTTGAATCATCTCCCTCAATCACAAAACCAGATATAACGTCTCCCCAATCTTCAAAAACCGGTGAAAATCATCTCTTTTGATGGTTTAGAGCAAGTTTTATATGAAGATGACTATCACTTCTAATTTTAACTATGTCATCTATAAATTAATTAAGAGGCAACATATGTAATATGTTACCTCTAACACACAAACTTCAAAAAAAAAATTTAATTAACTTACTCTCACACTATTTTATTTTCTCCTTTCACTTTTCTTGAAAATTATGTAGAGATTACCTCTCGCTTGAGAGGTGGCTCATCCTTTTTTTTCTCCATCTCATTCTCTAATCTTATATAGTACTCGCTTAGCGAGAGGTGGCTCGTCCTTTCTTTTCTCCATCTCATTCTTTAATATTATATGATACTCTAAGATAACAGTTTTTCTTAACGTGACAGATTGTCTGTCTTCCTCACTCTCCCCTCAAGAGGAGGCACAGCAACCGGAAGCCACGACGGGTGGGAGTTGTCAGGGCGATCCGGGAGAGGCAGTCCGTGGTGGCGTCCTGCTGGGGAAACGGCGCGATGGTTGAGGGATCGGAGGAAGGAGCCAAAGAGAGAGACCAGGCGATGACGACGGGGGCGGCGAGGACGGCCAGGGCGCCACGGCGGCGGCGGCGTGGTGCTGCGTCTGCCCGGACGAGGAGTGCCGGCTGGAGGCGAACCCGAGCGCCAACGACAAGGAGGAGCCGGGGCCCCGCTCCCTCCTCTCGAGAACAATGACTTCTTCTCCAACGACTACAACCGGCCGCATGCCGCTGCCTTCCCCCAGCCTGGCGATCGCTCCGGTTAGTTGCCATTGATCCATCCATCTATCCATCATCATCACCACACATTTCTGTACATAGACAATTTTAAAGAAAGTAAAGAGGATTTTTCTTTTGTTTTGTTCCATGCGAAGCGGTGAGATGTCTGATTTCTTTGTTGATTCCTTCCACTGATTCTTCCTGTACTTTCTCTATCACTGTTGTAGTACGTACTAGTGTAATGTGTTGAAAATATAAGCACATTGTGATTTAATTTATTCCATAAATAAATCATGGCATTGCAGATGCAAACTAACATAATCGCATTATGTGATCTACACATGTAAACTAGACAGTAAAACATGAATATATCAAATATGCGAAACATGTTTGATGTGTACCGAGAGTTCTGGAAGTTTGGCTGCACAGCGGGAAGGACTCGCGGTACCGGGCGTTGACGACGGCGCACAGCATCCGAGCGAAGAGGAAGACGAACCGTTGTGGACGAACAGCAAGCAGTCACACGAAGCGCTTCCCAAAAACCTTATTGCCACCTTCTCCCAGTGCAGGACGTCGAAGGTGAAGGTTCCGAAGACCTGCTCTCCCGATCGCCGGTGCACGCCGACGAGCGGGATGGAGTAGACAATGAGTGACGACGCAGTACAGCGGAGGAGGCAAAACCCTAGATTGATTTCGCGTATGTTGCGTGAAGGCGACTGTTCGGTTTATATAGAGATATCAGGACGCTTGATCAGGGCGCCTGCACGATCTCCACTCCGTGTAACCGAACCGGATAAGTCGCGCATAACTTATCCAGATTCCACGCTGCTCCACGCACCGGATTATTCGGTGTGTTTCCAAAAACAAAACTGAATTTTTGTAGCAAAACAAAACTGTGTAACCGAACCGGATAAGTCGCGCATAACTTATCCAGATTCCATGCTGCTCCACGTACCGGATTATTCGGTGTGTTTTCAAAAACAAAACCGAATTTTTGTAGCAAAACAAAACTGCAAAAGGAGACTACATCTGCGTAAGGATGAGGAACCAATTTTGGCGGACCATTCACGCCATGTCATGTACGCATGCCGCCTTGCCTTGCCAGGCGAGGTGAGCGAGCGCGCGCGTGTGTTCCTCTTGCTCTCTCCACCATACATGCCTCAAGTGGCTAGGAGAGCATCCTCTCTTATAAGGAGGTCTTCCTCTCCTAGAATAAGCAAGGTGGTACTAAACTCCCCATGCATGCCATCCCATGAGATGGGCTTTTGTGATTCTCCAAAAAATTAATCTTCATATGGGCCTTAGCCCATATACCAATTCCAACAATCCCCCACCAAATCTCAAAATCCCACAAAGATTTGCCTTTTTTCAATGTACTGTTTATATACCAGCGGTTCGATGGAGACTGGTTAAGGTTGAATATCCACCTAGAACTCCAAGCTACACTTACTAACAACTTGAACAATGGACTACGTCTTGAATTGCAAGTCTTGTGCAAGCAAGTTTCACTCAGAGTCTTATCTGGTACTAGGCCGTCAGTAGACTACCCCTCGGGTGGAGCGTATAAGTCAAACTCCTTGGTCTCTTAGTGAGCTTCCTAGAAGATCCACCCAAAATCTCCATAGACTACGACCAACAGTCAAGCTCACATAGGTGCGTTCTTTCAAGAATGATTTGCAGGATAGCATCTTTGCTAATTAAAACCAACAGAATGCATTAAGGCATAGCCAACCTGCCTTGCAGCTCATGAGAGTATATGCATCTTCACTTTCAGAGGGTTTTAGAAAAATGCTCTCCTCTAGTTAACTAATGGTTTGTTCTTCCCAGATCCTAATTCACGGGATCTCCGATCATATGGTTGGGTTACCACCATAGTATAATTCACATGGGTCTCATACTCATCTCCTTCGATGCATTGTCTATCACATTCCATGATAGTCCATTTGTAAAGGGATCTGTTAGGTTTCTAACTGTTTGGATGTAATTCAATGTTATAACCCCGGAGTTTCTCAATTTTCTGACAGACTTCAATCGTCTTTTCACATGTTTAGACGATTTCATATTATCCTTAGAACTGTTTACCTTGACAATTACCGTTTGATTGTCACAGTTCATAAGGATAGCCGGCACCAGTTTTTCAACCACAGGCAGATCCATCAGTAGATCACGTAGCCCTTCTGCCTCAACAGTAGCAGTGTCTAGTGCTGTGAGCTCTGCTTCCATGGCTGACCTCGTCAAAATGGTCTGTTTGCAAGACCTCTATGAAACAGCACCACCATCTAGTGTGAAAACATATCCACTAGTGGGTTTGATCTCATCAACATCGGAGATCCAATTTGAATCACTATATCCCTCAAATACCGCAGGATACCCGGAATAGTGAAGCCCCAAGTTCATAGTACCTCTTAGATAGTGCATCACTCGCTCAAGCGCACGCCAGTGATCATCTCCCGGATTAAAGGTAAACCGGCTCAACTTGCTCACAGCAAAGGAGATGTCAGGCCTAGTTGCACTAACTAGGTACATAAGTGAGCCAATGATTTGGAAGTACTCCAGTTGATTCCTAGCAATTCTCTTGTTCTTACGAAATAACAAGCTAGGATCATAAGGTGTTGGAGAAGGTTTGCTATCAAGGTAGCCAAAGCGACTCAAGATTTTCTCCACATAATGAGACTGTAAGAGTGTAATCTCATTCTCACCTCTAATTAGCTTAATGTTTAAGATAACATCAGCTACTCCTAAATCCTTCATATCAAAATTTTGAGACAAGAATGATTTAACCTCATTAATCACCTCAAGATTTGTTCCACATATGAGTATGTCATCAACATACAAGCACAGAATAACTCCCTCACCCCCACTGTGACGATAGTATACACATTTATCTACCTTATTGACTGCGAAGCCTGCAGATGTTAATGTTCTATCAAATTTCTCATGCCATTGCTTAGGAGCTTGTTCCAAACCATACAAAGACTTCAAGAGTTTGCACACCTTGCCTTCTTGACCTTCCACTACAAACCCATCAAGCTGATCCATATAGATCTCCTCATCCAACTCTCCGTTAAGAAAAGTTGTCTTAACGTCCATTTGATGAACGAGAAAACCATGTGAGGCTGCTAGGGAAAGTAGCACACGGATTGTGGTCAATCTAGCAACAGGTGAGTAAGTGTTAAGGAAGTCTTCGCCTTCTTTCTGAGTATAGCCCTTTGCAACAAGCCGAGCCTTGTACTTTTCAATAGTACCGTCAGGCCTAAGCTTCTTCTTGAACACCCACTTGCACCCCACGGGTTTACATCCATAGGGTCGCTCTGTCACCTCCCAAGTTCCGTTAGTGAAAATGGAATCCATTTCACTACAGACAGCCTCCTTCCAGTAGTCTGCATCAGGAGATGCATATGCTTCTGAAATTGACTTAGGAGTATCATCCACGAGGTACACAGTGAAATCACCACCAAAAGATTTAGCCTTCCTTCGAGGAGCTTCACTGTCATCCTCCTTAGTGACATGTTCATATGTATGTTCAGTTTGTTCTAGTAGTGTGATTGAACTGGGAATTATTTCAGAAGATTGGCTACAAGTGCCATGTGTATCCTTCATTGGAAAAAGGCTCTCAAAGAAGGTAGCATCACGAGACTCCATAATTGTACCAACATGCATGTCAGGTACCTTATATTTAACTATTAAAAATCTATAGGCAATGCTATGGTGAGCATATTCCAGAAAGACACAATCAACTGTCTTAGGTCCAAACTTGCGCTTCTTTGTTATTGGTACATTGACTTTCGCCAAGCACCCTCATGTACGCAAGTAAGAAAGTGATGGTTTTCTCCCAATCCATGCCTCGTATGGTGTTTTGTCATTGTTTTTGTTAGGAACTTTGTTTAACACATAATTCGAGGTCAACAATGCCTCCCCCCACCATGCCTTAGGTAATCCCGCAGCATCCAACATGGAATTAACCAAGTCAGTTAGTGTGCGGTTCTTCCTTTCGGCAATCCCATTAGACTCGGGAGAATAGGGAGGCGTCCTCTCATGTATGATGCCATGTTCCTCACAAAACAAGTCAAATTCGTTTGAGAAAAACTCTCCACCACGATCAGACCTAAGTCTTTTTATCTTCCTGTCAAGTTGGATTTCAACTTCTGCCTTATAAATTTTAAAATAGTCCAGAGCCTCATCTTTCGTTTTCAACAAATACACATAGCAAAAATCTGGTAGCATCATCAATTAACGTCATGAAATATTGTTTTCCACCATTCGTTAACACCCCATTCATTTTACAAAGATCTGAATGTAGGAGTTCTAAAGGTGCCAAGTTTCTCTCCTCGGTAGCCTTGTGAGGCTTGCGAGGTTGCTTTGATTGCACACAACTATGACACTTAGAAACTTTGACAATGAAAATCTTAGGAATTAAACACATACTGAAAAACCGAGACATCAAGCCAAAATTAATATGACATAAACATGAGTGACAAACATTAGCCTCCTCATCCACACTACTACAAATATGGTTCACAGACTTATTGCAGAAATCAGAAAGGGAAAAACAGAACAAGCATCCGCACTCATAGCCTTTACCAATAAAATATCCATGTTTAGATACGACTACTTTATTAGACTCAAACACCAACTTAAATCCGTCTCTACATAGACGAGAGCCACTAACGAGATTCTTGTTGATAGTAGGGACATGCTGCATGTTCTTTAGCTGCATGATCTTTCCCAAAGTAAACTTCGGATCTACCATGCCAACACCATGAACAGAAGCATGTGACCCATTCCCCAATAGGACGGAGGAATCTCGTGCAACCTGATAAGAAGAAACCAACGAGATGTCAGCACAAACATGTACATTGGCCCCTGTATCAACCCACCAGTTTGTAGACTGATTAACTGAGAAAACAGTAGGTAAATTATCATACCCGCTTGCATCTCCAGTGTTGCCAATGATCACATTGGCAGACTTAGAAGTCTGCCCTGCAAGTGCCTTCATCCCCTTGCGTTGTGGATACTTCTTGGCCAGATGACCAGACAAGCTACACACAGAGCAAGTTCTCTCATCCTAGTTCGGATTGTTGTTCTTCTTCTTCTTCTGCTTGAAGTTGGTGGTCTGCTGAGGTTTGTATTTTCCTTTGCTCTTGTTATAAGCCTTGTGCACGACATTGGCACTCGACTGCCCACCATCGTCCTTAGACGCGGCGTCTTTTTCCCGAGCTTTCTCCTCAACATCAAGAGACGCTATTAACCCCTCAATGGAGTACTCCTGTCTCTTATGTTTGAGTGCAGTATCGAAACTTCTCCAAGAGAGTGGTAGTTTCGCGATAATGCACATGACCACAAATTTGTCGGGTAAGACACATTTAAGAAGTTCGAGTTCCTTAGCCATGGTTTGTATTTCATGAGCCTGCTCAACTACAGAACGGTTGTCAACCATCCTGTAGTCATGAAACTGCTCCATGACGTACAGATCATTGCTAGCATCAGTAGCACCGAATTTGGTATTCAGTGCATCCCACAACTCCTTAGCGTCGGTCATTTGCATATACACCTCGACCAAACGAACTCCAAGAACGCTAAGAATGCATCCCACAAAGAGATTAGTGGCCTCCTCGAATTCTTGCTGCTTTTCAGCAGTAAGAACTCCTTCAGGTTTGCCATTACTAACCCAGAAGCATTTCATAGCCGTCAGCCATAGGGTGACCCTGATCTGCCATCTTTTGAAGTGCACATCGGTGAATTTATTCGGCCTCAGTGTCTCGGCAAAACCAGCCATATTAAAACCATAGTGCCTATAATAAGGTTTTTGGATTGTTGAAAATATAAGCACGTAGTGATTTAATTTATTCCATAAATAAATCATGGCATTGCAGATGCAAACTAACATAATTGCATTATTCGATCTACACATGTAAACTAGACAGTAAAACATGAACAAATCAAATATGCGAAACATGTTTGATGCGTACCGAGAGTTCTAGAAGTGCGGCTGCACAGCGGAAAGGACTCGCGGTACCGACGTTGACGACGGCACGCAACACCAGAGCGAAGAGGAAGACGAGCCGTTGTGGATAAACGGCAAGTAGTCGCGCGAAGCGCTTCCCAAAAACCTTATTGCCACCTTTTCCTAGTGCAGGATGTAGAAGGCGAAGGTTCCGGAGACCTGCTCTCCTGATCGTTGGTGCACACCGATGAGCGAGACGGAGTAGACGACGAGTAACGACGCAGTACAGCGGAGGAGGCAAAACTCTAGATTGATTTCGCGTATGTTGGGTGAAAGCAGCGATTTTATTCGGTGTGTTTCCAAAAACAAAACCAAATTTTTGCAGCAAAACAAAACTGCAAAAGAAGACTGCATCTGCACAAGGATGACCATTCACGCGCATGTCGCGTACGCGCGCCACCTGGCCAAGCTAGGCGAGGTGACCAAGCGCGCGCATGTGTTCCTCTTGTTCTCTGCACCACACATGCCTGAAGTGGCTAGAAGAGCATCCTTCCTTATAAGGATATCTCCCTTTGCTAAAATAGACAAGATGGTATTAAACTCTCTATGCATGTTATCCCATGAAATGAGCATTTATGATTTTTCAAAGAATTAATTTTTATATGGACCTTAACCCATATATTAATTCTAACGTGATGGCAGGCATAGACATGGAGTGGAATGAAATCAATGGAACGGCATGGATTTCCTTGGTTTTGTTCTGTAACCATTTGTGTGTTACTGCGTTCCATGTCAGAGTTCTACTAGCGTGCTGCAGCATTGATGACCGTGCATTGATAACCTTGGCCTGCAGATTGACTGGTACACAATCTTTCCATTCTTTCCAAATTTGTAGCGCTCATGCTCATCGCTCCCTAATTTGTACTACTCTTCAAATTGGTCGCACCCATGTTTACCTTACTGTTTGAGCCGGGGTTACCGTCCCCTCTCCCGAGGGCGTGGTAACCATCGAAAACCATGTGAATTTCGTCGTTGAATATTCAAATTCAAATCTCGGCGGTTTCGCGATTTGACGCGGTAATCGCGATATGAGACGCGGTTTTTGTGTTGAGTTTGGCAGAAAAAGAGTAATGCTAAAAAAATAAAAAAAATACTTAAATGTGTTGAGAAATTCAAGATGTTTATAGGAATATAAAGGATGATTGCAAACCTAACTTATGGATGTAAAATACAAAAAATTGGCATGACCTTTTTTATATTATAGACTTCGAAGCAATTCAATAATTCATAGCATAATAATTCAACAACAATATAAAAGCATAATGATGTCCACAGGTAGCTAAAACAATAGAGTCCACAATATAATGATGTCCAAATGTAGCTGAAACAATATAGTCCATAATATAATCGATTTTTTCTTTTTTCGACTTTCTAAACTATTATCGCTTTTGCCCTGAAATTTGATTTTGTCTTACTCTTTTTCAAAAAATTTCTTCACCACTAAAAATCAAGAACTACATCCATGAATTTTTTAGATTTTTTTGTTTTTTGGAAATTTTGAATTTGGTCAGAATTCCTCAAACTCTACTGTCGGTAACCATTACCGTAAACCCACGGTAACCGCGCGGTTACCGGCAGTAAGGGAAACCCTGTTCGCACCCCTTCGAGGGCTGCAGCGCGAGGGCGTCGTGTCACGCCCCAAACTAGCCCCGGGCGGAGGCCAGGATAGGGCGGTCCAGATTGACCTGTATGCCTGTACCAGTCCCAGGAAATAGCGCTGGTACAACAGGAAGACAGAATATCACAACAACAGCGGTCTCTTTATTAAGAGTAGGATTACAACCAAGGTTGGAACTACGGATAGAACCCGAGTTCACAACAGCATTACAAAAAGGCGGAAGCGGAAAGCGGAGACTAGCCCTAAGCCACAAGCAAAGCCTTGGGGGAAGGCCGAAACCCTACGACTGCTCGAAGTTTGCTTGCTCCTGGAAGAAATCTTCATCAGCAGGGTCCACCTCTTCGTCTTCGAGAACTGGGGGGGTTTAATTATATAGAGCAAGGGTGAGTACGGGAGTACTCAGCAAGTCAGGGGAAATTTAGTGTTTAATGCAAGTTTCAAAGGAGGGCCAGTTGTTTTTCACAATTGATTTTAGTTCAAGACTTTAGAAACATCTAAGTAAGTGCTTCTCAACGACACGGATGAGAAAGTGCGTCTCATCCGGCCGGAGCAGTGAAAATGTATCGATTGATTCTTGTCGGCACGAGAGGCTCCCTGCCAATCGTTTACCGACCCGGCTGCACCAACAGCCACAACTCAACACATCGGTACGAGAGGCTCCCTGCCAATCGTCACCGACTCCGGCTGCTTCAACAGCCACAACTCAACACATCGGTACGAGAGGCTCTCTGCCAATCGTCACCGACTCCGGCTGCTCCAATAGCCTTAAACCAAGCACAGAAGGGGAAACCTCACACCAACAGCAGTTCACAAGGTGTTCAATAAAACTATGCTAAGGAATCACCTCACATCCACCCATGACCGTGGGCACGGCTGTTCGAACAGTTGTTAACCTCTGCAGAGGGGGGTACACT